>OZ023307.1:6948470-6953470 GCA_964007245.1 Hypomecis atomaria | reverse complement strand
AGCAGTAAGATTGGTATCAACACTGGTAATAAACCTTTCTAGGGTTTTATATTTAGTAGGTAGGTAGGTACCTATCCAATGTCTTAAGTATTGAAAATATTTTCATCCATTGCATTATGTACTTTTGTTTTATAGATATTGGAAGCCACGCTAATCTACCTAGAGCTTTGCAAAAAAGTCTAAAAACGGAACTACTTTTATCACTCATTGCAAATGATTACAAAATCACTAGAGAAATAATATCATGGGGTTGATAGTAATTGAAGCGATTTGCTTAGATTGTGACGCTCCTGTTAATTAAGTGTCGTTTTTTTACCAAGCTCTATTATGTATTGTAGCCACAATGAATATCAGTGTTGTTTGTTTGTTTGTTACTTACAATGTAAAATTGAATGGTGTGTGCGCTGACGCATTTCAGCTGTTCCCGCGTCTCGCGTGTCTCATCCTCGCTTCGCTTCGCTTCATATTAATCAGATCCTAATCAGATAACGCGAACTACCATCATGGTAGGGATGAGTGATACAAATCGTATAAAGATATATGAAACTATATATCAGGTTCGTATCGGATATCCGATATTGACCCGCGATTTGATTCGTAATGTTATACGTCATAATGTAATATCGAACGAGATATCGAGATATTGAATCGATTAATTAGGTATATCAGTGTTGTATGTTCAATATCAAGCCATACGATTTTCGAAATTCTACATATGTGCCCAAAACTGTTTTCAATGTGTCGGGGTTTTTTTTTTTTTTTAATTTTTAATTTATATTAGTTAATAATTAACGTTCCATTTCGGGATTTCCGCCGTTGCAGTCTATGGTTACATTTAAAATTGCCATTACTAAAGTTCTTCGTGAAATGGATAATTTAGAATAAAATTCGAGAAAAAAAAAAAAAGTCCGTAAAGACGAGTTCAAAAATATGTAGTGCCCCCCTGAAACACTCAGCAATTACCATATTCAATTTCTTTTTATCTATAATTTCTACACCCAATATAGGATAGAATGCCGCTCATCGCACTCATTTTACACATTTAAATCCTATTTAAACAGCACTCGCAGTTAGGTAACTACCATAATGGCGCGCAATTAATACTAAAGTTCTGAAAAGTTTCAAATCCAAATACTTTTTTTTTTTCAATAGTTTCTGGCACGCATGATATAATTATTTATACAGGATAAAATGCGCTTATTGCACAAAATTCGAATAGTATGCTCAAATTGAAATGTTTGATTTTTCAAAAACGGCTGAGCTGATTTCTGTTTAAATCGGTTCACAATTGGCGGTAATATGGATGAACGTAATATTATACACAAAACATACAGACGAACGAACATAGTACCTCCTTCTTTTTGGGAAGCCAGTAAAAAAGAAAAAAAAATGGCGTCAAATAGAACGCGCATTATTGCACCTATTCCACATTTTATAATTTAATAATTTTGTCACTGTATAGAACGGCGCTTATTGTAACCATTCCACGTTCAAACACATTCTAAAAACAAGTAATAAAATCGCAGGGGCGGCTTTGGTTCTAACCTAACATTGGGTGCATCCGCCCGGCGCCGCGACGCCCCCACCTTAACGAGTCCATTTTTTTTTTTAAATTGTTTACTAAATTCACTGGCGCCCAGTAGGCAGCGGGGCATTTATTCTACCTATATATGTCCGTCTATCAGTAAAAAAAAAAAAATAAAAAAAATAATAATAATAATAATGGGCCAAGTGCGATTTGGACTCGCGCACGAAGGATTCCGCACCGTATGGAAACCCCCCTTAATATATTTTATTTTACTAATTATCTTTGAAAGAAATTAACATGTCAAGTCATCTTCCTGTTGCCATTATTATTATGGAGCAAAAAAATCGGCCAAGTACGAGTCAGACTCGCCCCCCTTAATTTTTTTTTAATTATTTATTTATTTTTAAAGAGAACAAACAACTTAATATACTTACTGTAAATATTAAAAGCATTTTCCTGTTGTGTGCAAAATTATAAATTTTGCAAAGCATCAAATGAGTGCCGGACGGTGTGCGTTTTTTTTTTTCTTCTTTAATTAGGTACCTCATTATGGCCTGTATGACCTTGATGTTGTTAATTCCAAGTGCGCTAATAATAATTTATGTCAACCACCCCCCAACCACCCAATTGATATAGATAACGGGACTCGATTAGCGCACGGAGTTCAGTTCGATCATCTCGCCGAATATTTACGAATGCCCTTTTTTCACTCGATCTCAGTTGTCACGCGCTCTCATTAGTTAATTATTTAGGACTAATTATTACGTCATTGTTTTAAAAAACACCTCTGAGAAGACCGATACCGATCGCCCGATCGGTATGAGCGTTTGTTGGAATTAGCAAAAGCTTTTTTTCAAACAGCCTATCGGATAGTTTTGATCATTTGCTGTTGTTATTTTTAATTTTGACGTAGTTTTAGTTGAAATTAAAGTAAAGTAGGTCACACACATTGCGTCATCGTTTTTGATCCTACTAATTGGTGGAGATGATCCATTGCAATTAAGTTTGGTTTTGTTTGAATATCTTGACGATATTTTAATATCTCCCGTTCGGCTCATTAATATTGCTATTGTTTCAATTTTCAGCTTCATTAGGCAAATGAGGTCACTGCATTTGATCCCATTGTGTGTACCGGAGTGGCATTTTGTTTTTTATCGGTCCCTCGGCGTCGTCCTTGGCTATATTGTTTATCTTGTAACGGGTCCTGTATTGCTCTTTTTTTTGTTTTTTATTGTAATAATTACCATTGTTTTTGGGATTTCGAATGCGGAAACTAGTCTAAGGACTGGAACAAAACCCACCACCGTCCCTCCGAAGGGGAAAAAATTGAATTTTTTTTTTTTTTTTTTTTCTCTTCCCGTCTTATACTACGAAACGTGAGCGCGTGTAGACGACCCGCGAGTATTACGGCCATCGCCGTGAGAGTGCGCCTCGAGCGAGGCTTGCGTCTGAATGAAAACAGTGCTACGATGCCTTCGCGCTGTGGCTGAGCGAGTGTATATATATTTATATATGTATTTATTTATATGTCTCTATACCGCTAAGCCACCGCTCGAAGCGCAGAGTCGCCGTTCAGGCATGAGGCAATGTTCCGATATCTCGCTAGAGTTACTGGCGCCTATGTTTCGACACTTGCGTGTTTCGTGCGCATATATACGTATATGCGCACGAAACACGCAAGTGTCTAAACATAGGCGCCAGTAACTCTAGCGAGATATCGGAACATTGCCTTGATAGATATGTATGTTACAGTATGTGCGAAAGTAATATTTCGCCGTGTCAATTCGACACCCGGTGAGGTACGCTATTTTATATTATGTATCTATTTTATAATTATTTGTAGAGTAGTGTTGTTGTATGTAGTGTTTATATTAAATATTATGCACAGCAAACATGATGACATTATATGTGTACCGCGACGGCGGCGACGTGTGTGGGAGGAGTGCGAGCCGAACAGGCTATAGCGCGTTGACAACCACATCGACAGCCACCGTCTCACCGAATCGGTGTTAGACGATCACGCCATTAACGCCGCCCCGACACAACACCGTGTCACCCCCCAGGGCGCGGCGGGCGGAGCGCACAACAACCCTCGGGTGTCGTGTGTCTCGACCTCACGACAGTGACTCAGTGGGGAGACGTCTTACGGCGACGCTCGATACTGCTGATAGTCCGTGCCACATTAACCGCACACCAGATTCAAGAACCAAGTGGGCCGAGGACGGCGCTCGCGGGCTCTCCGCGTCGCCCATACTCCGCGCCTTTACTGTTCTCATGACAGTGTGGTGCCAGAAGAGTTTCACACACACATCTTCTCGGCTCTCTCAACACCGGGCGGAATCGTAATAGATCCGAAATGTAGCCAAACGTTATTCTACGGAGTGTCGTCCAACTACGCAGTCTTGGTCACGAACTTTCCCTAATGGATCGCGTAACAGATCTATAATAATCACTGCCCCGACTTTATAGTCGTCCAGCAGCATGCACGGCGTCGTCAATCGATAGACACACCTCGGCTCCGGCACCTCTCACGGTCCGGCCGAGGGACAGTCGTCACACACTGACAACACGCGTGCGACGGGGGGGGGGTCCTCCCCCCGTCCTCTGTCGTGTTCTCTCGCGCTATGCGCGCGGAGAGCAGCAGAGCTCCCTGGTTGATCCTGCCAGTAGTTATATGCTTGTCTCAAAGATTAAGCCATGCATGTCTCAGTGCAAGCCGTATTAAGGCGATACCGCGAATGGCTCAATATATCAGTTTTGGTTCCTTAGATCTTACTCAGTTACTTGGATAACTGTGGTAATTCTAGAGCTAATACATGCAATTAGAACTCTGACCAGTGATGGGACGAGTGCTTTTATTAGATCAAAACCAATCGACGGAGGGCCTCGCGTCCGAAGTCGTTAATTTTGATGAATCTGGATAACTTTTGCCGATCGCACGGTCTCGTACCGGCGACGCATCTTTCAAATGTCTGCCTTATCAACTTTCGATGGTAGTTTCTGCGACTACCATGGTTGTCACGGGTAACGGGGAATCAGGGTTCGATTCCGGAGAGGGAGCCTGAGAAACGGCTACCACATCCAAGGAAGGCAGCAGGCGCGCAAATTACCCACTCCCGGCACGGGGAGGTAGTGACGAAAAATAACGATACGGGACTCTTACGAGGCCTCGTAATCGGAATGAGTACACTTTAAATATTTTAACGAGGAACAATTGGAGGGCAAGTCTGGTGCCAGCAGCCGCGGTAATTCCAGCTCCAATAGCGTATACTAAAATTGTTGCGGTTAAAAAGCTCGTAGTTGCATTTGTGCGCCGCGCTGTCGGTGCACCGCATCCGCGGTGATACTGACACGTTTGCGGAGCATATCGTCGGTGAGCCGGCGGTAACACGCCGGTTCAATATCAAAATCCTATCGCGGTGCTCTTCAGTGAGTGTCGAGGTGGGCCGACAATTTTACTTTGAACAAATTA
>OZ023307.1:6915970-6940970 GCA_964007245.1 Hypomecis atomaria | reverse complement strand
CCAAGCTCTATTATCTAGCCATTATTATTCAGTGTCGTTTGTTACTCACAATGTAGGTACATAAAATTGAAATTGTGTGCGCCGACGCGTTTCAGCTGTTCCCGCGTCGTCGCGCGCTCTCATCATCCTTGCGCTTCCATTCACTTCACACTCCAGGACGCGCCGACTGCGCCGCTGAAAACTATCAAGGTAACTATTTTAATACATAATAAATAAATAATCACTCGCAGATAACTACCATCATGGTGAGCAAATAAAACTAAAGCTCACTTTTTGAAATTTGTTTATAAAATCGACAGTTACAGTTTAAATTTGACAGCTGTCACTTTGACACCTGTCATACAACGCTAATATGAATTCTACAAAATGATGACAGCTGCCACTTTGACATCTGTCATATTTGTCCTGAAAATATCTACTACTAGACTGCTTAGTAGTAGTAACTATGGGTCCTACTATTACTACAATTTCCGCCATATTTTAGTTTTACGGTAGTAACACGGGTAATTTTTTTATTGCGGTTCTAACAACTTTCAATAGCAGTAGTAGGTAAGGACGGTAAATCATTTACCATTCTTACTACTGGTAGCAGTAAGATTGGTATCAACACTGGTAATAAACCTTTCTAGGGTTTTATATTTAGTAGGTAGGTAGGTACCTATCCAATGTCTTAAGTATTGAAAATATTTTCATCCATTGCATTATGTACTTTTGTTTTATAGATATTGGAAGCCACGCTAATCTACCTAGAGCTTTGCAAAAAAGTCTAAAAACGGAACTACTTTTATCACTCATTGCAAATGATTACAAAATCACTAGAGAAATAATATCATGGGGTTGATAGTAATTGAAGCGATTTGCTTAGATTGTGACGCTCCTGTTAATTAAGTGTCGTTTTTTTACCAAGCTCTATTATGTATTGTAGCCACAATGAATATCAGTGTTGTTTGTTTGTTTGTTACTTACAATGTAAAATTGAATGGTGTGTGCGCTGACGCATTTCAGCTGTTCCCGCGTCTCGCGTGTCTCATCCTCGCTTCGCTTCGCTTCATATTAATCAGATCCTAATCAGATAACGCGAACTACCATCATGGTAGGGATGAGTGATACAAATCGTATAAAGATATATGAAACTATATATCAGGTTCGTATCGGATATCCGATATTGACCCGCGATTTGATTCGTAATGTTATACGTCATAATGTAATATCGAACGAGATATCGAGATATTGAATCGATTAATTAGGTATATCAGTGTTGTATGTTCAATATCAAGCCATACGATTTTCGAAATTCTACATATGTGCCCAAAACTGTTTTCAATGTGTCGGGGTTTTTTTTTTTTTTTAATTTTTAATTTATATTAGTTAATAATTAACGTTCCATTTCGGGATTTCCGCCGTTGCAGTCTATGGTTACATTTAAAATTGCCATTACTAAAGTTCTTCGTGAAATGGATAATTTAGAATAAAATTCGAGAAAAAAAAAAAAAGTCCGTAAAGACGAGTTCAAAAATATGTAGTGCCCCCCTGAAACACTCAGCAATTACCATATTCAATTTCTTTTTATCTATAATTTCTACACCCAATATAGGATAGAATGCCGCTCATCGCACTCATTTTACACATTTAAATCCTATTTAAACAGCACTCGCAGTTAGGTAACTACCATAATGGCGCGCAATTAATACTAAAGTTCTGAAAAGTTTCAAATCCAAATACTTTTTTTTTTTCAATAGTTTCTGGCACGCATGATATAATTATTTATACAGGATAAAATGCGCTTATTGCACAAAATTCGAATAGTATGCTCAAATTGAAATGTTTGATTTTTCAAAAACGGCTGAGCTGATTTCTGTTTAAATCGGTTCACAATTGGCGGTAATATGGATGAACGTAATATTATACACAAAACATACAGACGAACGAACATAGTACCTCCTTCTTTTTGGGAAGCCAGTAAAAAAGAAAAAAAAATGGCGTCAAATAGAACGCGCATTATTGCACCTATTCCACATTTTATAATTTAATAATTTTGTCACTGTATAGAACGGCGCTTATTGTAACCATTCCACGTTCAAACACATTCTAAAAACAAGTAATAAAATCGCAGGGGCGGCTTTGGTTCTAACCTAACATTGGGTGCATCCGCCCGGCGCCGCGACGCCCCCACCTTAACGAGTCCATTTTTTTTTTTAAATTGTTTACTAAATTCACTGGCGCCCAGTAGGCAGCGGGGCATTTATTCTACCTATATATGTCCGTCTATCAGTAAAAAAAAAAAAATAAAAAAAATAATAATAATAATAATGGGCCAAGTGCGATTTGGACTCGCGCACGAAGGATTCCGCACCGTATGGAAACCCCCCTTAATATATTTTATTTTACTAATTATCTTTGAAAGAAATTAACATGTCAAGTCATCTTCCTGTTGCCATTATTATTATGGAGCAAAAAAATCGGCCAAGTACGAGTCAGACTCGCCCCCCTTAATTTTTTTTTAATTATTTATTTATTTTTAAAGAGAACAAACAACTTAATATACTTACTGTAAATATTAAAAGCATTTTCCTGTTGTGTGCAAAATTATAAATTTTGCAAAGCATCAAATGAGTGCCGGACGGTGTGCGTTTTTTTTTTTCTTCTTTAATTAGGTACCTCATTATGGCCTGTATGACCTTGATGTTGTTAATTCCAAGTGCGCTAATAATAATTTATGTCAACCACCCCCCAACCACCCAATTGATATAGATAACGGGACTCGATTAGCGCACGGAGTTCAGTTCGATCATCTCGCCGAATATTTACGAATGCCCTTTTTTCACTCGATCTCAGTTGTCACGCGCTCTCATTAGTTAATTATTTAGGACTAATTATTACGTCATTGTTTTAAAAAACACCTCTGAGAAGACCGATACCGATCGCCCGATCGGTATGAGCGTTTGTTGGAATTAGCAAAAGCTTTTTTTCAAACAGCCGTATCGGATAGTTTTGATCATTTGCTGTTGTTATTTTTAATTTTGACGTAGTTTTAGTTGAAATTAAAGTAAAGTAGGTCACACACATTGCGTCATCGTTTTTGATCCTACTAATTGGTGGAGATGATCCATTGCAATTAAGTTTGGTTTTGTTTGAATATCTTGACGATATTTTAATATCTCCCGTTCGGCTCATTAATATTGCTATTGTTTCAATTTTCAGCTTCATTAGGCAAATGAGGTCACTGCATTTGATCCCATTGTGTGTACCGGAGTGGCATTTTGTTTTTTATCGGTCCTCGGCGTCGTCCTTGGCTATATTGTTTATCTTGTAACGGGTCCTGTATTGCTCTTTTTTTTGTTTTTTATTGTAATAATTACCATTGTTTTTGGGATTTCGAATGCGGAAACTAGTCTAAGGACTGGAACAAAACCCACCACCGTCCCTCCGAAGGGGAAAAAATTGAATTTTTTTTTTTTTTTTTTTTCTCTTCCCGTCTTATACTACGAAACGTGAGCGCGTGTAGACGACCCGCGAGTATTACGGCCATCGCCGTGAGAGTGCGCCTCGAGCGAGGCTTGCGTCTGAATGAAAACAGTGCTACGATGCCTTCGCGCTGTGGCTGAGCGAGTGTATATATATTTATATATGTATTTATTTATATGTCTCTATACCGCTAAGCCACCGCTCGAAGCGCAGAGTCGCCGTTCAGGCATGAGGCAATGTTCCGATATCTCGCTAGAGTTACTGGCGCCTATGTTTCGACACTTGCGTGTTTCGTGCGCATATATACGTATATGCGCACGAAACACGCAAGTGTCTAAACATAGGCGCCAGTAACTCTAGCGAGATATCGGAACATTGCCTTGATAGATATGTATGTTACAGTATGTGCGAAAGTAATATTTCGCCGTGTCAATTCGACACCCGGTGAGGTACGCTATTTTATATTATGTATCTATTTTATAATTATTTGTAGAGTAGTGTTGTTGTATGTAGTGTTTATATTAAATATTATGCACAGCAAACATGATGACATTATATGTGTACCGCGACGGCGGCGACGTGTGTGGGAGGAGTGCGAGCCGAACAGGCTATAGCGCGTTGACAACCACATCGACAGCCACCGTCTCACCGAATCGGTGTTAGACGATCACGCCATTAACGCCGCCCCGACACAACACCGTGTCACCCCCCAGGGCGCGGCGGGCGGAGCGCACAACAACCCTCGGGTGTCGTGTGTCTCGACCTCACGACAGTGACTCAGTGGGGAGACGTCTTACGGCGACGCTCGATACTGCTGATAGTCCGTGCCACATTAACCGCACACCAGATTCAAGAACCAAGTGGGCCGAGGACGGCGCTCGCGGGCTCTCCGCGTCGCCCATACTCCGCGCCTTTACTGTTCTCATGACAGTGTGGTGCCAGAAGAGTTTCACACACACATCTTCTCGGCTCTCTCAACACCGGGCGGAATCGTAATAGATCCGAAATGTAGCCAAACGTTATTCTACGGAGTGTCGTCCAACTACGCAGTCTTGGTCACGAACTTTCCCTAATGGATCGCGTAACAGATCTATAATAATCACTGCCCCGACTTTATAGTCGTCCAGCAGCATGCACGGCGTCGTCAATCGATAGACACACCTCGGCTCCGGCACCTCTCACGGTCCGGCCGAGGGACAGTCGTCACACACTGACAACACGCGTGCGACGGGGGGGGGTCCTCCCCCCGTCCTCTGTCGTGTTCTCTCGCGCTATGCGCGCGGAGAGCAGCAGAGCTCCCTGGTTGATCCTGCCAGTAGTTATATGCTTGTCTCAAAGATTAAGCCATGCATGTCTCAGTGCAAGCCGTATTAAGGCGATACCGCGAATGGCTCAATATATCAGTTTTGGTTCCTTAGATCTTACTCAGTTACTTGGATAACTGTGGTAATTCTAGAGCTAATACATGCAATTAGAACTCTGACCAGTGATGGGACGAGTGCTTTTATTAGATCAAAACCAATCGACGGAGGGCCTCGCGTCCGAAGTCGTTAATTTTGATGAATCTGGATAACTTTTGCCGATCGCACGGTCTCGTACCGGCGACGCATCTTTCAAATGTCTGCCTTATCAACTTTCGATGGTAGTTTCTGCGACTACCATGGTTGTCACGGGTAACGGGGAATCAGGGTTCGATTCCGGAGAGGGAGCCTGAGAAACGGCTACCACATCCAAGGAAGGCAGCAGGCGCGCAAATTACCCACTCCCGGCACGGGGAGGTAGTGACGAAAAATAACGATACGGGACTCTTACGAGGCCTCGTAATCGGAATGAGTACACTTTAAATATTTTAACGAGGAACAATTGGAGGGCAAGTCTGGTGCCAGCAGCCGCGGTAATTCCAGCTCCAATAGCGTATACTAAAATTGTTGCGGTTAAAAAGCTCGTAGTTGCATTTGTGCGCCGCGCTGTCGGTGCACCGCATCCGCGGTGATACTGACACGTTTGCGGAGCATATCGTCGGTGAGCCGGCGGTAACACGCCGGTTCAATATCAAAATCCTATCGCGGTGCTCTTCAGTGAGTGTCGAGGTGGGCCGACAATTTTACTTTGAACAAATTAGAGTGCTCAAAGCGGGCTCAAAATGCTGCTTGAATATTTCGTGCATGGAATAATAGAATATGATCTCGGTTCTATTTTGTTGGTTTTCAGAACTCCGAGGTAATGATTAATAGGGATAACTGGGGGCATTCGTATTGCGACGTTAGAGGTGAAATTCTTGGATCGTCGCAAGACGAACATCAGCGAAAGCATTTGCCAAAGGTGTTTTCATCAATCAAGAACGAAAGTTAGAGGTTCGAAGGCGATTAGATACCGCCCTAGTTCTAACCGTAAATATGTCGTCTAGCAATCCGCCGACGTTACTACAATGGCTCGGCGGGCGGCTTCCGGGAAACCAAAGATTTTGGACTCCGGGGGGAGTATGGTTGCAAAGCTGAAACTTAAAGGAATTGACGGAAGGGCACCACCAGGAGTGGAGCCTGCGGCTTAATTTGACTCAACACGGGAAATCTCACCAGGCCCGGACACCGGAAGGATTGACAGATTAACAGCTCTTTCTTGATTCGGTGGGTGGTGGTGCATGGCCGTTCTTAGTTGGTGGAGCGATTTGTCTGGTTAATTCCGGTAACGAACGAGACTCTAGCCTGCTAAATAGGCGTCGTCATTTCGGTGTGCGTGATTCGTCACGCAACTCACTGGCGACGTATTAAAATTCTTCTTAGAGGGACCGGCGGCTTCGAGCCGCACGAGATTGAGCAATAACAGGTCTGTGATGCCCTTAGATGTCCTGGGCCGCACGCGCGCTACACTGAAGGAATCAACATGTTCTCCCTGGCCTAGAGGCCCGGGCAACCCGTTGAAACTCCTTCGTGCTGGGGATTGGGGTTTGCAATTATCCCCCATAAACGAGGAATTCCTAGTAAGCGCGAGTCATAAGCTCGCGTTGATTACGTCCCTGCCCTTTGTACACACCGCCCGTCGCTACTACCGATTGAATGATTTAGTGAGGTCTTCGGACTGACACGCGGTGGCTTCACGGCCGTCGGCGTCGCTGGGAAGTTGACCAAACTTGATCATTTAGAGGAAGTAAAAGTCGTAACAAGGTTTCCGTAGGGGAACCTGCGGAAGGATCATTAACGTATATTTATAATGTGTTTATATATTTATACATATAGACATTATTATAATATTATGTTATCCAAAGTTATCGTGTGTTTAGATGACCGCCAAGGTTGTCGCGTCGCGTGTATGGAATATCGACTTTGACGATTTGAAATCCGTAATCCGAGTCGGTAGAGTTTTGTGCGCGCGTTCGTTAACATAAATCATACCAAACGGTTTAGATTGAGGGGGATCCCTAGTTGGATTCCTTTCGTTCTAAGTTTTTTTTTTTTAATAAATTAATTCTAAACGCATCAGGGTAATATGAAAACTATTACCCTGGACGGTGGATCACTTGGCTCGCGGGTCGATGAAGAACGCAGTTAACTGCGCGTCATAGTGTGAACTGCAGGACACATTTGAACATCGACATTTCGAACGCACATTGCGGTCCATGGAGACACATCCAGGACCACTCCTGTCTGAGGGCCGGCTGCATAATAACCAAAACCACACTGCGGGGTGGCGTGGCGAATTAATTTCGTCGTCGTCCGTTGCATCTGACGGTTCCGTCGTCTATAAAACGACGGTCCGTTTAAATATGACGCAAGACGCTAAGGTGTCGAGGGAGTGGCAACATCAGTAGTCACCCGTACGCTTTGAACAAGAGATGTACGGGGGGGTCGCCGTCGCCACCTAGCTCCCCTCTTCTGCCTTTGCTACTCGTAGGCGGACTCGACGTCCGAAGGGCGCGACGGTGTCGCGCAGTCGTTCGTACACGTATTGCGTGTGCGTGCGGTTGCACGTCGTCGTAGCGCCGACGGATATCGTGTCTGCCTCCATTTTATAACGTTGGCCTCAGATCAGGGAGGATTACCCGCCGAATTTAAGCATATTAGTAAGCGGAGGAAAAGAAACTAACCAGGATTTCCTTAGTAGCGGCGAGCGAACAGGAAATAGCCCAGCACTGAATCCCGCCGTTGTCACGGCGGCGGGAGATGTGGTGTTCGGGAGGTTCCGCTTTCTCGTCGTTGTCTTCTCCTGTCCAAGTTCGTCTTGAACGGGGCCGTTTTCCCGTAGAGGGTGCCAGGCCCGTAGCGACGGAGGACGGCGGCGAGAGGGACTCTCCTCAGAGTCGGGTTGCTTGAGAGTGCAGCCCTAAGTGGGTGGTAAACTCCATCTAAGGCTAAATATTACCGCGAGACCGATAGCGAACAAGTACCGTGAGGGAAAGTTGAAAAGAACTTTGAAGAGAGAGTTCAACAGTACGTGAAACCGTCCAGGGGTAAACCTGCGAAACTCGAATGAACGAACGGGGAGATTCATCGTCATTCCTCGGCGCACGGGCGCAGGTTAGATGTTCGCGGTCTCGGCCGCGGGCACTGCCCGCGTACGTCGCGCTCCGGGGACGGCGTGCACTTCTCCCTTAGTAATACATCGCGACCCGTTAGATGTCGGTCTAAGTGCCCCCCGGGAGTCTTCTCGCCGTTCGCGCGGCGGGTAGACCGGCGGGTGCACCGACCGGCCGTCTGACGGTAGTCATCAAGAAACGCTCACGCGCTCGCGCGCGTCCGGCCCGACGCAAGGCAACGTCGTATCCTCAGTCCTGCCCGAGTGCGGACCGAGGTGCGGCGCGCCTGTCGTCGCAGCCGTGCTGTCTCGGACTGTGTGCGTATCCGTCTGCGATGATTCAGTTTCGGGCACTCGCAGGACCCGTCTTGAAACACGGACCAAGGAGTCTAGCATGTGTGCGAGTCATTGAGATCGTAAACTGAAAGGCTTAACGAAAGTGAAGGTGGTCGCTCGCCGACCGCTCAGGGAGGATGGCGCGCGGATCTCGGTCCGCCGCTCGCACTCCCGAGGCGTCTCGTTTCCAATCCGCGAATGCAGGCGCGCTCTGAGCACAGATGCTGGGACCCGAAAGATGGTGAACTATGCCTGGTCAGGTCGAAGTCAGGGGAAACCCTGATGGAGGACCGTAGCGATTCTGACGTGCAAATCGATCGTCGGAACTGGGTATAGGGGCGAAAGACTAATCGAACCATCTAGTAGCTGGTTCCGTCCGAAGTTTCCCTCAGGATAGCTGGCGTCGATTCGAACAGTCTCATCCGGTAAAGCGAATGATTAGAGGCATTGGGGCCGAAACGACCTCAACCTATTCTCAAACTTTAAATGGGTGAGAACTCCGGCTTACTCGAATGATGAAGCCGGAGATCTGATGACGGTGCCAAGTGGGCCAATTTTGGTAAGCAGAACTGGCGCTGTGGGATGAACCAAACGTAGTGTTAAGGCGCCTAAAAGACGCTCATGGGACACCATGAAAGGCGTTGGTCGCTCATGACAGCAGGACGGTGGCCATGGAAGTCGGAATCCGCTAAGGAGTGTGCAACGACTCACCTGCCGAAGCAACCAGCCCTGAAAATGGATGGCGCTGAAGCGTCTTGCCTATACACTACCGTTACCGGCATGTGCGATCGTGCATTTAACGTGTGCGATCATTAAGCCGTAACGAGTAGGACGTGCGCGGCGGTGTGCGCAGAAGGGTCTGGGCGTGAGCCCGCCTGGAGCCGCCGTCGGTGCAGATCTTGGTGGTAGTAGCAAATACTCCAGCGAGGCCCTGGAGGACTGACGTGGAGAAGGGTTTCGCGTGAACAGTAGTTGCTCGCGAGTCAGTCGATCCTAAGCTCAAGGAGAGATCTTATGTCGATGTGTTGTGTTTTATTCATATTTAATCGTATGATGATAAATAACAACCTTTGAGCGAAAGGGAATCCGGTTCCTATTCCGGAACCCGGCAGCGGAACCGTTTCAATAATCGTTCCCTAGTTTTTTAAGCTAGTGTTCGACGGGGTAACCCAAAGTGGCCTGAAGACGCCGCCGAGAGGTCCGGGAAGAGTTTTCTTTTCTGCCTGAGCGTTCGAGTTCCATGGAATCCTATAGAAGGGAGATATGGTTCGGAACGCGAAGAGCACCGCATTTGCGGCGGTGTCCGGATACTCTCTGCGGACCTTGAAAATTCAGGTGAGGGATGTACGTGGAGATGTCGCGCCGGTTCGTACCCATATCCGCAGCAGGTCTCCAAGGTGAAGAGCCTCTAGTCGATAGAATAATGTAGGTAAGGGAAGTCGGCAAATTGGATCCGTAACTTCGGAATAAGGATTGGCTCTGAGGACCGGGGCGTGTCGGGTTTGGAAGGGAAGCGGATGCGGCCGGTGCCGGGCCTGGTCGATGCCCTCCCTCACGGGTGGGCGGAAACTGGACCCGCGCTCCGGCCTTCCGCGGATCTTCCTAGCCGTAAGGCCGTGTCGGTTGCGTTTCGGCGTGATCGATGCGGTTCTGTACGACCGTCGTTCAACGGTCAGCTCAGAACTGGCACGGACAAGGGGAATCCGACTGTCTAATTAAAACAAAGCATTGCGATGGCCCTCGCGGGTGTTGACGCAATGTGATTTCTGCCCAGTGCTCTGAATGTCAACGTGAAGAAATTCAAGCAAGCGCGGGTAAACGGCGGGAGTAACTATGACTCTCTTAAGGTAGCCAAATGCCTCGTCATCTAATTAGTGACGCGCATGAATGGATTAACGAGATTCCCACTGTCCCTATCACTCCGTTGTCGGCACTCGCCGAGGACGGTCGTGTTCGCGCAGCGCTCCTTGCGACTGTGAAAGTTTTGTGCGTTCACTTTGTAACCAGAGTACAGTGAGTTCGTTTTGTGAAAATCGGCCCCTCTCGTTCTCGCAAGGGCGCTTTGCCATCTGGCTCAGCGGCCATTTGCATTGAGCGAGTGGGACGGGGAACCGCGCGTGGCCGTCGCCGCTGTCGTGTATCGGCCCCTCTCGTTTCTTCTTGGGCGCTAGTCCATCTGGGCTGGCGGCCATTTTGAAATTAGAGAGGGACGCCGAGAGCGGCGCGGGGACTTGGACCATTTTGTGACAGTGACACTTTTGTTTGTTTTCGACAGGACGATCAGTGTTTGGTGTTAACTTTTTTATTCTTATTTTTGTTTTTGTTTTGTTTTGTTTTATTTTGTTTTTGTTTCTGGATTGTTGGTAAGTTTTGTTTTTTTTGTAGCCGCTTGTGCGGGATCCCACCCGTCCCAGGGGTGAACCCCAGACCCCAGAGACCCCAGACCCCAGAGACCCCAGACCCCAGAGACCCCAGACCCCCAGAGACCCCAGACCCCAGACCCCAGAGACCCCAGACCCCAGACCCCAGAGACCCCAGACCCCAGACCCCAGACCCCAGACCTCGAAAATGTCGGATGACGAATCCGCATTTTCGCCGAGGGTGTCCTTGGCGCGCACGCCGCCGGGAACAGAACGACCTGCGAAGGATAAGAAGAGGGCGCTGACCTCCCCGGCTGAGAACCAGCCGGCGCCAAAGACGCAGGCTAAGCAGCGTCAAAAGCTGACTGTTACGCGTACTGCATCTGTTGCTCCGCCGCCAATAGCCGGAATCTCGGTGTCGGCGCCGCCGACTGCGGCGACGTCACCGGCGTCGACCCCGGCGACTACCCCGGTGGTGGCTGCGGGGCCTCCGGCGTTCCCGGCCGTACCGGCGCGGGCGTCGGACGGCCCACTGGACGTGAGCACAGCGTCCAAGCTGCAATTGCTGGAGCGCGCAAATAGAGCGGTTAGGGCCATCATCGCGGTGGCCTCGGGCCCGGGCTCTAAGCTTAACAAGTCGGAGGTGAACACTATCGGTGGCCATGGGCAGGAGATCGTGGCCATCGTTGGGGCCCTCGGCTTGAGGCTGGCAGAAACCGAGGCGCAGGTTGCCTCCTCGGCGTCGGCGTTGCCGGGGAGCGGCTCGGCGGGACCTGTGTCCTTCTCGGCCGCCCTTAGGACCGCGCCCGGGAGTGCACCCAGGCCCATACGGGCCACCGTACAGGGTCCGACCCTGGCATTCTTCCCCTCCGAGGGGAATGGGCAGCTAAAAACGGCGGAAGACACCAAGGTCGAGCTGAAGAAGGCTATCGACCCTAAGGAGATGGCCATTGGCATCGCAAGTGTGCGCAAGGTCGGGAATGCGGGGGTGGTCGTCCAGACCACCTCGGCAGCGTCGGCGGAGAAGATGCGCCAGGCGGCGCCGGCGAGCCTCCGAGTGGCGGAGTCGAGGCGTCGCCAGCCGCTCATAGCGCTCCAGAACGTGGACGGTGACCCCTCTTTCGAGGAGGTCGTCGAGTGTCTGGCCAGGCAGAATATGGACGAGACCATCTGGCCCCTGTCCAGATTAAAAACGGAGATGCAGGGTGCGTTCAAGAAGGGCCGGCGGCAGCAGAACACCACCACAGTGGTGTTCAGCGTTTCCCCGAAGCTCAGGGACGCACTCCTAGCCAAAGGAACCGTATACATTGGCTGGATGGCGGTCGAGGTCGTCGACTACGTCCGGGTGACCTGCTGCAATAAATGTCAGCAATACGGTCACCCGGAAAAGTTCTGCCGGGCGAAGGAGGAGACCTGCGGGCGCTGCGGCGAAACCGGCCACAGAGCCGAGGCCTGCAAAGCCAAGGAGGTGCGCTGTGCGACCTGCCGGCGCTTTGGCAGGGAGAGTGGTCACCCCACAGCGTCGCGCGACTGCCCTGCCCGCAGGTTTGCAGAGGACCGCCTCATAAACACGACCCAATATGGATCGTAGGGCCGTCATCAAGGTGGGTCAGCTTAACTTGGGTGGTGCAGAAGCCGCGACCCGGGAGCTTCCCTCAATTGCGAGGGAGTTTGCCCTGGATATTGTCCTGGTTCAGGAGCAATACTCCGGAGTAGACTTCCTCGCTCAATGCGGTAAGGACCCCAAAGTGGGTGTATACTTCCGCAACAGGGAGCTACCGTGCGCGGTTCTGCACCACCTAAGTGATGGCCACGTCATGGTCGCCCATGTCCGCAGCCTGGACGTATACCTAGTGACCGCATACTTCCAGTACAGCGACCCCATTGACCCATACCTGCACCGGCTTGGACTAATCCTCGACCGGTTGCGGGGGGCTAGGGTGGTCATATGCGCGGATGTGAATGCCCATTCACCTATGTGGCATTCCTTCCCGCGCCACTGTACTGGGAGGGGTCAGGTTGCTGCGGACCGCCGCGCTAAGATGGAAGACTTCATCGGCGCGCGGCGATTGGTCGTGCGAAACGAGGTAGGCCAACCGGCGACCTTTAGCACGGCCAATGGGGAATCCAACATCGACGTCACGCTAACCACAAGAGGCGCTCGCGTCTCGGAGTGGAGCGTGACGGAGGCGTCGTCTAGCGACCACCGGATGATCGTGTTCACCGTCCACGATCGCAACGTCACAAGAGGTAGTACTGGTGAGAGCGCAGCTGCACGTGTGCCATCTGAGCCCTGTGAGCTGCGTCGTTACCGGGAACGTGGGGTGGATTGGGCTCTTTTCGAGGCGAGGATTCAGGAGCGTATGGGAGGGCTGAATGTGAGCGAGCCGGCTGGAGTCCTGTGTGAGCGGTTTACGAAAGTGATTGAGCGTACGGCGACTGAATGTCTGGGAATAGTAAAGACGGCTAAAACCGATAAGGGTTACGAATGGTGGACACCAGCATTAGATCGGCTCAGGAAGCGGCAGTGTAGAGCGAGGCGTGAATGGCAGAGGGTGCGGGCTGAGGGGGGTGTATGTGAGGAGAGAGCGAAAGGGGAGTTTCACCGTCTGAGAGCAGCGTATAGGGCCGAGATGAGGGGGGCTGAGCTGGCCTTTAACCGGCGAGTGGCAGAGGAGGGAAATGCTGATCCTTGGGGGCTGGCTTACAGGGCCGCTTGCGGAAGACGCCGTGCACCGGGGAATGTTGTGAATGGGGTTGAGTTCGCGGGGCGGTGTCCGGATGACGTGGGCGGGGCCATGTGCAACCTGCTGCAGGCGCTTTGTCCCGACGACGACGTGTCTCGGGACACCCCGTACCATGCGCAGGTGCGTGTCATGGCCGCGCTCCCGCCTTCCGGTCGGGACGCAGACCCGCTTACGGCAGACGCCCTTAGGAGGGTAGTAATGTCCCTAAAGAGAAAGGCTCCTGGCGTGGACGGCATCACTGCTACCATAATAAAAAGGGCCTACCCTGTAGCTGAGGCTGAATTTGTTCACGTATACGGGAAGTGCGTTAGGGAGGGGGTTTTTCCGGACATTTGGAAAGACGGTCGCCTTCTTGTCCTGCCAAAGGGCAACGGTAAACCACTAACGGACCCGAAGGCATATCGGCCGATAACGCTGCTTCCGGTGCTGGGTAAAATCCTCGAAAGAGTAATGCTAATTTGTGCCCCTGGCATAACACGCAATATAAGCGCCAGCCAGCACGGGTTTTCTCCGGGTCGGTCGACGGTGACGGCGTTGCGGGCTCTGCTGGACGCTGTTGGGGATTCGGGGGAGCGGTACGTGCAAGCCATATGCCTAGACATCGGCGGCGCCTTCGACAATGCGTGGTGGCCCATGATCATGGTCAAGACGAAGCGAGACTGTCCGCCAAACATCTATCGGATGCTGGCGGACTACTTCCGCGGACGTCGTGTGGTCATGGTCGCGGGTAGCCATGTGGAGTGGAAGGTGTCCACGATGGGGTGTCCGCAGGGATCCGTGACGGGGCCGCCCCTGTGGGACGTCTTGATGGATGATCTGCTCGCAATCTCGCACGGTAGGAGGGATGTTGAGATGGTCGCCTATGCCGATGACGTGACGGTGCTGGTGCGGGGGGAGTCACGGGCCGCGCTGGAGCGTGCTTCAGAGGCCGTGCTGGGACTGGTGGCGGGGTGGGCGGACCGGAACAGGCTCGATTTCGCCCCGGCCAAGTCCCTTACGATGACGCTGAAAGGTAAATTTCAGCGTCCCCCCGTTATCAAGTTCGGCAGTCACGTCATCGCACAAGTAAGGCAGGCGACGGTGCTGGGCGTCGTCATTGACGACGCGCTATCCTTCGCCCCGCACGCAGCATATATCGGCGAGAGGGCGAGCAATTGTTTCGGAAAGATGTCCAGGGTCTCGGCTTCCTCGTGGGGGTTGCGATATAGGGCGCTCCGTACTTTGTACAAGGGCACCTATGTCGCAACCCTCACCTACGCGGCAGCGGTGTGGCACGCGCGTGCCGCTCTGTACGTGGTCCGCAGTGTTCTTCTCAGAACGCAAAGGCCGTCGCTCACCCTGCTGACAAAGGCGTACCGCTCTTGTAGCACGGCGGCGCTGCCGGTGTTGGCGGGAGTGCTCCCGGCTGACCTGGAGGTGACCCGAGCTGGCCGGCGCGGTGCGGAGTGCGTGGGACTGGGGCGAGAGGAGGTGGCCCGGAAGCAGCGGGTAATCGACGAGGAGGTGGTGGCGCTTTGGCAGGACAGGTGGGCGGCTGAGGGTAAGGGTAGGGAGCTATACTGTTTCTTCCCGGATGTGGGGGCTAGGCTGGGGGCAGACTGGGTGGAGCCGGACTACGAGACGTCGCAAATTCTCACGGGGCACGGGTGCTTCAGCAAGCGGCTTTCGGACATGAAGCTCCGGGATGTATCACTGTGCGAGTGCGGTATGGCTGATGAGGACAGGCACCACGTTCTGTGGGACTGTCCACTGTATGAGGAGATGCGAGGCAGAATGCTAGATGGGATCCCCCGCCACGAGGTGGGCCCGATCTACTACGCGGACCTGGTACGCGACGCGAGCAGCTTCAGGCGCCTGCGCGAGTTCGCGCATTCATGGCACGTCGTGCGCTCTGCGCGCGACTCCCAAGTACTGCCCGACGACGGAGTCCGTCTGTGACGTCTACAGCCCCAGAAGGGGGAGAGTGTAAAGATAGAGAAGGGACAATTTGTAGAGTAAGCTGGTGCAGTTTTGCGCCAGGTTGCTCACAGTTTCGGTCCTTATAACCGCAAGGTTGGTAGGACCATGGGAGGAGGAGGGTGTCCCTATCTACTATCTAGCGAAACCACAGCCAAGGGAACGGGCTTGGGAAAATCAGCGGGGAAAGAAGACCCTGTTGAGCTTGACTCTAGTCTGGCATTGTAAGGAGACATGAGAGGTGTAGCATAAGTGGGAGATCGTTCGCGGTCGACGCTGAAAAACCACTACTTTCATTGTTTCATTACTTACTCGGTTGGGCGGAAGCGGTGCGCGGTCGATTATATCGGCACGCGCACGGTGTTTCGTTCCAAGCGTGCAGAGTGGCGACGTGGCGGCAACGCTCGTCGCCGTACAACTCCCGCGTGATCCGGTTCGAGGACACTGCCAGGCGGGGAGTTTGACTGGGGCGGTACATCTGTCAAAGAATAACGCAGGTGTCCTAAGGCCAGCTCAGCGAGGACAGAAACCTCGCGTGGAGCAAAAGGGCAAAAGCTGGCTTGATCCAGATGTTCAGTACGCATAGGGACTGCGAAAGCACGGCCTATCGATCCTTTAGTACTAAAGAGTTTTTAGCAAGAGGTGCCAGAAAAGTTACCACAGGGATAACTGGCTTGTGGCAGCCAAGCGTTCATAGCGACGTTGCTTTTTGATCCTTCGATGTCGGCTCTTCCTATCATTGCGAAGCAAAATTCGCCAAGCGTTGGATTGTTCACCCATCAAAAGGGAACGTGAGCTGGGTTTAGACCGTCGTGAGACAGGTTAGTTTTACCCTACTGATGGCTTGTCGTTGCGATAGTAATACTGCTCAGTACGAGAGGAACCGCAGTTTCGGACATTTGGTTCATGCACTCGGCCGAGCGGCCGGTGGTGCGAAGCTACCATCCGCGGGATTATGCCTGAACGCCTCTAAGGCCGAAGCCAGCCTAGCCGAATCCGGCAAGGATATGCTCACTGTGGAGCCCCGAGAGTCGGGAGGCTCTAAACGATGTGACTTTACTAGTCGCGCTTCACTCCGTGAGGTGCGACGTCGAAGCCCATTTGGATCGCGGAGATCGGTGCGGTCGGTTTAACGCGTGCATCACGGCTCCGAAGGTCTGAATTTACCTCAGTTCGATGTCGGGGCTCGGAATAGTCTGTAGACGACTTACGTTCCTGGCGGGGTGTTGTGCTCGGTAGAGCAGCGTCGTGCTGCGATCTGTTGAGACTCAGCCCTACGCCAGGTGATTCGTCCGAGGACGATTCAATCAATTTATATCGCAATACAAAATGAACGCACCAATATCTACGTTATATTATATTTCTATAGGTATTTTTACTCTTAATATTGTATGAGTATGTTGTGGGTAATATTATGACAGTAATGAACTGACTAAATCGCGCTTTTCGTTAAGGAGGAGGTTCCATGTTCGTCTGTATGTTTTTTTTGTGTATGTTCATCGATAAAAATCGTATCTTTTTTTAGTTAGAATAGAAATATTAGAAATAAATACTCCCAAGGTGGTCCCATTTTTGAAAAATCAACAATAATGTTATTCCAATTTTGTAGGTACACGATGGAAGGCGGTTTTACCATTTTTTGCGAAAAATTATT
Source organism: Hypomecis atomaria (assembly GCA_964007245.1). Lineage (NCBI taxonomy): Eukaryota > Metazoa > Arthropoda > Insecta > Lepidoptera > Geometridae > Hypomecis > Hypomecis atomaria. The sequence continues at coordinate 6,923,940 of OZ023307.1, read as the reverse complement.
ATTACACCTTATTATATTAGCATATTTTCATGTTACTTTATTATTGACCGACTTCCAAAAAGGAGGAAGTTCTATATATTCTAAGTGTATGTATTTTTTTGTATGTTCATCGGTTATTTCGCCAATTGTGAACCGAATCGAATTTTTATTTTTTATTTTAGTTCAAAATGGTGAAATGGTGGTGGTGGAAATCGGCTGAACCATTTTTGATAAGTCAACGATAATGTAAATATTCGAATTTTGTACACGACAAAAGGCGGTTTTGTTATTTTTTTGCGAAAAATTACTATTATTTTATTAATATTTGCTGGCGTAAAAATAAATGGGCTAAAATTGACACTTACTTTGTCATTTCTAGTGGTTTATTACCAGTGTTACTACAAATCTTACTACCAAAATAGTAAGAATGGTAAATTACCGTTCTTACTACTCTGCCATTGAAAGTTGTTAGAACAGCAATACAAAATTACCCGTGTTACTACCGTAAAACTATAATTATTTTTCACAAAAATGGCACAACCGCCTTCAATAGTGTACAAAATTCTTGATTTATCAAAAACGGCTCAGCCGATTTTTGGAAGTCGGTTAAAAATAACGAAAACCAACAAAATTTGACAGATATTGTACGACCGGTTGTTCAACTGGTAAAATTTATTTCCCGTAATACTACCAAGCATTAATAGATTTTATCTACACTAATGTTGTAACATTCTACTTATGTTTCCAATACTTGACTTATAATGACTACTGTTATAGCGCAGACAACAGAACACTCAATTTAAACAATTTCAAATGATGTTATAATATCCACATCGATATCGTAAAATCTCATTATAACATCGTTCGCTCGCTCCTGATTGGTCGCCCTGCGCGCGCAGCGGCGCCAAGTGCGCGCTCGCTCCTGATTGGTCGCCCTGCGCGCGCAGCGGCGCCAAGTGCGCGCTCGCTCCTGATTGGTCGCCCTGCGCGCGCAGCGGCGCCAAGTGCGCGCTCGCTCCTGATTGGCCGCCCTGCGCGCGCAGCGGCGCCAAGTTTTTTATTAGTGAAGATAAAGTAGTGTATGCAACTGCATATAACCCGGGTATTGAAACATGAGTTACTATTATGAAACGTTTCATAAACCACACTCGTGTTTTAATACCCTTCATTATATGACAGTTGCATAAACTACTATTTCAGGTCAAATATGACAGATGTCAGAGTGACAGCTCTCATTATATCTTACATCATTGCATATTCTTACAAAATCCATAGAGAAATAATATCATGGGGTTGGTAATTAATGCGATTTGCTTAGTTTGTGGCGCCCCCGTTAATTTAGTGTCTTTTTTTTCCCAAGCTCTATTATCTAGCCATTATTATTCAGTGTCGTTTGTTACTCACAATGTAGGTACATAAAATTGAAATTGTGTGCGCCGACGCGTTTCAGCTGTTCCCGCGTCGTCGCGCGCTCTCATCATCCTTGCGCTTCCATTCACTTCACACTCCAGGACGCGCCGACTGCGCCGCTGAAAACTATCAAGGTAACTATTTTAATACATAATAAATAAATAATCACTCGCAGATAACTACCATCATGGTGAGCAAATAAAACTAAAGCTCACTTTTTGAAATTTGTTTATAAAATCGACAGTTACAGTTTAAATTTGACAGCTGTCACTTTGACACCTGTCATACAACGCTAATATGAATTCTACAAAATGATGACAGCTGCCACTTTGACATCTGTCATATTTGTCCTGAAAATATCTACTACTAGACTGCTTAGTAGTAGTAACTATGGGTCCTACTATTACTACAATTTCCGCCATATTTTAGTTTTACGGTAGTAACACGGGTAATTTTTTTATTGCGGTTCTAACAACTTTCAATAGCAGTAGTAGGTAAGGACGGTAAATCATTTACCATTCTTACTACTGGTAGCAGTAAGATTGGTATCAACACTGGTAATAAACCTTTCTAGGGTTTTATATTTAGTAGGTAGGTAGGTACCTATCCAATGTCTTAAGTATTGAAAATATTTTCATCCATTGCATTATGTACTTTTGTTTTATAGATATTGGAAGCCACGCTAATCTACCTAGAGCTTTGCAAAAAAGTCTAAAAACGGAACTACTTTTATCACTCATTGCAAATGATTACAAAATCACTAGAGAAATAATATCATGGGGTTGATAGTAATTGAAGCGATTTGCTTAGATTGTGACGCTCCTGTTAATTAAGTGTCGTTTTTTTACCAAGCTCTATTATGTATTGTAGCCACAATGAATATCAGTGTTGTTTGTTTGTTTGTTACTTACAATGTAAAATTGAATGGTGTGTGCGCTGACGCATTTCAGCTGTTCCCGCGTCTCGCGTGTCTCATCCTCGCTTCGCTTCGCTTCATATTAATCAGATCCTAATCAGATAACGCGAACTACCATCATGGTAGGGATGAGTGATACAAATCGTATAAAGATATATGAAACTATATATCAGGTTCGTATCGGATATCCGATATTGACCCGCGATTTGATTCGTAATGTTATACGTCATAATGTAATATCGAACGAGATATCGAGATATTGAATCGATTAATTAGGTATATCAGTGTTGTATGTTCAATATCAAGCCATACGATTTTCGAAATTCTACATATGTGCCCAAAACTGTTTTCAATGTGTCGGGGTTTTTTTTTTTTTTTAATTTTTAATTTATATTAGTTAATAATTAACGTTCCATTTCGGGATTTCCGCCGTTGCAGTCTATGGTTACATTTAAAATTGCCATTACTAAAGTTCTTCGTGAAATGGATAATTTAGAATAAAATTCGAGAAAAAAAAAAAAAGTCCGTAAAGACGAGTTCAAAAATATGTAGTGCCCCCCTGAAACACTCAGCAATTACCATATTCAATTTCTTTTTATCTATAATTTCTACACCCAATATAGGATAGAATGCCGCTCATCGCACTCATTTTACACATTTAAATCCTATTTAAACAGCACTCGCAGTTAGGTAACTACCATAATGGCGCGCAATTAATACTAAAGTTCTGAAAAGTTTCAAATCCAAATACTTTTTTTTTTTCAATAGTTTCTGGCACGCATGATATAATTATTTATACAGGATAAAATGCGCTTATTGCACAAAATTCGAATAGTATGCTCAAATTGAAATGTTTGATTTTTCAAAAACGGCTGAGCTGATTTCTGTTTAAATCGGTTCACAATTGGCGGTAATATGGATGAACGTAATATTATACACAAAACATACAGACGAACGAACATAGTACCTCCTTCTTTTTGGGAAGCCAGTAAAAAAGAAAAAAAAATGGCGTCAAATAGAACGCGCATTATTGCACCTATTCCACATTTTATAATTTAATAATTTTGTCACTGTATAGAACGGCGCTTATTGTAACCATTCCACGTTCAAACACATTCTAAAAACAAGTAATAAAATCGCAGGGGCGGCTTTGGTTCTAACCTAACATTGGGTGCATCCGCCCGGCGCCGCGACGCCCCCACCTTAACGAGTCCATTTTTTTTTTTAAATTGTTTACTAAATTCACTGGCGCCCAGTAGGCAGCGGGGCATTTATTCTACCTATATATGTCCGTCTATCAGTAAAAAAAAAAAAATAAAAAAAAATAATAATAATAATAATGGGCCAAGTGCGATTTGGACTCGCGCACGAAGGATTCCGCACCGTATGGAAACCCCCCTTAATATATTTTATTTTACTAATTATCTTTGAAAGAAATTAACATGTCAAGTCATCTTCCTGTTGCCATTATTATTATGGAGCAAAAAAATCGGCCAAGTACGAGTCAGACTCGCCCCCCTTAATTTTTTTTTAATTATTTATTTATTTTTAAAGAGAACAAACAACTTAATATACTTACTGTAAATATTAAAAGCATTTTCCTGTTGTGTGCAAAATTATAAATTTTGCAAAGCATCAAATGAGTGCCGGACGGTGTGCGTTTTTTTTTTTCTTCTTTAATTAGGTACCTCATTATGGCCTGTATGACCTTGATGTTGTTAATTCCAAGTGCGCTAATAATAATTTATGTCAACCACCCCCCAACCACCCAATTGATATAGATAACGGGACTCGATTAGCGCACGGAGTTCAGTTCGATCATCTCGCCGAATATTTACGAATGCCCTTTTTTCACTCGATCTCAGTTGTCACGCGCTCTCATTAGTTAATTATTTAGGACTAATTATTACGTCATTGTTTTAAAAAACACCTCTGAGAAGACCGATACCGATCGCCCGATCGGTATGAGCGTTTGTTGGAATTAGCAAAAGCTTTTTTTCAAACAGCCGTATCGGATAGTTTTGATCATTTGCTGTTGTTATTTTTAATTTTGACGTAGTTTTAGTTGAAATTAAAGTAAAGTAGGTCACACACATTGCGTCATCGTTTTTGATCCTACTAATTGGTGGAGATGATCCATTGCAATTAAGTTTGGTTTTGTTTGAATATCTTGACGATATTTTAATATCTCCCGTTCGGCTCATTAATATTGCTATTGTTTCAATTTTCAGCTTCATTAGGCAAATGAGGTCACTGCATTTGATCCCATTGTGTGTACCGGAGTGGCATTTTGTTTTTTATCGGTCCTCGGCGTCGTCCTTGGCTATATTGTTTATCTTGTAACGGGTCCTGTATTGCTCTTTTTTTTGTTTTTTATTGTAATAATTACCATTGTTTTTGGGATTTCGAATGCGGAAACTAGTCTAAGGACTGGAACAAAACCCACCACCGTCCCTCCGAAGGGGAAAAAATTGAATTTTTTTTTTTTTTTTTTTTCTCTTCCCGTCTTATACTACGAAACGTGAGCGCGTGTAGACGACCCGCGAGTATTACGGCCATCGCCGTGAGAGTGCGCCTCGAGCGAGGCTTGCGTCTGAATGAAAACAGTGCTACGATGCCTTCGCGCTGTGGCTGAGCGAGTGTATATATATTTATATATGTATTTATTTATATGTCTCTATACCGCTAAGCCACCGCTCGAAGCGCAGAGTCGCCGTTCAGGCATGAGGCAATGTTCCGATATCTCGCTAGAGTTACTGGCGCCTATGTTTCGACACTTGCGTGTTTCGTGCGCATATATACGTATATGCGCACGAAACACGCAAGTGTCTAAACATAGGCGCCAGTAACTCTAGCGAGATATCGGAACATTGCCTTGATAGATATGTATGTTACAGTATGTGCGAAAGTAATATTTCGCCGTGTCAATTCGACACCCGGTGAGGTACGCTATTTTATATTATGTATCTATTTTATAATTATTTGTAGAGTAGTGTTGTTGTATGTAGTGTTTATATTAAATATTATGCACAGCAAACATGATGACATTATATGTGTACCGCGACGGCGGCGACGTGTGTGGGAGGAGTGCGAGCCGAACAGGCTATAGCGCGTTGACAACCACATCGACAGCCACCGTCTCACCGAATCGGTGTTAGACGATCACGCCATTAACGCCGCCCCGACACAACACCGTGTCACCCCCCAGGGCGCGGCGGGCGGAGCGCACAACAACCCTCGGGTGTCGTGTGTCTCGACCTCACGACAGTGACTCAGTGGGGAGACGTCTTACGGCGACGCTCGATACTGCTGATAGTCCGTGCCACATTAACCGCACACCAGATTCAAGAACCAAGTGGGCCGAGGACGGCGCTCGCGGGCTCTCCGCGTCGCCCATACTCCGCGCCTTTACTGTTCTCATGACAGTGTGGTGCCAGAAGAGTTTCACACACACATCTTCTCGGCTCTCTCAACACCGGGCGGAATCGTAATAGATCCGAAATGTAGCCAAACGTTATTCTACGGAGTGTCGTTCAACTACGCAGTCTTGGTCACGAACTTTCCCTAATGGATCGCGTAACAGATCTATAATAATCACTGCCCCGACTTTATAGTCGTCCAGCAGCATGCACGGCGTCGTCAATCGATAGACACACCTCGGCTCCGGCACCTCTCACGGTCCGGCCGAGGGACAGTCGTCACACACTGACAACACGCGTGCGACGGGGGGGGGTCCTCCCCCCGTCCTCTGTCGTGTTCTCTCGCGCTATGCGCGCGGAGAGCAGCAGAGCTCCCTGGTTGATCCTGCCAGTAGTTATATGCTTGTCTCAAAGATTAAGCCATGCATGTCTCAGTGCAAGCCGTATTAAGGCGATACCGCGAATGGCTCAATATATCAGTTTTGGTTCCTTAGATCTTACTCAGTTACTTGGATAACTGTGGTAATTCTAGAGCTAATACATGCAATTAGAACTCTGACCAGTGATGGGACGAGTGCTTTTATTAGATCAAAACCAATCGACGGAGGGCCTCGCGTCCGAAGTCGTTAATTTTGATGAATCTGGATAACTTTTGCCGATCGCACGGTCTCGTACCGGCGACGCATCTTTCAAATGTCTGCCTTATCAACTTTCGATGGTAGTTTCTGCGACTACCATGGTTGTCACGGGTAACGGGGAATCAGGGTTCGATTCCGGAGAGGGAGCCTGAGAAACGGCTACCACATCCAAGGAAGGCAGCAGGCGCGCAAATTACCCACTCCCGGCACGGGGAGGTAGTGACGAAAAATAACGATACGGGACTCTTACGAGGCCTCGTAATCGGAATGAGTACACTTTAAATATTTTAACGAGGAACAATTGGAGGGCAAGTCTGGTGCCAGCAGCCGCGGTAATTCCAGCTCCAATAGCGTATACTAAAATTGTTGCGGTTAAAAAGCTCGTAGTTGCATTTGTGCGCCGCGCTGTCGGTGCACCGCATCCGCGGTGATACTGACACGTTTGCGGAGCATATCGTCGGTGAGCCGGCGGTAACACGCCGGTTCAATATCAAAATCCTATCGCGGTGCTCTTCAGTGAGTGTCGAGGTGGGCCGACAATTTTACTTTGAACAAATTAGAGTGCTCAAAGCGGGCTCAAAATGCTGCTTGAATATTTCGTGCATGGAATAATAGAATATGATCTCGGTTCTATTTTGTTGGTTTTCAGAACTCCGAGGTAATGATTAATAGGGATAACTGGGGGCATTCGTATTGCGACGTTAGAGGTGAAATTCTTGGATCGTCGCAAGACGAACATCAGCGAAAGCATTTGCCAAAGGTGTTTTCATCAATCAAGAACGAAAGTTAGAGGTTCGAAGGCGATTAGATACCGCCCTAGTTCTAACCGTAAATATGTCGTCTAGCAATCCGCCGACGTTACTACAATGGCTCGGCGGGCGGCTTCCGGGAAACCAAAGATTTTGGACTCCGGGGGGAGTATGGTTGCAAAGCTGAAACTTAAAGGAATTGACGGAAGGGCACCACCAGGAGTGGAGCCTGCGGCTTAATTTGACTCAACACGGGAAATCTCACCAGGCCCGGACACCGGAAGGATTGACAGATTAACAGCTCTTTCTTGATTCGGTGGGTGGTGGTGCATGGCCGTTCTTAGTTGGTGGAGCGATTTGTCTGGTTAATTCCGGTAACGAACGAGACTCTAGCCTGCTAAATAGGCGTCGTCATTTCGGTGTGCGTGATTCGTCACGCAACTCACTGGCGACGTATTAAAATTCTTCTTAGAGGGACCGGCGGCTTCGAGCCGCACGAGATTGAGCAATAACAGGTCTGTGATGCCCTTAGATGTCCTGGGCCGCACGCGCGCTACACTGAAGGAATCAACATGTTCTCCCTGGCCTAGAGGCCCGGGCAACCCGTTGAAACTCCTTCGTGCTGGGGATTGGGGTTTGCAATTATCCCCCATAAACGAGGAATTCCTAGTAAGCGCGAGTCATAAGCTCGCGTTGATTACGTCCCTGCCCTTTGTACACACCGCCCGTCGCTACTACCGATTGAATGATTTAGTGAGGTCTTCGGACTGACACGCGGTGGCTTCACGGCCGTCGGCGTCGCTGGGAAGTTGACCAAACTTGATCATTTAGAGGAAGTAAAAGTCGTAACAAGGTTTCC
>OZ023307.1:6906189-6913689 GCA_964007245.1 Hypomecis atomaria | reverse complement strand
TGAAAGTTGTTAGAACAGCAATACAAAATTACCCGTGTTACTACCGTAAAACTATAATTATTTTTCACAAAAATGGCACAACCGCCTTCAATAGTGTACAAAATTCTTGATTTATCAAAAACGGCTCAGCCGATTTTTGGAAGTCGGTTAAAAATAACGAAAACCAACAAAATTTGACAGATATTGTACGACCGGTTGTTCAACTGGTAAAATTTATTTCCCGTAATACTACCAAGCATTAATAGATTTTATCTACACTAATGTTGTAACATTCTACTTATGTTTCCAATACTTGACTTATAATGACTACTGTTATAGCGCAGACAACAGAACACTCAATTTAAACAATTTCAAATGATGTTATAATATCCACATCGATATCGTAAAATCTCATTATAACATCGTTCGCTCGCTCCTGATTGGTCGCCCTGCGCGCGCAGCGGCGCCAAGTGCGCGCTCGCTCCTGATTGGTCGCCCTGCGCGCGCAGCGGCGCCAAGTGCGCGCTCGCTCCTGATTGGTCGCCCTGCGCGCGCAGCGGCGCCAAGTGCGCGCTCGCTCCTGATTGGCCGCCCTGCGCGCGCAGCGGCGCCAAGTTTTTTATTAGTGAAGATAAAGTAGTGTATGCAACTGCATATAACCCGGGTATTGAAACATGAGTTACTATTATGAAACGTTTCATAAACCACACTCGTGTTTTAATACCCTTCATTATATGACAGTTGCATAAACTACTATTTCAGGTCAAATATGACAGATGTCAGAGTGACAGCTCTCATTATATCTTACATCATTGCATATTCTTACAAAATCCATAGAGAAATAATATCATGGGGTTGGTAATTAATGCGATTTGCTTAGTTTGTGGCGCCCCCGTTAATTTAGTGTCTTTTTTTTCCCAAGCTCTATTATCTAGCCATTATTATTCAGTGTCGTTTGTTACTCACAATGTAGGTACATAAAATTGAAATTGTGTGCGCCGACGCGTTTCAGCTGTTCCCGCGTCGTCGCGCGCTCTCATCATCCTTGCGCTTCCATTCACTTCACACTCCAGGACGCGCCGACTGCGCCGCTGAAAACTATCAAGGTAACTATTTTAATACATAATAAATAAATAATCACTCGCAGATAACTACCATCATGGTGAGCAAATAAAACTAAAGCTCACTTTTTGAAATTTGTTTATAAAATCGACAGTTACAGTTTAAATTTGACAGCTGTCACTTTGACACCTGTCATACAACGCTAATATGAATTCTACAAAATGATGACAGCTGCCACTTTGACATCTGTCATATTTGTCCTGAAAATATCTACTACTAGACTGCTTAGTAGTAGTAACTATGGGTCCTACTATTACTACAATTTCCGCCATATTTTAGTTTTACGGTAGTAACACGGGTAATTTTTTTATTGCGGTTCTAACAACTTTCAATAGCAGTAGTAGGTAAGGACGGTAAATCATTTACCATTCTTACTACTGGTAGCAGTAAGATTGGTATCAACACTGGTAATAAACCTTTCTAGGGTTTTATATTTAGTAGGTAGGTAGGTACCTATCCAATGTCTTAAGTATTGAAAATATTTTCATCCATTGCATTATGTACTTTTGTTTTATAGATATTGGAAGCCACGCTAATCTACCTAGAGCTTTGCAAAAAAGTCTAAAAACGGAACTACTTTTATCACTCATTGCAAATGATTACAAAATCACTAGAGAAATAATATCATGGGGTTGATAGTAATTGAAGCGATTTGCTTAGATTGTGACGCTCCTGTTAATTAAGTGTCGTTTTTTTACCAAGCTCTATTATGTATTGTAGCCACAATGAATATCAGTGTTGTTTGTTTGTTTGTTACTTACAATGTAAAATTGAATGGTGTGTGCGCTGACGCATTTCAGCTGTTCCCGCGTCTCGCGTGTCTCATCCTCGCTTCGCTTCGCTTCATATTAATCAGATCCTAATCAGATAACGCGAACTACCATCATGGTAGGGATGAGTGATACAAATCGTATAAAGATATATGAAACTATATATCAGGTTCGTATCGGATATCCGATATTGACCCGCGATTTGATTCGTAATGTTATACGTCATAATGTAATATCGAACGAGATATCGAGATATTGAATCGATTAATTAGGTATATCAGTGTTGTATGTTCAATATCAAGCCATACGATTTTCGAAATTCTACATATGTGCCCAAAACTGTTTTCAATGTGTCGGGGTTTTTTTTTTTTTTTAATTTTTAATTTATATTAGTTAATAATTAACGTTCCATTTCGGGATTTCCGCCGTTGCAGTCTATGGTTACATTTAAAATTGCCATTACTAAAGTTCTTCGTGAAATGGATAATTTAGAATAAAATTCGAGAAAAAAAAAAAAAGTCCGTAAAGACGAGTTCAAAAATATGTAGTGCCCCCCTGAAACACTCAGCAATTACCATATTCAATTTCTTTTTATCTATAATTTCTACACCCAATATAGGATAGAATGCCGCTCATCGCACTCATTTTACACATTTAAATCCTATTTAAACAGCACTCGCAGTTAGGTAACTACCATAATGGCGCGCAATTAATACTAAAGTTCTGAAAAGTTTCAAATCCAAATACTTTTTTTTTTTCAATAGTTTCTGGCACGCATGATATAATTATTTATACAGGATAAAATGCGCTTATTGCACAAAATTCGAATAGTATGCTCAAATTGAAATGTTTGATTTTTCAAAAACGGCTGAGCTGATTTCTGTTTAAATCGGTTCACAATTGGCGGTAATATGGATGAACGTAATATTATACACAAAACATACAGACGAACGAACATAGTACCTCCTTCTTTTTGGGAAGCCAGTAAAAAAGAAAAAAAAATGGCGTCAAATAGAACGCGCATTATTGCACCTATTCCACATTTTATAATTTAATAATTTTGTCACTGTATAGAACGGCGCTTATTGTAACCATTCCACGTTCAAACACATTCTAAAAACAAGTAATAAAATCGCAGGGGCGGCTTTGGTTCTAACCTAACATTGGGTGCATCCGCCCGGCGCCGCGACGCCCCCACCTTAACGAGTCCATTTTTTTTTTTAAATTGTTTACTAAATTCACTGGCGCCCAGTAGGCAGCGGGGCATTTATTCTACCTATATATGTCCGTCTATCAGTAAAAAAAAAAAAATAAAAAAAAAAATAATAATAATAATGGGCCAAGTGCGATTTGGACTCGCGCACGAAGGATTCCGCACCGTATGGAAACCCCCCTTAATATATTTTATTTTACTAATTATCTTTGAAAGAAATTAACATGTCAAGTCATCTTCCTGTTGCCATTATTATTATGGAGCAAAAAAATCGGCCAAGTACGAGTCAGACTCGCCCCCCTTAATTTTTTTTTAATTATTTATTTATTTTTAAAGAGAACAAACAACTTAATATACTTACTGTAAATATTAAAAGCATTTTCCTGTTGTGTGCAAAATTATAAATTTTGCAAAGCATCAAATGAGTGCCGGACGGTGTGCGTTTTTTTTTTTCTTCTTTAATTAGGTACCTCATTATGGCCTGTATGACCTTGATGTTGTTAATTCCAAGTGCGCTAATAATAATTTATGTCAACCACCCCCCAACCACCCAATTGATATAGATAACGGGACTCGATTAGCGCACGGAGTTCAGTTCGATCATCTCGCCGAATATTTACGAATGCCCTTTTTTCACTCGATCTCAGTTGTCACGCGCTCTCATTAGTTAATTATTTAGGACTAATTATTACGTCATTGTTTTAAAAAACACCTCTGAGAAGACCGATACCGATCGCCCGATCGGTATGAGCGTTTGTTGGAATTAGCAAAAGCTTTTTTTCAAACAGCCGTATCGGATAGTTTTGATCATTTGCTGTTGTTATTTTTAATTTTGACGTAGTTTTAGTTGAAATTAAAGTAAAGTAGGTCACACACATTGCGTCATCGTTTTTGATCCTACTAATTGGTGGAGATGATCCATTGCAATTAAGTTTGGTTTTGTTTGAATATCTTGACGATATTTTAATATCTCCCGTTCGGCTCATTAATATTGCTATTGTTTCAATTTTCAGCTTCATTAGGCAAATGAGGTCACTGCATTTGATCCCATTGTGTGTACCGGAGTGGCATTTTGTTTTTTATCGGTCCTCGGCGTCGTCCTTGGCTATATTGTTTATCTTGTAACGGGTCCTGTATTGCTCTTTTTTTTGTTTTTTATTGTAATAATTACCATTGTTTTTGGGATTTCGAATGCGGAAACTAGTCTAAGGACTGGAACAAAACCCACCACCGTCCCTCCGAAGGGGAAAAAATTGAATTTTTTTTTTTTTTTTTTTTCTCTTCCCGTCTTATACTACGAAACGTGAGCGCGTGTAGACGACCCGCGAGTATTACGGCCATCGCCGTGAGAGTGCGCCTCGAGCGAGGCTTGCGTCTGAATGAAAACAGTGCTACGATGCCTTCGCGCTGTGGCTGAGCGAGTGTATATATATTTATATATGTATTTATTTATATGTCTCTATACCGCTAAGCCACCGCTCGAAGCGCAGAGTCGCCGTTCAGGCATGAGGCAATGTTCCGATATCTCGCTAGAGTTACTGGCGCCTATGTTTCGACACTTGCGTGTCTCGTGCGCATATATACGTATATGCGCACGAAACACGCAAGTGTCTAAACATAGGCGCCAGTAACTCTAGCGAGATATCGGAACATTGCCTTGATAGATATGTATGTTACAGTATGTGCGAAAGTAATATTTCGCCGTGTCAATTCGACACCCGGTGAGGTACGCTATTTTATATTATGTATCTATTTTATAATTATTTGTAGAGTAGTGTTGTTGTATGTAGTGTTTATATTAAATATTATGCACAGCAAACATGATGACATTATATGTGTACCGCGACGGCGGCGACGTGTGTGGGAGGAGTGCGAGCCGAACAGGCTATAGCGCGTTGACAACCACATCGACAGCCACCGTCTCACCGAATCGGTGTTAGACGATCACGCCATTAACGCCGCCCCGACACAACACCGTGTCACCCCCCAGGGCGCGGCGGGCGGAGCGCACAACAACCCTCGGGTGTCGTGTGTCTCGACCTCACGACAGTGACTCAGTGGGGAGACGTCTTACGGCGACGCTCGATACTGCTGATAGTCCGTGCCACATTAACCGCACACCAGATTCAAGAACCAAGTGGGCCGAGGACGGCGCTCGCGGGCTCTCCGCGTCGCCCATACTCCGCGCCTTTACTGTTCTCATGACAGTGTGGTGCCAGAAGAGTTTCACACACACATCTTCTCGGCTCTCTCAACACCGGGCGGAATCGTAATAGATCCGAAATGTAGCCAAACGTTATTCTACGGAGTGTCGTTCAACTACGCAGTCTTGGTCACGAACTTTCCCTAATGGATCGCGTAACAGATCTATAATAATCACTGCCCCGACTTTATAGTCGTCCAGCAGCATGCACGGCGTCGTCAATCGATAGACACACCTCGGCTCCGGCACCTCTCACGGTCCGGCCGAGGGACAGTCGTCACACACTGACAACACGCGTGCGACGGGGGGGGGTCCTCCCCCCGTCCTCTGTCGTGTTCTCTCGCGCTATGCGCGCGGAGAGCAGCAGAGCTCCCTGGTTGATCCTGCCAGTAGTTATATGCTTGTCTCAAAGATTAAGCCATGCATGTCTCAGTGCAAGCCGTATTAAGGCGATACCGCGAATGGCTCAATATATCAGTTTTGGTTCCTTAGATCTTACTCAGTTACTTGGATAACTGTGGTAATTCTAGAGCTAATACATGCAATTAGAACTCTGACCAGTGATGGGACGAGTGCTTTTATTAGATCAAAACCAATCGACGGAGGGCCTCGCGTCCGAAGTCGTTAATTTTGATGAATCTGGATAACTTTTGCCGATCGCACGGTCTCGTACCGGCGACGCATCTTTCAAATGTCTGCCTTATCAACTTTCGATGGTAGTTTCTGCGACTACCATGGTTGTCACGGGTAACGGGGAATCAGGGTTCGATTCCGGAGAGGGAGCCTGAGAAACGGCTACCACATCCAAGGAAGGCAGCAGGCGCGCAAATTACCCACTCCCGGCACGGGGAGGTAGTGACGAAAAATAACGATACGGGACTCTTACGAGGCCTCGTAATCGGAATGAGTACACTTTAAATATTTTAACGAGGAACAATTGGAGGGCAAGTCTGGTGCCAGCAGCCGCGGTAATTCCAGCTCCAATAGCGTATACTAAAATTGTTGCGGTTAAAAAGCTCGTAGTTGCATTTGTGCGCCGCGCTGTCGGTGCACCGCATCCGCGGTGATACTGACACGTTTGCGGAGCATATCGTCGGTGAGCCGGCGGTAACACGCCGGTTCAATATCAAAATCCTATCGCGGTGCTCTTCAGTGAGTGTCGAGGTGGGCCGACAATTTTACTTTGAACAAATTAGAGTGCTCAAAGCGGGCTCAAAATGCTGCTTGAATATTTCGTGCATGGAATAATAGAATATGATCTCGGTTCTATTTTGTTGGTTTTCAGAACTCCGAGGTAATGATTAATAGGGATAACTGGGGGCATTCGTATTGCGACGTTAGAGGTGAAATTCTTGGATCGTCGCAAGACGAACATCAGCGAAAGCATTTGCCAAAGGTGTTTTCATCAATCAAGAACGAAAGTTAGAGGTTCGAAGGCGATTAGATACCGCCCTAGTTCTAACCGTAAATATGTCGTCTAGCAATCCGCCGACGTTACTACAATGGCTCGGCGGGCGGCTTCCGGGAAACCAAAGATTTTGGACTCCGGGGGGAGTATGGTTGCAAAGCTGAAACTTAAAGGAATTGACGGAAGGGCACCACCAGGAGTGGAGCCTGCGGCTTAATTTGACTCAACACGGGAAATCTCACCAGGCCCGGACACCGGAAGGATTGACAGATTAACAGCTCTTTCTTGATTCGGTGGGTGGTGGTGCATGGCCGTTCTTAGTTGGTGGAGCGATTTGTCTGGTTAATTCCGGTAACGAACGAGACTCTAGCCTGCTAAATAGGCGTCGTCATTTCGGTGTGCGTGATTCGTCACGCAACTCACTGGCGACGTATTAAAATTCTTCTTAGAGGGACCGGCGGCTTCGAGCCGCACGAGATTGAGCAATAACAGGTCTGTGATGCCCTTAGATGTCCTGGGCCGCACGCGCGCTACACTGAAGGAATCAACATGTTCTCCCTGGCCTAGAGGCCCGGGCAACCCGTTGAAACTCCTTCGTGCTGGGGATTGGGGTTTGCAATTATCCCCCATAAACGAGGAATTCCTAGTAAGCGCGAGTCATAAGCTCGCGTTGATTACGTCCCTGCCCTTTGTACACACCGCCCGTCGCTACTACCGATTGAATGATTTAGTGAGGTCTTCGGACTGACACGCGGTGGCTTCACGGCCGTCGGCGTCGCTGGGAAGTTGACCAAACTTGATCATT
>OZ023307.1:6596189-6901189 GCA_964007245.1 Hypomecis atomaria | reverse complement strand
TCATCTATAAAAATCGTATCTTTTTTAGTTAGAAAGGGTATAAATAAATACTCCCAAGGTGGTCCCATTTTTGAAAAATCAACAATAATGTTATTCCAATTTTGTACACGATAGAAGGCGGTTTTACCATTTTTTGCGAAAAATTATTATTACACCTTATTATATTAGCATATTTTCATGTTACTTTATTATTGACCGACTTCCAAAAAGGAGTGTATGTATTTTTTTGTATGTTCATCGGTTATTTCGCCAATTGTGAACCGAATCGAATTTTTATTTTTTATTTTAGTTCAAAATGGTGAAATGGTGGTGGTGGAAATCGGCTGAACCATTTTTGATAAGTCAACGATAATGTAAATATTCGAATTTTGTACACGACAAAAGGCGGTTTTGTTATTTTTTTGCGAAAAATTACTATTATTTTATTAATATTTGCTGGCGTAAAAATAAATGGGCTAAAATTGACACTTACTTTGTCATTTCTAGTGGTTTATTACCAGTGTTACTACAAATCTTACTACCAAAATAGTAAGAATGGTAAATTACCGTTCTTACTACTCTGCCATTGAAAGTAGCAAAGAACAGCAATACAAAATTTACCCGTGTTACTACCGTAAAACTATAATTATTTTTCACAAAAATGGCAAAACCGCCTTCCATAGTGTACAAAATTCTTGATTTATCAAAAACGGCTCAGCCGATTTTTGGAAGTCGGTTAAAAATAACGAAAACCAACAAAATTTGACAGATATTGTACGACCGGTTGTTCAACGGGGTAAAATTTATTTCCCGTAATACTACCAAGCATTAATAGATTTTTCAGGTCAAATATGACAGATGTCTCATTGTGCATATTCTTACAAAATCCATAGAGAAATAATATCATGGGGTTGATAGTAATTAAAGCGATTTGCTTAGGTTGTGACGCTCCTGTTAATAATTTCCTTTGTGTTGGTGTCAATAAAGTGTTGTTGTATTGTATTGTATGTCAGGTAATCGTATTCTCAATCCACTTGGATTAGGTATATATCTTTATAAGATTTCATGTTCACATATAGTCGAAGCTGAAAAAGACAAATAATTAAAACATTTGTAATTCATACATAGAAATCATAAAGGGCGAATGTTAGAAGCTTCTATCTTCTACTCGTGAGTAAATGCTCAATGAAGGATAGTTTCGTCAGTAACATACTTCTATAGAGTGGGAAACATCGTAAGTCAACTTATGCAAGACCGCCATAGGAACCTGAAGACGTATGTGTATTTATCAAACCGCAACTGTTCTGCATAGGTAATATTTTCCAGCCTCTTAAGTGTAGCGTAGCTCTGTAAGATTCTCGTTCAACCTCGTATGAAAATAGAAACGTATAAGAATTCACCATACCACATCGAACCAGAGCAGCGGACATAGGCCTATCTTCCTATGATAGACCTCCTCTTTTCCTCTGATGTCCATTTGTACATTAATTCAACAGTAAATCATCCAGAAGTCTAATGCAGTGCTGATCAGGACGAATATTAACCGCAAAACATATTCTATATCTACATTGAGACTTATCTATTTAAAAAGAGATACAATTTTACGAAACCAAATCCTCTAGGAAAATCCTCGTCCTTCGATCGAAAACAACTTTCTTCCAACTTCCACTTTTTAGACCAGGAACAAAATTCTCCCAGTTAGTAAGCTCTTCTCTGCTTTTCCTTTGAAACATTTTGCGGCACAAAGTTAAATATCACCTAAAATCTAGAAAATTACAACATATTTCTACAACTTTTCCAAGTGAAGTCCCTCCTGTCAGTCCCGTCAAATTCTCTGTTCTTTTTTTCTCTTATTTTAAATTCTCAAGTTCTGCAAAGAGTTTTCATACCTAGATTGAAGTTCTGTTGCTTTTCTAAAATGTATTTATTTTCCTGCTTGTTTGTAAATCATTTGAATGGAAAGTTTCCTTAGGTAACATTAGAAAGAATTATAACCTCATGTGAGAAACTCCTGACCTACAAGAATGCCTTCTTCCTATGCCTAATTACTCAGATGTGGACGATCAAACCATCTGAGGTTTGTTACAGGGTGTACCCTCCCCCTTCCTCGCTCTTCCCTACAATCCTCATATTGGCACCGGTACGAATCAAAAGTAACTGCATATTACATTATAATATTAATGCAGCCATTGTAAGAAGGCAAATTTATCACAATAATATATTGAAATTATAATCTTTAACCCAAATTTAACCAGATATTAAAAGTGCATAATTATTATACCCTTTCTAATAAAAAAAGAATTATCGAAATCGTACTCTCATCTCGTCTCACTCTGTGTCATCAAGATATGCATGGTTAAATATTAAAAAAATAGAAAAACAACATCAGCGTCAACGTCAGCACCTCCTCCGTTTTTTTGTCGGTCAAAAATGAAATAAAAATGATTATATAAGCCTTCAAAAAACAGTCAGGACGTTTTGGATCCAAACCGCCTCTATCAGATTTCATTGGAAATCTACGGGGGAGGCCTATGTCCAGTAGCTAGTGCTAAGCTAAGTGGTTCTAGTGGCGGATAAACAATGAATGTCTCACGTCTCACTAGTTAGGAATATGCTTTAAGAATTCATGTTTTTTTTTTACCCACAGACTCCAGGGTCTGTGCCCTTTGTTGAGTAGTTACATTTTAAAAGAATTCGACTGTACTGTAGAGATGGGTTAGTTTAAATCTTAGTCTAAGTTAGTAGTTTGAGTGCATTGCGTAAATGCCGCGAGCAAACCGGCGACCCGCATGCAGCACCCGATCACGAGTGTGACGCATGTGCCAGCCAGAATTCATGTTTTATACATTCTATACAAGGATTTTCAGAAAATGGGTACTAAGTGGAAAGGGGGTGATTCAGGCTATGGTATGATTTTATGAACTATGTATGTACTTTTACTGTGGAGCCGGCCCGGGATTCAAAAATTGCTCATAATAATGGTCTGAATGGCCCCCTTTCGGCTTGGGACTCTCTTTCTGTATACCTAATCCTATATACAATATTCGCCCATTTCTGAATAACCCTACAAATTCAGTATACTAAGCGCCACACAATTCGGCGGATGGGAAGTTAGAATGCTGCGCAAAAGCCGAAATATAAATATGCGCAGGAGCCAGAGCGACTCGCGTCGGGCACACCCGCCCGCCAACCTCAAGCCTCCCGCGCGATCCCTACGCCCGTGGTCAACACTTCGCCATGCGGCGTCGGCACACATGCGCAATAATTAGCGAATCACGGCGAAGTGTAATCTGCGGCTTCTCATCCGCCGACTTGTATGGCGCTTAGTATACATATATATTAGATAGATAAACTCTTTATTGCACACAAAGAAATAAAAACAATAAGAAGGGACAAAGATACATAACCATTAGAACAATGCTGGTCTTATTGCTGATAGCGTTCTCTGCCAGGCAACCTTAATACATTATATTGTACCTTATTTACATTACTTTGCAGATGACATCATCAATATGAACGTGTATAAATGCCATATAATATGCAACATAAATGTACCAAAATCATACACTGAAGACCACATTAAAAGCGTCAAACATGTAACGTGCAAAAAATAGCTAACATAGCTCTTGAAAGAACGCAATCCTATATGAAATCTGAAATAATTGGAGCAATACGAAAGATCCAAATCGAAGAAACATATTTTTGTGAACAATGCACAGTTGTTGTACAAAATATTGATAAAGAAAGACATACCTATGATTACTACACAACATCTAAATTCGGTAAAAAATTATGAGCTGCTACAGAACTTAGTGAAAATCTATGAAGATTCTAACAATATTGATGGTAACATTTCTGCAGAAGACGTTGTGCCGATGAATTTTGTCGATGTTTTATCAACAAAAGTCAAAGAGATAAATGACGATGCTCACGATAATGCTAGCATCAAAAACAACGTCGAAAAAGAAGAAAAAGTAGCACATAAACACCCGGAAAACGTGTCTGATACTAATTTCGAAATCGGTATAATCGGTAATAATAAGTAAATCCACAAGAAAATGAAACGAAAATCAACAGCAGCAACAGCTTTGGAAAGATTAGCGTTATTGACAACGCGAACGCGAAAACTGGATATATAAATAACGAAAACGAAAAATTGAACGTTCAAGAGGCAACTGTGAGAAATAACAAAGATATGGGAAATGCTAAAAATAAGCTAGAACTATCAACTATCGAAGAGGAACCTTCAGATAATATGTTAGAAAACAAACTAAAAACCACATCAACACTTGAAAAAGTATCAAGTGAAATTAAAGAAAAACCGAGATCAATAAACGTACCAAATGCTGTAAAAAATCAGAATGCAAGCACATCACAAACAACATCGGCAACAGCGACAAAGATAATTTATATTGGAGATATGGATTATTTTGAGACTTTCTGCGTATTATTTTCAACAGAATCTATTAAAGTTAAACCATTTTCAGAAGACTTGGTGACAGTTTCTGCTCCTGGATTAGAAAAAGTGAGGATTCCTCTGGAAAATTTCTTTGGCTACGGCTACTCCTTGAATGGAGCAGACGTAAAATGTAAAATTTGTTTAAATGATATGAACCATTTGGATGGTAAAAGCCACATGTGGAGTGACAAACATTGGGATAAAGTTATATTGCCGCTTAAAGAATATTTAAGACAGGTATGTAATAAATTATTATAAAAATATAACATTTTAAATATACGCTTTTGAGATCCTGGATATCATGTAGCATCAGAGTGCTAGCCAAAACAAGTAAAACGAGCCCAAATACGATGAGTCCATCAGATCAGCTCCATGGTACCATATTATTGCATTGTCACGCGATATACATATGCGTGCAAAATTTCAGCTCAATCGGAAACCGGGAAGTTGGTCAAATTTAACTTTCAAGATTCCACCCGAACTTACAGTGCGACACAAAAGAGATGAAATGAATTATTCGGGAACTAAATTATCACTTTTGCTGGAACCACAATCTGAGCTGACAATCATTGCTAATATTCTAGCATTTTTCTCGTTTTGTGTTTTTTGTGGATTGTGAACAGAAACAGTAACATTATGAAAAAAATAATGCAAAATGCTAACAAAGCGATGGTGGCGACCTCATTTATTTTCAAGTCTTATGTCGCACTGTACATAGTTACTAGAGATTGCAACCCGGTATGTTTCTCACCCCGGCCGGGCCCGGTTGCATTCGTCGCCAACCCGGCCGCCCGACCCGGCTTGTGTCTTAGCGATGAAACCTTAGTATTTGACTCGTCTCAGTGGTAAGTGACCCTGACTTTGGGTCACAGAGGCGTGGATTCGATTTCCATCCAGGGCAAACATTTTTGTGATGAACATAGGTGTTTGCTCTGTGTCTGGGTGTTACTAGTATCTATTGAAGTATGTATTTAAAAATATGTATATGAAGTATATCAGTCTCTGGCAGCCATATCACAAGTTTTACTTACTCGTAGTTTGGGGTCAGAGACCGTGTGTAAGATGTCCCCTAATATTTATTTATTATTTAGGTCTATAAAAACTTATGAATTGTGTATCTGTTTCAGATCTCCGATAGAATTTACCACTGTATCTTGTGCAACAGGCTACTTTCGGATTCCCAGGTAACTTTTATACCTACTTAAGATACATTTTTGTGAAACCAAAAACGATAGAAGAAATTCGATGGCGTATGCGAATCCACCAACCCGAACTGGGCTTCGATGTGGATATAACCCTATCGCCATTCGTGGGTAGGCCTATTTTCAGTATTGGAGCAGCGTAGCACTAAATAAGTTCGTATAGGCCGGGTGGCAAGCCCAGGTGTCGATTTTAAAGACGCCTGAAGGCATCTGACATGGCGAAACGGTAAAAAACGAAAATTACTATTGGAAATGCTAAATGTACCTATTTACATCATGCATTCTGCCGTCTCTTAACTATGAAGCCGCTAACTATAAAATTAACTTTTTTTATTAGTACTATAGCGTAGCGCTCATAGCACGGTTTGATTAGCGCTCATAATGTATAACCTTGATTAGGTGTTACGGCATTTTTCTTTATATTTTTTAATTTGTATTTTTTTCAGACATCTGACCATGTGGGCAGCCTGGAACACATCAAAAATCTTCAGAAGTACATTATAGCAAAAGAATTCAGCGCAAAAATAAAAGAATTTGCCATCAACAACAGCATTAAAAGAACGAAAAACATGATGTACTGCAAAATCTGCGAAACACGACTCGCAAGGACCAACAATTCCATTAATATACACGTGCACTCATCAGAACACAAAAGCAAACTGAAATCACTGCTGGAAAATAATAATATGAAACAGGAATCTGCATTAATATATTTTTGCATGGCATGTTCAAAAAATGTACAGTCTCGTGATCTATTTGGTCATTGCAAAAATTCACAGCACTACTTGAGTTTGAAATTAGCAATTTAACGCAGGAATAAATCGAATAAGTATGTAAGTAGTAAAAGGAGGTTCTGAATTCGACTGATTTTTTTTGTTCCGTGTTTACTCCACCAACTATGAACCGGATTTTCATGTTTTTTTTTGTTTGGTAGATCATACTTCATAGGTCACATTTAAATTTTATCGAAATCAGCCGTCGTTTTTAAAAATAAACTATAATGTAAAAATTACTACATCGAATTGTGAACACTATTCGAATATTTTGTATACGGTTGAAGTCGGTTGGGTTATTTATGGGCATTTCATTTCATTTCATTTATTTCTCAACATAGATCAGGGGTGTAAATACATTAAATATTACAATTGAAATTAAAACTTATAATTATAAAATTACATTGAAATAGGAATTAAAAAATGTGAGAATATAGGTACAAAAACAAATGTCCAATTCCAATTGAATTTAGAAATAAATGTCAAAATACAATTATAGGCGAATAAAAATTATAATAAAAAAAATATATAGTTAGCGGCTTTACAGCTCACAGACGGCAGAATGTATGACATAAATAAATTTTGCATTTTCCATAGTAACTTTTGTTTTTTACCAACTTAAGGGAACAAATGGAGGTTCCTAAGTCGGCAATTTTTTGTTTTAATCACGATTTTAATAATAATAGGATGACCAAAAAATCCATCCTTTAGATTATCAAGAAGTATTAGACACGTATTTTTTCTTTTGAGAATTAATTAAAAATGATGAAGACATAGCCCGTTAAAGTTCCACGTGACGTCAGCGTCACTACACTTCTAACATAGCAGTGACGTCACGAGCCAACACTCCCGAACTTGGGCGCACTTTATTTTTGCTAATTTTTTGTTTGATTGACAAAATAAAAAATACGTGTCAAATATTTTTATAAAATCAAACTGACGGACTAATTATAATAATAAATACCTATTTCTTTTGTAATTAATCTAGTTTTAAGTTTTATCGAAATAAAAAAATATATATTTTGTAAAACTGTTTTTATTATTATTTTTACTTCTAACAAAATCACTTAATGGTACGAGTATCATAATGTTGTGTTCAGTCTCCATGTATCTGAAAAAAAAAAGAAAATATATTCTACAACTTATACAGTGGTGCTAACCCAGTATTTAGAAAATAATTTGCCAAGTACGAGTCAGACTCGCGCATGAAGGGTTCCGTACTGTATGGGAGCGAGCCCTCCTTAAATATTTGTTTTCTTTTGATTTGATTATTTATTATTAAATTGTATATACAACTAAACATTCTGTGAATATTTCAAGCATCTACCTCATACTCGTACCATTATTAATATCGAGCGAAGAAAGGTTAAAAATTCAGTTTTGTTGTATGGGAGCTCTCCTTAAATATTATTTTTATTATTTCTGTTTTTAGTATTTTTTGTTACAGCGGCAACAGAAATACATCATCTGTGAAAATTTCAGCTTTCTAGCTATAACGGTTTATGAGATACAGCCTGGTGACAGACGGATAGCGGAGTCTTAGTAATAGAGTCCCGTTTTTACCCTTTGGGTACGGAACCCTAAAAATCAGCTGTTACAAAACTGCAACTCGAAATCAACAAATGTATGAAACAGCTGATTTTTTTTCAACGTTTCCATGTTGGCCCCACAACTCTTTGGCTTACATACAGGTCTGGATTAGTAGGTGTACCCTGTATCACAGAGATACCAGAGGGATAATGTGGTCAGTCGAGAAAAGAAAGAAAGAGAGGCAATGATTTAGTATGGCATGAGTAAGAAAGAGACATGAAAAATATCTCGTTTAAGTGGTTAGTTTCCGTATTTTTCAGTAGTGTCAAATTCCAATTCATATTTGACAGTTTTGACAGCTCTGGGCAAGATTTTCCATACATTTTTGTGGTTGAGAATTGCCACAAGCAACAACTATAATATCTCTCTAGTTGTAATACCTCTGTGCCCTGTTTACATACGACCCTATCAGGGTATGGCAATGTTATTTTTTGTATCGGCAAAAAATAACGACCCCCTTTCCATTCAGTATACTCTTTTGTCTCTTTCTCTCTTTTTGACAGCCTCGATGGCTCAGTGGTTAGTGAACCTGACTTCTGGATCATAGAGGCGTGGGTTCGATCCCCACCCAGGGCAAGCATTTATGTGATGAACATAGGTGTTTGCTCTGTGTCTGGGTGTTATTTAGGTACTATCTATACATATAAGTATGTATTTAAAATATGTATATGTAGTATATCAGTCTCTGGCAGCCATATCACAAGCTATGCTTAGTTTGGGGTCAGAGACCGTGTGTAAGATGTCCCCAAATATTTATTTATTTATTTACGAATAACCCTGTACTTACCACTTCAGATATATCAATCCAGTCCAAAGCTTTCACCAAATTATCATTTTTTGACGGTTTTTTGTCCCAGTTCCAATAAGTTAGTTGCTTGAAGCCTCCCGTCACCTGTAACATTTAGAGTTTGATTTTTGAAATTTTGCGTTTGTTGTCCATCACATAAATGCTTGTCCTGGGTGGGAATCGAACCTACACCATATTGATGGGAGATAGGAACCAGAGTCACTATACCACTGGGTTACTGTGGCAGTTTTTAACCAACTTCCAAAAAGGATGAGGTTCTATGTTCGTGTGTATGCATTTTTTTTTGTGTATGTTCATCGATAATTTCGCCAATTGTGAACCGAATCGAAAAAATATTTTTTAGTTCGAAAGGGTATACGCCTGAAGTGGTCCCATTTAAATTTTACAGAAATCGGTTGAGCCGTTTTTGAAAAAACCAACAATAATGTAAGCGAAATATTCGACGAAACTGAGTATTTTTTGTGAAAAATAATTATCAAGTATTCAGCCTATACTGGCTTAAGTTTATATAGACAAGGTGGCTAGCCCTGGTATCAGTTTTTTTAAGCCACCTGAAGGCCTCTTGCATGGCCAGACGGTTAAAACAAGGGGGCCTATAATTTAATGTGATACCTGAGCCACGGTTGCTCTAAGTTGTAAATGCTACCCACGGTCAGCGATCTGAAGATGGTTATTATTATTATTTAAATGAACCAAATTATTCCTCAATTTGTTGTAATTTGACATGTAACTGTCATGTTATCAATAAATTATTTGTATTTGAAGACTGGCCATACTTACTTGAAATCTTCTCTCAGCATCTTCAGCTAAGGGCCTCTTGGCTTCGGTGACCACGACCGCCCGGTATCCTTCTGGCAGCACCATTTTGGTGCCATCTAAAGGATGGCCACGAAAAGTTGCCTTTAATTCTGTAATGAACAAGATCAAATATAACATTTAAAAACTATACAGGGTTATTTCTAATCTATTAGCATCCTTTTAGAGGCTTATTCTATACATCAAAACTAACAACTTTTGTCAAAACTCAAGGATGCTAATTGATTAGAAATAACCCTTTTTAAGAGCGCTATAAGGTGCCTACCACAGCTGACAAAATAGCTCATAACTTTGCACGAATTGATGTGACATCCATGTACATTTTTGTTGATTTATCAAAAAGAGCTCAGCCGATTTCGTTAATATTTAAATGGGTGGTCCCTCGGAAGTGTACTCTTTCGAACTAAAAAAGATTTTTAAATCGGTTTACAAAAATTGGCGAAAATATCGATGAAAAAAAAACATACAGATTATTACAGACTAACATAGTACCTCCTCCTTTTTGGAGGTCGGTAAAAAAACGGTCCATTCAGGAGTTACGATGCCACAGACACACACACACACAGATAAGTCAAACGAAAGAATTTAAAATCATTTAAAATAATACAAACGTCAAACTTAAAACGTCCTGTTGTTTATAAGTAGGGGAAAAAAAAGGCAAATAGTGAATGGGTTAAGCAGTTTTGATGCATATTTGAACGTACTGAGAGATGTCGTACCTAGGTTTAGGTCATGCGGAAATGCGTGAGAAACAACGTAGGTACCTATAATATTAAATTACAAACCTCCATCGCCATTTTCGTTGGCATACGGTTCGAAAAACTTATCTACGTTCGCTACACCGTCATCTTCAATCTTACAAGGAATGTAATGGGCTTTTTGGTCGTATACCGCGTCATTCTTAGTATTTTTCAAATTATTTTCTATCGTAATAGACATTTTTATGAAATGTTTTATATTAAACTAAACTCCGAACTCCCGGGTTCTTTGCCCGGGTTCTCGCTGATGGCTGTCATCTCATCTGTCATGAAACAATTGACATTATTTTCATTCGTTTCGTCACAGATAATTATAAAAAATCTAAAATATCCCAAAAACGTGTTTACAGTCTTTTTCCGAATTCCAAAAAAACCGATGAAAACGACAAAAATGTGTTAATCGAATGTCAATGTCATTGTCAACAATGTACTTCGAAGGCACAGATTTGGGAGTGACCAGATTAAGATTTTGCCCATAATGTTGTGGAAAAAAAATGTTGATATACAAAGCCGGTTTACGGTCTTACGGACGATAATTTTACGTGATAATGTCATATACGTCACAAACCGAACGTAGAGGCCGGTAGTGTCTCTCTATCTCTAGTCCGCGCTTTTGCTTGCACGCTCAATTCAAGCTGAACGTGACAATAGGTAAGTCATGCTGTTTCGTGCGTGTAGTTGATGTTCATCGATCAGTCGATCATTTATAATACGCCATCACATTAAAAAAGGTGCTAAAGCTTTCACTGTAATTGTCCTTTCCAGAAAAATAAGTCGCATTAACTTTGAAATTGACATGAAATTTTTGTGGGACAAGCAAATATTTAATTTTTTTCTTAGGTGGGGACCGACCGCCCACCCGAGCGTTCTTTTAGGTGCGCCGTTGAATACATATAATACGCTACAAAATATGTCAATTAAGTGTTATAGTTCGGCCGTTCAGAGAATGCGTTCCTGACACGTCATCTTGAAAAAATGTTTTTGGCTGATATCTCGGAAACTAAAGGCAAAAAAGAAATTTTTTGTCATATAAAGATATGCGTACTGTGTTATAGAGCACAAGTTTCTTTACTTACACTCAACAGATATTTAAAATAAGAGTAGTGAACTGATATCTGAATGTGCAAATTACTACATGTGAGGGAAAAAAATGTATGTATTTTTTTATCTCACATAAAAATTTAAATAAAAGTTTTATCAAACATAATCATGTAAAGAAAATTTTAATAAGCTTGTCGGATCCATAAAAAGGCACCGCATCAGTTATGATTCTGCTTCAATGTGGTAATGTTTTATACCACTGACCCAACAATGCTTCAGTGTGGCGTGGCGTGGGTTTAGCGGGCGAGGAGATAAAGGCGACGTCACGAACAATCAGTTTATTGCACAGAAGATTACGTATGATTACAATTATAGAGAGAACTTTAAGCGAAGGACATGGCGTTCCGCAGCGTAACGCACGCTGCCACCATTCTATCAAGAATAACCAGGCTTGAACCGTTCTAATCTCAGTTTTCCATAACCTCTTCCACACCTCTTCCGAACAAGCTCTATTTACAACTCACTCACCCACAACTGACATGTCACCTCGCATTTTCCCGCCCATCGGCCGATCATGCGATGTCAGTGTCACTTAAACCTCCTTAGAATCAATCAGCAGCGTTTGTCACAAGCGTTACCCCAGGAATGTTGCCACTTCCATTCCTAGTCCTTCGAAATTATACTAAGTGGCACTATTTAAAATTAAACTTAAAGCTATTGTCCCGTTAAGCTTTTAAATATTATCGCATAAAAAAATGACATTCATCAGCTTGGGAAAAATTAAATAACACACGTTAACCCTGACCTGCATGAAAGTCAGAGTCAGAACAGAATTTGATTTTTTGTTTGAATGGTTTTGTTATTGCAAAACTAAACGAAATAAACATGACGAAATAATCGCGGCTTTGTTGAAAGTCTTATCTTCACAGTAGAAATTGTTACGCTTGTGTTACATTTACCGTATGCAATAATATACAAGTTCCGTGTCATGTAGATCAGTGCTAAGCTCAAATGTAGTATTTGTTCAGTTGTACAAAATTGTACGAATTTACGTCACAGTAAATATTTTGGCTGTGTTCCGTTGTTTGTTTTCTGTTTGTTGACTCACAATAGTGCTAGACGCCGTGTTGGCAACAACCGCAGTACGTTTTCAATGACCTTGAAGCTAAAAAACAGCTGTTGGTGAGTACCTTTTATATGAATCATATTAAAAGTACTTACCGTAAACCTCTTTCCTCCAAAAAGGTTTTAGTTCGTGTCTCATTTCTCACTCAAGCTTCTGCAAATGAGTATATTTTCGAATTTCTGTTACTATTCTTAATTCAAAACTAATATTTCTCTGTAGCAACAGCCTTGAATAAGGCCTTTTACCTCTATAGTAGTCTGTGCTTTTACCTATTGATAGAGTGTAAGTTGGTAATTTTATTATACTGCATTAATATTGTGTAACTATCTATAATGTAATACAAAGGATCTTTGTTCGAACAGGCTATTATTGTTCTTGGTATTGTATATTGTTTATTGTGTCCATTGCATCATCTTATGCCTTTAAATAAGCAATTTTTATATTTTTAACATACTTCCAAATAGGAGAAGGTTCTATGATTGCCTGTATGTATATTTTTTTGTGTAATGTTCATTGATATTTTCGAGTACTTCCACTCTGCCCCACCAAAGCACCCCACTAGTGGGGAAGATTTCAATTTTGCATCCAATTTTGCTGGACTTCTGATGTGAGAATTTATATTTGACAATAATTGGATTATAATAAATTGAATGATAAAATTCAATTTATAATTTTCTTTTACTTTACGATGACTTCGAAAATATTTGCGACATAAATACTATAACTACATACAATTCGTAATTTTTTACTTGAGATAAGTAATTATATTGTGCTTTTAGTTTACAATCTTCTTAATATTTTGCATTCAATGTCTTCACTTATCTGTTCTTTTGGTGGGGCCATAGCTCGTTGGGCTACTTGGAGCTTATTAATAAGGCCCATAGTTAGAGACCACTGAATTTGTACTAGTTCTAAACTATGACACCAGGGCTAGCCACCCGGCCTATACAAACACTTTTAACTTAATAAAGGTTTGTACTTTATTATAGTTATAACTTTTCTCATGTGAAATTTGATTCTATTGATATGATTCATAGATATTTCTGTAATATTCTTAGTTGGGGATTCCCCAAATTGTAATTTTGCTTGTGTTAATTTATATATTTTAGTGATTTTCCAGTACCTGAATTCATAAGAACTGGTGTTAAATTTGAAACTGAGAACTGAAATTATTATAAATTTAACTTTTTTTAAATACAAGCTTTTGAGATCTTGGATATCATGAAGCAGTGTGCTGGCCAAGACAAGTAAAACGAGCCCAAACACAACCCACCACTGTTATAGACCGAATCATACAAATTGGTGGATGTGAAGTTAGCTACAAGCTGCGGGAAACCCGATCAACGCGCAGCTTTATGTGAGCTTCATTCAGGATTGGATATTGAGCAGCTTGTAGCTAACTTCACAGCTGTAGACTTGTATGATTCGCCCTATAGACGTCATTATTTTTTGACTAAAATGCCACAACCGATTTCTATCACTCCAAAATTCAAAGTTTGCTTAAATCATTGTATGCTTTGTTGAATTACGAGTATGTTATTGATTTTTCAGAAACCATGAAACGATTTCAATAAAATTTTAACCTCTAAAGTATTATCTACCAAATAAAAAAAGAACCATCAAAATCTGTTCATGATTGGTGGACTAATCGCGTCACACAAATAAATAAATGCAGTCAAATTAAGAACCTCCTTTTTTATGTCGGGTATAAATAATGCTCTACAAAGCTGTAACCACCCAACTATCTCTTTCTAAAGACAAATGTCCATTCTTTATTTGCTATTAAATATTGTAATTCGAAACACTGTATGAAAATACAAGGGTCCAAAGCATTCTGTGATAACAATCTCTTATATATAAAAATGAGTCGTGGTTGTTAGTCTCGCTAAAACTCGAGAACAGCTGGACCGATTGGGCTAATTTTGGTCTTGAAATATCCGTGGAAGCTAACGGAAGGTTTAAACGGTTAGAAAATATAAAAGGTAGTGAGTAAAATAACAAAAAACATGAATTTCATATTCCCATACAAAATGTTCCTGCGTGTAAAAGTTGTCATAGACATTTTGACAGATGGTGAGATGAAGTTCACCGGGTCAGCTAGTCATTATGATAATTTATCTAGATAAATAATAAAATTACATGTATGTTGATAAAATTGTCAGTATTAAAAATTCATGCTTTTATCTAAATTTGCTGTTTCTGTTTACTGGTCTTGTTGGAGATCTATGGGGGAGGTTTATGTCCAGCAATTAATATTTTGTCTGAAATGATTATGATGATATTTAATTTGCTACTGTACTGTACAAGAGCCAGAATACTGTATAATATTTTGTAAAGAAAAACCCCAAGAAGCTCTAATTTGACCTTATTTAGTCTTGAGAGCAGAGGCCTTACTGCGTATGCGCTCTGACGTTCGGCTTCGCTTTTTCTCCTGCTCGCGCCAGTTACTCACGCCACGAGAGCGAGCGGGAGGGAAAGCTAAGCCGAACGTCGGAGCGCTTACACAGTAAGGCCCCAGGTCTTAGTAGTAAACTAGTTTGTAGTAAGTTAGTTTGCATAGTCCATTCATCCATCAGTCATAAGACGTCCACTACTGGACATAAGCCTCCCCTATAGATCTCCAATAAGATTGGTTGGAAGCGGCTTGCATCCAGATCCTGCGGTCTTAACGAGGTCATCCGTCCACGTTGTGGGTGGACGCGCCCTGCCCACTGCAATTAAAACTTACGTAAACTTTGCATAGTAAACGTAAACTTACATCCTCCATACAGGCTTATAAGTGTAGCGCTGACTACCGCCCTGCTAAACCCATGCGCAGCCATCCCCCCCACACTTCGCTCAGCGCTACACTTATTTGCCGCGAACTGTACATTAAGTTAGATTCGGTCTATACTGTAGTTTTCATTGACTGTACTGTATCAGGCTTTTAATAGTCCACTGCAGGACGTAGGCCTACCCACGAAGGGTGATTGGGCTATTTCCACTATGCTGGTCCAGTGCGGGTTGGTGGATTCACATACGCCTAAAAGGCTGGTACAGTACAGTATACAATCTCATAATAAGGTCTGAAAGCAGAGCACATAGACGTAACTACATTTAACACCAATTTGGCAACGGAAGAAATGAAAAAAGAAATTCCGATGTTATGCCAAAGATAATATGAAGATCTGCCAAAGTCATCATCAACAAGTAATCTTACACTGAAGCTAAAATACCACGTAATATTTCCTTGCCCTGAATCAGACAGAATCAGTCAAAATTCAATTCGCAACGTTGTACCTCATCGTATTATTATTTTTCGCAAAAAGTGTCACTTCATGCTTTAATTGTGTACAAAATTCGAATAGTTCGCTCGAATTGTTGTATACATTTTTTTTTATTATTATTGATTTTTCAAAAACTGCTTAGCCGATGTCGATAAAATTTAAATGAGACCACCCCGGTGGGACTACCCTTTCGAACTAAAAAAGATTTTTTTGATTCGGCTCACAATTGGCGAAAGTACCTATCATTGAACATACACAAAAAACATAGAACCTCCTCCTTTTTGTACCTAAGTCGGTTAAAAATTAAATACGAACGATCTTGCCACGTTTATCGAAATTGACTGACCGCAAATTGGGGGAAATACCCCTCAATAAAAATCGCCGACGACATAATTATTTTTTGCAAAAAATGTCATGACCGACTTCAACCACGGGTCCAGACTCGTGGTTACACCGCTTTGTTACACCAGTAGTGTGACCAAAAGTAAACTTTTTTACTCGTGGTTACACTACTCTAAAAGGATCGTGCTTGACGAAATATTACTTAGGTAGGTAGTGATGTGCCCGATAGTTGAAAATATTTTCAAGGTCAAATTATGCTATTGCAAACTATTTACTAATGTCATGGTGAATAAAATTAATCCACTAATATTGTCAACCGTGTACAGAATTCGCGAATCGTTCGCACGGATCGATGTAGCAATTTTTGAATTATTGTTGATTTATCAGAAACGGCTCAGCCGATTTCAATAAAACTTAAATAGGACCAATTTCGTAGTATACTCTTTTCAATAAAAAAAGAATTGTCAAAATCGGACCTCTACGTAAAAAGTTATGCGTTGTTATGGTTAGAGAAAATAATCAGCCCAGTACGAGTCCGACTCGCGCACGGAGGGTTCCGTATTTTATAGGAGCCCCCCCTTAAATATTTATTTTATTTTATTATTTATTATTAAAGTGAATATACAACTAAATATTCTGTGAATATTTCAAGCATCTATGTACGTGTGGCCATTATTAATAAAGAGCGAAAAACGGCTAAAAAATTAGGTTTGTTGTATGAGAGCCCCCCATAATTATTAATTTAATTCTGTTTTTAGTATTTGATGTTATAGCGGCAACAGATATACATTATCTGTGAAAATGTTAGCTTTCTAGCTATAACGGTTCATTCGATACAGCCTGGAGACGGACAGACAGACGGACAGCGGAGTCTTAGTAATAGGGTCCTGTTTTTACCCTTTGGGTACGGAACCCTAAAAAAAGATATACGCGTCGAATTGAGTACCTCCTCCGTTTCGTCGAAAAAGTGAGACTCTCTCACTTCACTAGCTCGGTCAATAAATACTAGATAATAGAGAAGCAAAATAAGCATTACGCAAGAAAAATAATAATAATAATAGTACATTATGATATACGTGCGGTAATTTTCAAAGCGCACGTATGTCATACGACGTTTTATAACCTATTTGCGAGGAAATTAATAAAACTCTGACTTTGAGTGAAAGTCGTGTCGTATGCGAAATCAGTCGAAGCATCGTGCGTTTTACATTACATTACCGCACAAGTGCCGTAATGTCTCTCAATCTCTTGAGTGAAAGTAGGAGAAACGAGACCACAGAGTTCTGCAGTCGGTGGCGGCGTGCGTTTTACATTACAATGAAGCACAAGTACGTAATGAAATACATTACGATATTGTAATTGGAGTAATTACAGCCACTTTACGAGCAAATATGTTATAAAGATTAATAGATAGTCCCAAGCTCTACTGTTCAGATACTACTATTTTCTTTCCATTCCGATGTTATCAAAACGCTACGTCACTATTGATGAAACATTTGGTCGTCTGTAGAGTAGAGTCTGTAACGTCTTAAGAAAACATTGTTGAATCAAGTACTGAAACAAGCCGAACGCTTAGGCTTGCTGCCAAATAATCTAAAAGATATCGAAAAGGAAAATGTTTTATAAAACAACGATTACACATTAGACGATTTTTTAACGATAATCTAGAAAACATAATAATAAATCGTTCCAATACGAATAATAAAATTGTCATACCCTTATCAGGGTCATATGTATAACTATACAATACATGTTAATTAAGAACCGCATGTAAATTTCATATGTTGCAATAAATGAGTTGAGTTTGAGTTTTAGGCCGATTTTGCGTCTCTATCGCTTGTTGTTAATCGCTTGCACGCTCGGCACAGGCCGAAAGTGACACGTTTTACAAGCTTTTATTTAGTTTCACCTGTCTCGTTGTCTGTCTGTCGGTCTGTAATCACATCTTGCTTGCTTTGATCCACTTCCCGGTTACCGATTGAGCTGAAATGTTGTATACACGTGTAAATCACGTGACAATGCAATATTATGACGACATGGTGCCGATCTGATAATGGAGCTGGAAGGTGGCCAAAGGAACTTAGCAATGGAACGACACAACCTCATCGAGTTTGGGTTTATTTGAATGGTCTTGACGAGAAGTTTGTCTTTCAATGGTAACCAGGGTCTGATGATGGAGCTGGAAGGTGGTCATAGGAACTCTGTAATGAAACGACGCAACCCTATCAAGTTTCGGCTCGTTTGATTCGTCTTGGCGAGTAGGTACTTGTTCAGTAAAAACTTGTTTAATTTTTTTTTTAAATACCTATCTTACTAATATTATAAACGCGAAAGTTTGTAAGGATGAATGGATGTTTGTTACTCTTTCACGCACAAACGGCTGAATCAATTTGGATGAAATTCGGTATGAAGGTAGCTTAGACCTTGGATTAACACATAGGCTATTTTTTATCTCGGGCTAACGCGGGTAACACCGCAACGCGCAGCTAGTAAGTAATACTTGTTCGTTTGTGCAGACGTCGTTCATCGATTTATAAGACGTTATCACGTCGTAAACAGAACTTTCAGTACATTCCTCGCTGGTACTCGCGGCATCATAACAATAATAACGCTATCTTGATCCCGCGCCAAAACGATAGCGCCCACACTATCTAAAATTACTTTATAACGGACAATTTTAATTAAAAAAATACGTCGAGGTCATTCACTTTGTATATATTTTTAAACAACATACGGTCATGATACAACTTCCAAAAAGGAGGAGGTTCTGGTTCTATGTTCGTCTGTAGGTATGTATTTTTGGGACCACCTATTTATATTTCACAGAAATCGGCTGAGCAGTTTTTAAAAATCAACAAAAATGTACTTAAACAATTCGAGCGAAATATTCGAATTTTGTTCATGATGGAAGGAGGTTTTGCCATTTTTTAAGAAAAATAATTATTTGCGATTCATAATAATTGTATTTAACATATTGAATATATTTTAACATATTGAATATATTTCGTTTCAGAACAATGGACTTCCTTAGTCTTTTCGACCCCTCGGACGGGGGCGGCAAAAATTCAAAGAAGCGGCACAAAGAAGAGCCTGCAAAGAAGAAGCCAGAGGGAAGCGGAAAAGGTGAGGTTTTTTAGGGTTCCGTACCCAAAGGGTAAAAACGGGACTAAGACTCCGCTGCCCGTCTGTCCGTCTGTGTGTGTTTCTCCAGGCTGTATCTCATGAATCGCTATAGCTATAAAGCTGAAATTTTCACAGATGATGTATATCTGTTGCCGCTATATATTATATAAAAATAAAATAAAAATAATATTTAAGGGGGGCTCCCATACAAAAAATCTAAATTTTTAGCTGTTTTCGCTCGATATCAATAATGGTAACAGATAGATGCTTGAAACATTCACAGAATATTTAACTGCATGCTTACTTTAATAATTAAATCTAAATGCATTATAATTAAATTAAAATAAAATAAATTGTGGGGGGGGGGGGGTATTTTCTTATTCTAGAAGTGTGTCATTTAGCAGCCGATTTAATTATGTCAAGATTGTTTTATAGCATTTAATGTTTCAACCAACTTAAAAAAAAAAAAGCATTTCAATTCGTCTGTAAATTTTTTGTATAACAAACATACAGAATTGACTGCCTCGGTGGCTCAGTGGTTAGTGAACCTGACTTCTGGAACAAAGAGGCGTGGGTTCGATCCCCACCCAGGGCAAGTATTTATGTGATGAATATAGGCGTTTGCTCTGTGTCTGGGTGTTATTTAGGTACTATCTATATAAGTATGTATTTAAAATTTGTATATGTAGTATATCAGTCTCTGGCAGCCATATCACAAGATTTGCTTAGTTTGCTTAGCTTAGTAGTAGTATTATTATATATTCTTTGGTTTGGGGTCAGAGACCGTTTGTAAAATGTCCCCTAATATTTACTTATTTAAGTATTCTGCTAATCATGAATCGATTTTGTTGGTTGCTTTTTTTAGTAGATCGTACTTTAGAGGTGGTCCAATTTAAATTTTATTCAAATCGGTTGAGTTCCTAGTTCGAGTTTCCTAGCCACCATGTCCATTTCAGTTATTTATTTGTAAAACCAAAGTAATAGTGTTATCTTATTGAATGTTTTTTCAGGTAGAAGACGAGGGCGAAAATCCAACGGCAAGAACGAGACACTCCCAGAAGAATCGTCGTTCCTCTGCGAACCTCACTTGAGCTCCGAGATACTGGTCAAAAGTGGCAGCTATATCGAGAGCTACATCGAAATCAACGAGAGAGACGGTGAGTTGTGTGATTTTTGATAAGAGGTGGCGCTTTTATAGTGTTTTAGTTAGCCTTGTGTAGTCGAATATTGAGTTTCTGGTCAAAAATGGCAGCTATATCGAGAGCTACATTGAAACAACGAGAGAGGCGGTGAGTTGTGTGATTTTTGATAAGAGGTGGCGCTTTTATAGTGCTTTAGTTAGCCTTGTGTAGTCGAATATTGAGTTTCTGGTCAAAAATGGCAGCTATATCGAGAGCTACATTGAAACAACGAGAGAGACGGTGAGTTGTGTGATTTTTGATAAGAGGTGGCGCTTTTATAGTGTTTTAGTTAGCCTTGTGTAGTCGAATATTGAGTTTCTGGTCAAAAATGGCAGCTATATCGAGAGCTACATTGAAACAACGAGAGAGACGGTGAGTTGTGTGATTTTTGATAAGAGGTGGCGCTTTTATAGTGTTTTAGTTAGCCTTGTGTAGTCGAATATTGAGTTTCTGGTCAAAAATGGCAGCTATATCGAGAGCTACATTGAAACTACGAGAGAGACGGTGAGTTGTGTGATTTTTGATAAGAGGTGGCGGCCCTATTATATTGTTTTAGTTAGCCTTGTGTAGTCTAGTATTGAGATTCTGGTCAAAGGTGGCAGCTATATTGAGAGCTACATTGAAATCAACGAGAGAGACGGTAAGTTGCGCTTTTTAGGGTTTCGTACCCAAAGGGTAAAAACGGGACCCTATTACCTAAGACTTCGATGTTCGTCTGTCCGTCTGTCTGTCTGTCACCGGGCTGTATCTCATGAACCATGATAGCTAGACAGTTGAGATTTTCACAGATGATGTATTTCTGTTGCCGCTATAACAAAAAATACTAAAAACAGAATAAAATGAATATTTAAGGGGGGCTCCCATACAACAAACGTGATTTTTAGGAGTTTTTTGCGCGCTATTAATAAGGCAAGAGGAATGGGGCTCCCACACGGTACGGAACACTTCGTGCGCGAGTCCGACTCGCACTTGGCCGATTTTTGATAAGAGGTGGCGTTTATATGTTGTTTAGCTTAACGTTACACTTATGTAGTAGATAGTACAGAGATTCTGATCAAAAATGGCAGCTATATCTAAAGCTTATTTGAAATCAACGAGAGAGACGGTAAGTTCCACGTTTATAGGTCGAATCAACTGTTTGGCGGCTGTGAAGTCAGCTACAAGATACGCGAAACCCACTCCACGCGCAGGTATTAAGTGAGCTTCGGTCAGGATTGGGTTATCCGCAGCTTGGAGCCAACTTTTTCACTAACATTATAATGACTAGAATTTGGACTCTTAGATAATTTTATGAATATATATTAAATTGTAACATTATAAATTTGCTATTATATATAACTAAGATATCATTTAGATTAGTTGTAAATTGATATTATAATTGATCATCTGTACATACTACATCAAGCTTCACTCTAGGGAAGGCTATCCATCAAAACACAGGTGTGTACTCACCTAGTTTGCATGGCTATGGCTGCACTATCCATGATTGTACTAATTTTTGAAATAAAATGATTTTTAATTTTAATATTTTTAAAAAAAAAAACTTCACAAGTTTGATTTGGCCTATGTCAACGAAACGGAATCTTCGGACGTGATTTTCACCTACTTTAAAATGACGTGCGTCGATAGATTTTAAGATTTATAGATTTTAAACTTGGCTCACTTATCAAGGGCCGAAGCAATGCAATATTTTTTGATAACTAAGAGGTAGAAACCTATCGATTAGAAGGAATACACTAAATTTGAATACACATCGATTCGTGCGAACTAGGCATTTGAATTTTGTACACGGTGGAGGTCGGTTACATTTTTGGCGAACCTTAATAACTAAAAGTAAGTAAGTTCGTATAGGCCGGGTGGCTAGCCCTGGTGTCAGTTTTTAGGCCGCCTGAAGGCCTCTGACATGGCTAAACGGTTAAAACAACCGGGACCTACAATTTAACGTGTCATCGAGCCACGGTAGCGCTCAGGTGGAAAATGCCATCCCCGGTGACCCATCCAAATACTGACAATAATAATTAAAATTATATCTCACATGGTCGGGTTTAGTCCATATAGTTATTTAAACTTTTATCTGTAGTCAAATAATAATTATATTTAATAATAATAATAAGGTGTTACACCTTCTTTACAGACACAAAATGTGAAGAGAAAAAACCGCGCAGACGCAACTCAGGCCGAAAATCTCGTCGAAGAAAAAAGAATTCCCCTGGAAAAGAAACTACCCCCCTCCAAGACGACACTAAAAACCTAAATAACCTCACTTCTAAACCGAAAATCTGCGACGATAACATCGGAAAAAACGTCAATGACCTAACCATAGACAATATAGACTTTAAAAAAGCCAAAAGGAAAAGTATCGATGAGGAATTCAAAGATAGAGCTGTGTACAATGTTATAGATAAATTAGAAAAAGTGAGTTTGAAAGATGACATGTATTTGGCCGGAGATTTCAATACTGAAGATTTGGAGAGTGACTTCTTTTATTGTTCGGAGGAGGAGGAGGATTTTGTCGATGATTCGTGAGTTTTATTTTAATTTGACTACTTTATTATGGGACCACCAAGAAAATACCATAAAAAATCAGCTGCTACAAACATTTTGTCGGTTTCATCTTAAAATTAAATTTTGAAGTAGTTAAATCCTCAACCGATTTGCTAAGTGACGTCATTCTAAATTCAAGATGGCAGACGATTCAAGATGGTGGACTAGTTTTTATACACTTTCATGATAATATGTGTATCAAAAGTAATTTGCAAGACATTTTGCATGTGGTTTATCTAATTTAATAGCCCACTGCCGGACGTTGACCTACCCACGAAGGGTGATTGGGCCATATCCACCACTCTGGCCCAGTGCGGGCTGGTGGATTCACACACATACGTCGTCGAATTTCTTTTACGGACGTATGCAGGTTGCCTCACGATGTTTTCCTTCACCGAAAAGCCCGTGATGTGAAATTCCTTACTCAAATTTCAAGGAACTCATTGATACAGAACCGGGATTTGGACCCACGACCTCAAGAATAACAACTAGGCCACCACGTATTTTTAATTAATCATTAATTTATTTTACTTTTACAGTACTTCAGAAGGGTCGGACTCAGCGGAAGAAGTGCACGGCAGTTTGCCTCCTGAACCCAGGTTCGGTAATGTGGAGTACAAGCTCAGACTTTCCGCGTTATGCGAGAGAAGGTTCCAGCATTTAGTCACTCAGGTAAATATACTGATTGTACTGTACCAGCCGTTTTAATAGTCCACTGCAGGTCGTAGGCCTACCTAAGAAGGGTGATTGGGCCATATCCACCACGCTAGCCCAGTGTGGGTTGGTGGATTCACATACGCCATCGTATTTATTCTACGGTCGTATGCAGGTTGCCTCACGATGTTTTCCTTCACCGAAAAGCCAGTGTTGAAAAATTCCGTATATAAATACCAAATAACTCATTGGTGCGGGGCCGGTATTTGAACCCACGACCTCACGATTGTAAGGCGGGTGTCACTATCTCTAGACCACCACGGCTTTTACATTACATCCTGTGGTATGTACTTGTGGTACGATTATCTGGTGTGAATATTATGAGCTAAATTTATGTTTGACAGTTAAAATGGCGACTCCGGTCCGGCGGCGGGAGCTGCGTATATGTCGTAGGAGTCAGAGACTGCGGTGCCTTAGTAGGACTCCGCGCGCGCGCCTTGCGAGCCTCCCTCGCCGCTTTACGCCGAATGGCGGCAGCGCTCAGAGCTCACATCGCCCACGTCACAGCCAGACGCGTCGCCGTCAACAGGGCCGTGGCTGAAGTCTATATTAAACATGTAAGTTATAAAAAAAAGAAAATTGTGCACTCAAGTGTATGACGATCGCGCGATACAAACTACATAGACCGCCATCTAGTTTGTCGCGTGTAAAACTAGTACTTACTTTACGCGCCTCACATAGCCCACTTCACAGTTAGACGCTTCGCCGTCAACAGGGCTGTCGCCGAAGTCTACGTCAAATACTTAAGACGAAAGTCATTAAAAAAAGAAAAAAAAAACACATTCTAAGTAACTCAAATCACAGAAAACGAAACAGTCCAATGTTTTACGATTGCGCGATTCAAACTACATAGAACGCCACCTAGTTTGTCGCGTGCGGAACTAGTACCGACCTTACTTACTTTGCTTTACTCGTCGCTCTAAGACGAGTAGCGGCAGCGCTTAGAGCTCACATCGCCCACGTCACAGCGAGACGTGTCGCCGTCAACAGGGCCGTCGCTGAAGACTATATTAAACATATTAGTAATTAAAATGCATTCCAAGTAGCCAAAATTACAAAAACGACGCAGTAAGATGTATGATGATTACGTGATACATATAGCTGCATCAAAGACTATATCAAACACGTAAGTTACCTAAAAAAAGAAAAAATGCATTCCATGTAGCCAAAATAACAAAAACGACGCAGTCAGATGTATTACGGTCGCGCGATCTAAACTACTTACAGCGCCATCTAGTTTGTCGCGTGTGGAACTCGTATACTAAGCGCCACCCAAATCGGCGGATGGGAAGTTATGCGCAGAACGCTGCGCAAAAGGCAAAATATAGGTATGCGCGGGAGCCAGAGAGACTCGCGCCGGGGCACACCCGCCCGACAACCTCATGCCTCCCGCGCGCTCCCTACGCATTGTGCACACATGCGCAATAATTAGCGAATCACGGCGAAGTGTCATCTGCGGCTGGCTTCTCATCCGCCGACTTGTGTGGCGCTTAGTATATCGACTTTAGGAGTCTCCCTCGCCGCTTTCTCACAAAGCCCACGTCACAGCCGGTCGCGTAATCATTTATTGTACGTTTTTTGTGTACAGTTACCCGACCCGCAACAAAGCGTAGAGCTGAGGATCGCAGTGATGGGAGCTAACGAGGCTGGGAAGTCTACCCTTATCGGGGTACTCACTCAAGGTAAATTGTTACACCTCCATATTATGTATAACCTCAGAAGAATTACAAGTAATAGAAGTATTGCTAAATTTTACTCACATAAAAACTACGGTACAGCTGCTCATTCATATCTGGTTATACAGCATACGCGAGAGTGAGTGGAACAAAAAAACACAATGTCTGTCGCATACGGTAAAATCACCAGTTGGAATGTCAAAATGGTTAAAAATTTGGTTAAACTTGGTATTTTTTCTTTTTCGGAAATTTGAACCCTCTAGTTCCAGTAAGAAGGTTCAAATCTCTAAATCATTTTACCTTCCTACTTTTTACCTTTTTGAATTCGGACAGCCGAGATAGCTCAATATTTTTTTGTGAAACCCTTCGAAATTACGGAAGTTCAGGTGTTTGATCATCTTTTTCTAACACTTTTAAAATTTCATATTTAAAATGAGACAAAGTGATGCATATCTCTTGCTATTTTAGTAATGTTACTAGTACTGTTCTTATTCTATGTGTATAACTATATAGAACACGTTACTTAAGAACCGCATGTAAATCTCACTAATATTATAAACTCGAAAGTTTGTACATATGGATGTTTAGGCCTGGAAGAAATCGC
This sequence comes from Hypomecis atomaria, assembly GCA_964007245.1. Lineage (NCBI taxonomy): Eukaryota > Metazoa > Arthropoda > Insecta > Lepidoptera > Geometridae > Hypomecis > Hypomecis atomaria. Next base: position 6,875,187 of record OZ023307.1, on the reverse strand, counting down.
TTAAAGCGATAAGGCCACCAGTTAGAAACCTAAATTGTATTGTTTTGTCCCTGTAATTTATTCTTTATGTAATGTGGTTGTCTAATAAAGTGTTATTGTTTGTTTGTTTGATGTTTGTTACTCTTTCACGCAAAAACTATTGAACGGCTTGAGATGTAACTTAATAGTAGTGCTTGTACATCAATAACACATAGGCTATAATTTATAAAGATATTGCGCGAAACGAAGTTCGCCTGGTCAACTAATATTAAATATGTTGCAATTAATGACCGAGAATTTATTTATTTATTTAATAACAACTCAGCCGATTTTGTTAAAATTTAAATAGGACCACCTATGAAGAATGATCTACCAAACAAAAAAAGAATCATCAAAATTGGTTCATAATTGGCGGTGTAATCGCTTAACACACCTACGTACATAGTGTTAGAGGCAAGCCCGGAGGCTGCCTCCATGTCAAGATGCTCGTACGGTTAGAAATGATACTATCGTATCACACTTAGAACTGTATTCACAATGTTATAGTAATATTATTAGAATAGTAAATAAATACACGACCGCGCCCTTGCACGGCACCCAAGCGTCTCTTGTTGTCTCGTTCTCGCGGCGACTAGGGTTGCTAGGTTCGCGCCGCCACCACTCGATTCGGGGAATCGAGTGAGCCCGTAATAATAGATATTAAAAAAAAAAACAAACAGATGAACGGAGAACCTCTTTTTTTGAAGTCGGTTAATAACAATGCAAAATGTACGAATACCGAATATACAGGGTTACTGATAATCAATTAGCATCCTTTTAGGGGCTTATTCTGTACATCAAAACTAACAACTTTTGTTCAACGACTTTTATAAAAACTAAAAAAAAACAGCTGTTCGATACATTTTGTCGAGGGTTGATAATATTTTTCTATGGAACAGCATTTTTATTTTTTTATTTTTAACAAGTCGCTGAATAAAAGTTGTAAGTTTTGATGTACATAATAAGCTCCTAAAATGATGCTAATTTATTACCAATAACCCTGTATATGTTTAAAATTAGAATACGTAGTGATAGATTTTTCGACTTTGTTAGGCATAGTTTTGTGTACTATGCGCCCTACCCACTGCCGCTGCCACTTACAACCACCATTATTCCAGGTGAACTGGACAACGGTAACGGCAGCGCCCGTCTCAATATGTTCCGCCATCAGCACGAGGTCAAAACCGGGATGACGTCCTCGCTCAGCCATGAGATTCTAGGATTCGATGCACAGGTAATATTTTATTTGTATTTACAATACAATACAATTTAACTTTATTTTACACCAAAAAACAGCTTAAATAACAAAGTATTTGCAATACATAATATTCTTAAAATAAGGTTTAAGGTTAGATTTAACGTTTATTTAGACTTAGGCCATAGGTTCCCAAAGTTTTTTTGTCACGCCCCCCGTGACCTACCATGAAACCACTCACGCCCCCCCGCCCCCCTCTCTCCTAGCCAAAGGCCAGTTTGCACCATAGTTACAGGCCGAATCATACAAGTCGGCAGATGTTAAGTTGGCTACAAGCTGCACAATATCCAATCCTGTCTGAAGCTCTCATAAAGTTGCGCATTGATTGGGTCTGACGCAGCTTATAGTTCTGACTGCCTCGGTGGCTCAGTGGTTAGTGACCCTGACTCCTGGGTCAAAGAGGCGTGGGTTCGATCCCCACCCAGGGCAAACATTTATGTGATGAACATTGGTGTTTGCTCTGTGTCTGGGTGTTATTTAGGTATTATATCTATATGTGTTTAAAAAAAAGTTTACGTAGTATATCAGTCTCTGGCAGCCATATGACAAGCTTTGCTTAGTTTGGGGTCAGAGACCGTGTGTAAGATGTCCCCTATAATTTATTTATTCATTTAGTATACTCCGCGCCACACAAGTTGATGGACGTGAAGTTAGCCACTAGCTGCGCAATAGCCAATCCTGACGAGACGTGAATTGGAAGCCGCACGTTGATTGGCTATTGCGCAGCTAGTGGCTAACTTCACATCCATCAACTTATGTAGCGCGGAGTATATAGTCAAAAAGTAAACATTACATTAGAGCACTATACAATATAGCACGAAATAAAAATGAAATAAACACATTACCACTCCTTTGCGTCTCGCAGTCGGGTAAATAGAAGAACTTGACCAATACCAAATCAGTCACTAAATCTTAATACAATTCAGGTAATTTTAAAAAGTCATTTACGGTCGCACTGTTTGTTAAATACTTTTCTTATTTTATGTTTTTTTGTTGCCTACCCTCAAATAGGGCTAACCAGCGCTGAGTGTTCGGTTCCTACCTGCATTCAGCGTAATGCTGAGGTGAGCCCTTTTCGACATTTCTTAATTCCTTATTTTTATACCATTATTGTTGATTTTTTTGTGTTTCCAGTATTTGTAATGTCGAATAAAGTTTTTCAATTTCAATTTTCAATTTCTCATGTAGCCAACATTTTAATTTATTCCTAAACGACCCAGCGTAAGGTCCATCCCGAACTTCTACGGGTATTTGGTTGTATATAGCGGTCCCACCAATATATACAGACCTCTCCGATTTCGCCAGCCTATAAGAAGGAGTCACCAGTTGGTTTTGTCCTAGCATTGCTTCTTAAATTTAACCTAGAATAGGTACCTTTCCTCTGAAATAATTATAAATGGTTGTGCGTGAAAAGGGCCACCTGATAGATTAGTTCGCACGGCAGTGGCAGTACGCGCAGTTCCCTAAAGAGCTCCACACCACACGTCGTCCGAAACCCCGAAAATGGCCCGCACAGCCCGTTTTTAACCCCCGACAAAGAGAGGGGTGTTATAAGTTTAACGTGTCTGTGTATCTGTCTGTGGTATCGTAGCTCCCAAACGGATGAACCGATTTTCGTTTAGTTTTTTTTGTGTCGTAGCTAATTTTATCCCGAGTGTTCTTAGCCATGTTTCATGAAAATCTGTTCAGCTGTTTTGAAGATCATCAGCTCTTTTCTAGTTGATGAGGGGATCTGAATACCTTCCATATGTCCTATCGATTCGTAATTTGGTACCGTGTTACTTCAATGATATTGAAAGGACATAAAGTTTATTTTATCTCGGGGAGTTTTTAAAATTTTTAATTTAACTATTGTTGCATAGAAAAAGCTCTCTTGTACTACGCGGTGCGGCCCCACAACTAGGGTTGCCAACTTTTTGCACAAGAAATAAAGTATATTCAGGTCTATGAAGACTATTAAACAGTATTTGAGAAAAATTAACTGTATTTTATTTATTTGAGAAATATATACAAATATACTCAATTTGAGTATATTGTTTTTTTAAATATAATATTTGTAGAGCTCCTTGCACAACTTACTAATTTACAATCTTTTTGTAACCCATTATACCCAGAAAGATTTACATTTCCGATTTTCGTAAGTTTTCGATATTTTCATACAAAAAGGTTTGCTCAGCTTATTCGGTAGGTATCTAGACAGATACATAATCAAATATAATGTGTTTGCATTTTGATGCTGAAAACAGTATTTTGTATACTTTATTTTTTATCAACAGTAAAAAATATAATTTAGTGAAAAACAGTATACTTAATACTGTTTAAAACAGTATAGTTGGCAACCCTACCCACAATCTAAACCTAACCTAACCTATAATAACCTAATATCGATTTGTTTTGTTCCAGGGTAACGTGGTAAACTACGGTTGTTCGGAGCTGATGACCGCGGAGCGCATCGGGGAGAGGAGCGCCAAACTCGTGTCGTTCCTGGACTTGGCCGGACACTCCAAGTACCAACGCACCACTCGACACGGACTCACGGGATACTCACCTCACTACGCACAACTTGTTGTAAGTATAAACCTCCCTAACTAACTTAGCCCTCCCTCTACCTTTGAAAAGTTAAACTTGTGGTGTCATAAAATGTATTTCAGATTGTCGACAATATCTCAAGTTTTTAGCGCTCGCTCTGCTCGCGCCTTTAAATAGCAACCTAGTTATGGGCATGCCCTTGCATGTTGTCGATACAAACTATTACCGTTCCTAGACTTACTCGGGTGTTCGGAACCGAGCGTATCGGCGAAAGGAACGCTACCGTATAGTATTATCTTAAGATTTGGTTGGTGCCAAACCCGTGTCCTTGCTAGACTTGGCTTGACCCCCCAAATACTAATATACCACGCGACACGATCTCACTGGGTGTTCCCCGCAATACGCGCAACTAGTAAGTATAGTAGTAGTAATATATAGTTATTTTTCACAAAAAATGCACGACCGACTTCAACCTTGTACAGAATTCGCGAATATTTCGCACGGACCGATGTAACATTTTTTACATTTTTGTTGATTTATCAAAAATGGCTCGGCCCATTTCGATATAACTTAAATGGGACCAATTTCGAAATATTAGCTTTCCAATAAAAAAAGAATTATCGAAATCAGACTACTATGTAAAAAGTTATACATAAAAAAAAAATATACGCGTCGAATTGAGTACCTCCTGCGTTTCGTCGGTCAAAAATTATCGTCGTCATAACTGTCATAAAATATACTTTAGATTGTCAAAAGTGTCTCAAGTTTTAAGCGCTCGCTGCGCTCGTGCTTTGTATGACTGGAGTTCTCCGGATAAGACGTTGTAAGCTGAATTTTACCCCCTTGTGCATTTAATTTAAGGGTACTCCCTAAACCAAAGAAAAGTTAATTGCTGCTCTGCTGTTACATTTTGCGCGGCGCAGGGCGTTTGCGTGAGTGTCCGTGTGTAATATTGTACTTTACCACTTAAATGATAGTACTTTGTATGTTCAAGATTTCACTTCTGCCGGCACTCCCGGAGTGCAACCAGTTGTTTTTTTAAGATGTTGTAAGATCATTCATCTGTTCGTCAGTCCGTCCGTCCGTCCATCGCAAAGTGTTCTTCAACTACAACATTTATTTGTTCCAGATATCAGCCACCGCGGGCATAACGCCTATAACAGAAGAGCACATGGGCATACTAGTGGCGTTGAAACTACCGTTCTCTATCGTAATATCTAAATGTGAACTGGCTCCTTTGGCTGTCGGACCGCTAGTGAACAGCTTAGAACTCATACTGAAGGACCATAATAAGGTAAATTTCAAATTAAAACTGATAGAAATCATACTAAGCGCCACACGAGTTAACGGATGCTGCGCTAAAGCCGAAATATAGGTATGCGCGGGAGCCAGAGAGACCCGCGCCGGGGCACACCCGCCCGCCAACCTCATGCCTCCCGCGCGCTCCCTATGCCCGTGCTCACCACTACGCCACGTGGCGTCGGCGTTGTGCACACATGCGCAATAATTAGCGAATCACGGCTAAGTGTAATCTGCGGCTAACTACTATGTATACTTAGCGCCACATAAGTCGGCGGATCATCCGCCGACTTGTGTGGCGCTTGGTATACAAAACAAAAGGTAGGACTAAGGCTAAATACGGGTATCACAGGTGGCGCCAGCAACGCTATAAGTTGGTGGTAATGATAAGCACTTCACAAAGAAGGATGCAGAGACTCGACCTGTCAAAACATTTTTATTTTATTTTTTTGCAATCATGGAACAAAACATCTTTTCTAATAATGATATGTGCTTCAAAAATATAGTGATTTTTCGCTGTTTTCATATCACTAATTAAAATTAGACCACCAGAAAAATTACAATGTTTTTTTTTTATTGTTTTTACCATCTAAATCCCCTACCAATGCTTGTATGGCCAAATATTTTAATACTTCATTACAAACGAACTTGTACATATCAGAACAGTTTTAGAAGCGTCATAAATTACTCTGACGAACAAAACATTTTTAGAAATAAACTTGGGAGAAAAATAGTGTATTCGTATACAACAGGACGGTATTCCTATGTATGAGCTGCCGACAACCTTCTTTGGTGCTTGCGTAGGAGGCGAACTAACTCAGTTGGGAGAGCGTCGGACTAGTGATCCGAATGGGCAGGTTCAAATCCTACGTCCGCTTCAGATTTTTGAAATGCTTATCATTAAGATAACTCTTTGAGATAAAACCTAGTATGGAAAGCACTCTAAATAAAAATCATATCATTTGCAGATTTCCTCGCGATATTTTCCTAAATTATAAAAGCCAAGATATTTATTACATAAATGTCTGTATAAAAACAAGATTTTAGGCCAATAATTTGTCATTGTATTTACTGTATTTTTTGTTTTGTTTTGAACAATTTAAAAAAAAACAACCTAAATCTCAGTTAGGGACAAATATTTCAGTGATTTCATTAGAAAGTTAAAAAATATTATTTTTTTACAGAAACCACTACTAATAACGGATGAGAACATGGCGCGCAACGTTTGTGGGCCGCAGAAATTAATATTGGATACCATCGACATGGACACGGATGACGACAATGATGAAGAGTAAGTCTGCCATTTTATATACATACTAGCGGACCCACCATAGAATAAGAACAAAATACTAGAAACAGTACTAAAATAGCAAGAGATATACATCACTTTGTCCCATTTTAAATATGAAATTTAAAAGGTGTTAGATAAAGATGCACATACACCCGAACTTACGTAATTTTGAGGGATTTCACAAACTAGCATTTATAGGCAAACCATTTAACTCGCGGAACGCCCGCGGGGTAAGAAGGGAGCGGGGGCAGATGTTACCGGGTGGGTGACAGGGGTACGCGGAGCAGAGAGCGCACGTCTCACCCCTCTTACCTACCCGATAACATCTCCCCCCGCTCCCTTCTTAACCCGCGGGCGTTCCGTGAGTTAAATGGTTTGCCTATAGCTATCTTGGGTGTCCAAATTCAAAAAGGTAAAAATTAGGAATGTAAAATGATCAGAGACTTGATCCTTCTTACTGGAACTAGAGGGTTCAAATTTCCGAAAAAGACAAATGACCTAATCTAACCAAATTTGACATTCCAACTGGTGATTTTGCCGTATGCGACAGACATTGCGTTTTTCACTCACTCTTGCGTATGCTGCATAACCAGATATGAACAAGACAGCTGTAACGTAGTTTTTATTTGAGTAAAATTTAGCAATACTTCTATTACTTGTAATGCAGCGCCATCATACACTGCAGCGCCATCTTCCGCTGCCGCCAGGCTGATTTGTGAATCTAAACCATCCTTTTTGGAAGTCGGTAAAAAGAGTATCCATTGATTTTCTTCTTAGTTTTCGTAAACTCAAAATTGAGTAGCTTATCCGTAAATGGCAAAAAATCTAAGAAAAAAAAATCGGCCAGTTGCGAGTCAGTGCTGGAGCCCCCTTAGCCCCATTCCTCTTGCCATTATTAATAGCGAGCAAAAAACTCCTAAAAATCACGTTTGTTGTATGGGAGCCCCCATTAAATATTTATTTTATTCTATTTTTAGTATTTGTTATTATAGTGGCAACAGAAATACATCATCTGTGAAAATTTCAGCTGTCATTTAGCTAGCCAGCTAGCTATCATGGTTCATGAGATACAGCCTACATGGGTAGCATGGCAAAGAGACATTGTTTTTTCACCATTATATCCCCTGGAAGAGGAAATAAAGTATGGATGGACAATAACAACTGACATTTAAAGTGGATAAAATTGTTTTCTTCCTTTGCCGTGCTACCCGTGCTGGTGATAGACAGACAGATGGACATCGGAGTCTCAGTAATAGGGTCCCATTTGTACCCTTTGGGTACGGAACCCTAAAAAAGATTTTAGCGCGTGCCCTTATATCCTAACCAATAAGCACATTTGTTCTTATTTTCAGTGGCGAAAGCATAGTACCAGTATTCCAAGTATCGTGCGTACGAGGGAACGGTTTAGCCGCATTACACGCGTATTTGTTGGCACTACCGCCGCCGCCGCCGCAACCACACGCCACCAATGAAACTGTAAGTGTCATTATATCAGGACAGTCGTTATATCAGGACATACGTATTTGTTGGCACTACCGCCGGAGCCGCCGCAACCACACGCCACCAATGAAACTGTAAGTGTCATTATATCAGGACAGTCGTTATATCAGGACATACGTATTTGTTGGCACTACCGCCGCCGCCGCCGCAACCACACGCCACCAATGAAACTGTAAGTGTCATTATATCAGGACAGTCGTTATATCAGGACATACGTATTTGTTGGCACTACCGCCGCCGCCGCCGCAACCACACGCCACCAATGAAACTGTAAGTGTCATTATATCAGGACAGTCGTTATATCAGGACATACGTATTTGTTGGCACTACCGCCGCCGCCGCCGCAACCACACGCCACCAATGAAACTGTAAGTGTCGTTATATCAGGACATTCGTATTTGTTGGCACTACCGCCTCCGCCGCCGCAACCACACGCCACCAATGAAACTGTAAGTGTCTTTATATCAGGACATACGCATTTGTTGGCACTACCGCCGCCGCCGCCGCAACCACACGCCACCAATGAAACTGTAAGTGTCGTTATATCAGGACGTACGTATTTGTTGACACTACCGCCGCCGCCGCAACCACACGCCACCAATGAAACTGTAAGTGTCGTTATATCAGGACAGTCGTTATATCAGGACATACGTATTTGTTGGCACTACCGCCGCCGTCGCCGCAACCACACGCCACCAATGAAACTGTAAGTGTCGTTATATTAGGACATACGTATTTGTTGGCACTACCGCCGCCGCCGCCGCAACCACACGCCACCAATGAAACTGTACATAAGTGTCGTTATATCAGGACATACGTATTTGTTGACACTACCGTCTCCGCCGCCGCAACCACACGCCACCAATGAAACTGTAAGTATCGTCGTATCAGGACAGTCGTTATATCAGATCGTTTTTCTTTTACTCGATGTTTATTCCGCAAATCAAGCGTCATATTCTCACCGTTACTCCTCATCTACAGCATTTTGTGCTATAATCTGTGCCCTTTTCGCGTTGTATAAACGTTGACTCGACGTTCATACGTAATCACGGGACTTTTAAATAGCCAGCAAACACAGAACGTGGTTGCGACTGTTATAGCAAAACTTTTAGCGACATTTGGGCCCCACAACTAATTTTGATTCGGGGCCCCTCCAAGGCACACTATGCCACTGTAAAAAAAGGCACGTTACGCCACTGTCAAAAAGGCACGCTACGCCACTTTCAAAAGAGGCACGCTACGCCACTTTCAAAAAAGGCACGCTGCGCCACTTTCAAAAGGCTTATGTTTGGGCCTCAGAATAATGAAACACAGTAGAAGTAACATAAAGTAAAAAAGTTGTGATGCATCTCAGAAACATGGCGTCGAAAACGCATAGAAACTGCTATGTAATCTTTACACAAATGACACTTGAACTAGTGATAAAATGTCAAATTCGATTTCACAATAATGGTGGACAAACTTCAAACGTCTCTTAGGCGGACTTTTATTTTGAACTCTGGAGTCATGGCAATAATGCCATGTCAATTCAAACACCACCCCTATGGTTTAGGCCTCAGAAGAATTACAAGTAATAGAAGTATGTTTTACTCAAATCAAAACTACGTTACAGCTGTCTTATTCGTATCTGGTTAATCTATGTGCATCTTTATCTAACACCTTTTAAATTTCATATTTAAAATGGGACAAAGTGATGTACATAAATATATCTCTTGCTATTTTAGTACTGTTTCTATTACTTCTTATTCTATGGCACGACATGACTTTAAAGCCATGTCGTGCCATTTTGAAGTTGTCCTCCCGTTGAGTCTCGATTGTTTGGACAAAATCGAATCTGTCACTTGTTTCTTTGTTTCAGGAAACGTGTGAGTTTCAAATCGACGAAATCTTCCACGTGGGCGATTCTCAAGGACCCGTCGTCGGTGGACTGTTGACGAGAGGACAGCTTTTCGAGGGAGACACTATGTTAATAGGTAACAATATATAATACAGTGTAACTTTAGTAAACACCGAAAATTGGCAAAGGGGACGCTTTGTCATGAGTTAAAAATGCAATGAATGGAGATTTTCGGACCCTCTCCCTTTCGGACACTGCTAATTATTGTAAATGAAACATTCAATTTGAATGTGATGTTCCGTAGTTTCCAATGATTTAATTGCTCTATTTGTTTATAACAAATAAAATTAATAAATACATCAAAGTCAAATGAAAGTCAAATTGTGCAGTTTGTATGTTACATTGGTTGTATAGGTAATCATGAAAAGATTATCATCAGATCACCATAATATTTAATGTTACGAGATGGGTTCTTGGATAATTAGTTAAAACGCCGATTATTCACTCTGCACTATATTGCACACAATCACTACCCAAAATCACAAAAACACACGACACAATATTCACGCGCACTAGTCACTGAACACGAGATGCTTTCGCTTCGACGGTAAACGAAAAACTCCGTCGGACGGAACCTCATCGCTCCATTTATATCTGAATTAATGTTGCCTAGAATTCTCTGGAATTATCGGTGCCATTATGTTTGATAAAGTAAACAAGATAAAAGTTTGAGACTTCCCTATATTGTTCTCAAACACCAAAAAAACACACAATAGACGTAAACAAAGACCGATCCCGCCCGAGTCATAAAACCGTTACTCTCGCGCTTAGGTGTTAACAACTCGCCGTAATTACCGCGCGACCTACTGCGTGACAATAACTTGATCCGTATTTCCCTTACAGGTCCACTAGACGAGGGGTCATTCCGAGTGGTGACCGTCCGCAGTATATACAGGAACAGGGTCCCGTGCGGCGCCGCGCGAGCCGGCCAACCGGCGTCCCTAGGCCTGCACCACCCCTGCCCGCCGGTGTGTATCGTTCATTCATTCATTCATTATATACAGGAATAGGGTCCCGTGCGGAGCCGCGCGAGCCGGCCAACCGGCGTCCCTAGACCTGCACCACCCCTGCCCGCCGGTGTGTTTCGTTCATTCATTCATTCGTTAATTATATACAGAAATAGGGTCTGTCAAGTTACATACCAAGTGCCCAAGTTGTGATTGGTCATGTCATAATTTAAGAATGTTTTACGTGTTTTCGAACTTATCTAATTTCGTACATAGATTACAGTCGATTGATTGAAGTCGGTTTTGCCATTTTTGGTAAAAATTAATTACGTCTTTTTTTCAGGTCCGTCCGGGAATGGTCCTGCTGGCGATCCCCGAGGGGTACAAACAGGGGATCCGGCCCAGTTGGGGGGGCTGCGCTCCCGGACACTGCAAGACTAGGAACGAGGTGAGTTGTTACCCCAGAAGGGTACAAACAGGGAATCCTACTATCGACCCCTGGGGGTATAAAGTTCGAGTCCCTAGACTCGGTCTAGATTTGTACGGAAATGGTGTTGCTATCGACCCCAGAGGGGTATAAGCAGAGACTCAGTCTAGATTTGTACTGGAATTGTGTTACTATCGCCACCTTAGAAGTATAAACAGAGACTCCGACTACTAGGTTTGTATGAGAATAGTGTTGCAATCGACCCCTGAGGGGTACAAACAGGGACTCAGACTAGGTTTGTATGAGAATAGTGTTGCAATCGACCCCTGAAGGGTACAAACAGGGACTCAGACTAGGTTTGTATGAGAATAGTGTTGCAATCGACCCCTGAGGGGTACAAACAGGGACTCAGACTAGGTTTGTATGAGAATAGTGTTGCAATCGACCCCTGAGGGGTACAAACAGGGACTCAGACTAGGTTTGTATGAGAATAGTGTTGCAATCGACCCGTGAGGGGTACAAACAGGGACTCAGACTAGGTTTGTATGAGAATAGTGTTGCAATCGACCCCTGAGGGGTACAAACAGGGACTCAGACTAGGTTTGTATGAGAATAGTGTTGCAATCGACCCGTGAGGGGTACAAACAGGAACTCAGACTAGGTTTGTATGAGAATAGTGTTGAAATCGACCCCTGAGGGGTACAAACAGGGACTCAGACTAGGTTTGTATGAGAATAGTGTTGCAATCGACCCCTGAGGGGTACAAACAGGGACTCAGACTAGGTTTGTATGAGAATAGTGTTGCAATCGACCCGTGAGGGGTACAAACAGGGACTCAGACTAGGTTTGTATGAGAATAGTGTTGCAATCGACCCCTGAGGGGTACAAACAGGGACTCAGACTAGGTTTGTATGAGAATAGTGTTGCAATCGACCCGTGAGGGGTACAAACAGGGACTCAGACTAGGTTTGTATGAGAATAGTGTTGCTATCGACCCCTGCAGGGCTAGCACGGCAGGTGGAACACATTTCCCGGGGAGTGGAATAATAGTCTTTCCGGTTCACATTTTTATCCACCTCTAGAGCATGGCTACCTAGGTGGAGTAGTTTTTTCCTCGGGAAAGACGGGGAATACCTTTCCCCGCCTCATTATTGCCATATAAAACGAATTAAAGAAAAGTTGCCTGACAACGATCAAACTTCACATCAAACCTTCAAACTTTTTGAAAAAAGTTCATTCAATCAATCTTTTTGTTGTCTGTGATTGACGGTTTTTAGTTTCAGTGTGGCCATTCGTGGTAAAATCCTGGCAGATTTGACTAGTATTTTTTTTTGTTGGTCACATTATAATGCAAATTATAAAAGTGATAAAATTAGGAATTTGCTAGATTGAATCGTAAAATACATCTCGCCAAATAATAATAAAATTGTGCAACTTTAGGTGCCAAGATTTACTACGTTAATTAATGTAATTTTTTATATTGCTTCTTTTCATACATATCCAAAAGTAATTTATAGGCTCTTATTGATTGAACTATTGTATTGTATCGGTTTTTTTAAAATATGAGTAGCTTACGAGCTCACAGTACTAATATACAAGTGATTAAGTATTATCATAATCACTTATTTTCTTTAAAATTTATCGGTAATCCATCCCACGGATAATGAGACTCAAAGCTTAGGCCACAGGCTACTATAGATACTACGTATGCTTAGGCTTCCTTCAACTCATTGCACAAATACATTGCCGTCTTTATCCATCCAAATTAAATGATGACATTCGTTGATAGGCAGCTTAAATGGATTACTAGCATCGTGTATAATCCTCATGTACAGCTTCCTCTCATTGTTTTTACGTATTTTTGGTCAAAACATGTAAAATATACGCACTAAACATTTTCGATTTTTACGGGGATAACTTAAACCCACATCTAGTACGGTGGGATAACATTTCCCCAGGCTTATGTCAAAAAGAGAAAAATTATCCCCTATTTCTCGAGGCCATGCTTTAGAGGTGGAGTAGCGAGACTAGTTTTCCCTGACAAATGTCAATTTTATCCATTTCCCCCTCTCTCTCCTTTAGCCGTACTCTGAGAGGTGGAGAAGGAAACAATTTCCACCGATTAGGGAAATAAACGGGGGAAAGAGCAATTTCTCCACTCGCCGTGCTTGCTCTGCTGAGGGGTACAAACAGGGACTCAGACTAGGTTTGTATGAGAATAGTGTTGCAATGGACCCCTAAGGGTACAAACAGGGACTCAGTCTAGGTTTGTATGAGAACGGTGTTGCTAGCAACCCCTGAGGGGTATAAATAGGGAATCAGACTAGGTTTATACGGAAATGGTGTTGCTATCAACCCCCAGGGCGTATAAACAGGTACTCTAGACAAGGTTCGTCCTGAAATGATCCCTAAAGTGTAAAACAGGGATCCAGTCCAGTTTTGGATTGCGCTAAATTAAGAACGAGGTGAGTTCGTATAGGCCGGGTGGCTAGCCCTGGTGTCAGAGTTTTTAAGCCGCCTATGACAGCCTCTGACGTGGCTAAACGGTTAGGAAAATCGGTATCCACAATTTAAGGTGTCATCTGAGCCATATCGTGGCTTTCAGTTGTAAATGCTACTCGCGATCACCCATCTGAAGAGCGACCGTCCCGAACGTTGCTAACTTCGGTGATGGTTTATTGAGCGCTATAATAAGTCCTATTTTTCGGGTAGTTAGTAATTTGTAATTTGCTAGATATCTTACTATAGAAACTAACGTTGTTTTTACACATTTTATAACGGATTTTCACTCATTTTATACTTTATATAACGGGAGTGAACTCACGTGCGCGGATAGTCATAACGACTATACCTATAGTTTCGATCGCGTTCGGCGATCTTTCTCAAGTTGGCGAGTGCTAGCACGCGGAGCCGTCTCGAAATGCACTGCGGGCATCGAAACTATAGTCGTTATGACTATCCGTGCACGTGAGTTCAATCCCGTTTTATAAAGTACAAAATTTACTAGATTTGTTTGCAAAAAATAAGTCCTAACAACATTACACTCCTATTTGGACAGTCGGGTAAAACTCTATCGAGTTTCTTAGTTTTACTTCTGTAATATTTATGGTATTTTTTGGTATGTCAATTCAAGTTTTTCATGAAATTTTAGAATCATAAAAGTTGATTTTTAAATAGTATTTTTACAAGCTTTTATTTAACTTGCAATGGACGTACCTATGTATGTATGTAAGTTCGGGTGGAATCTTGCAAGTTCAATTTGACCAACTTTCCGGTTTCCGATCAAGCTGATATTTTTCAGGCACATGTACATATCGCGTGACAATGCAATAATATGGTAACATGGAGCTGATCTGATGATGGTGTCGGAAGGTGGCCATAGGAACTCCTGTACTAAACAAGATAGACCCGTCGTATTTGAGCTCGTTTTACTTATTACTGATACATGATATCCAGGATCTCAAAAGCTTGTATTTTTAAAAAGGTTTATTTTTATAATAACTTATTTTTTATAGCTAACGGAATCTAAGCAAGCTACAGTACAGAAAAACAGAAAACACGCGCGCAGGAAAAACAAAAATCTACTACAGGACCTCGCTCACGTTGAAGACGAATTGATTAAGGTGGGTATTTTTCTTTACAATCTAATGCAAAAGGCATGATAACTAAAGAAAATAATTATAGTTCGGCCGTTCATAGAATGCGTTCCTGACACGTCATCTTGAAAAAAATGTTTTTGGCCGATATCTCGGAAACTATGTACTTAAGGGCAAAAAACATTAAGATCATTTTTGTAGAAAATAAAATTTCGCATCTTTTGTTTACAGTAAACTTTTTTGTAAAACTTACCGTTTACGATTTATGAACCATTTAATGTTTTAAGGTCCATTTAATGAAATTTCATTAAATGGTTCATAAATCGTAAACGGTAAGTTTTACAAAAAAGTTTAATGACAACAAAAGATGCGAAATTTTATTCTAAATGTTATGTATTGAACAGGACAACATGGACAACATTGAAGTGAACCTTTACCGAAGCGATAGCGAAGAGGACAAAAAGGGGGAGGAGAAGGAAATACCAGCGATGGAAGAATGCGTGTGTGTGGACAGGGTGCTCCTGGACGACCCCAGCGACCCTAGGGGGTGTATGTTCTTCCAGGTGAGAAAACAAACAACGCATTGCGCTCCGGGAGTGCCGGCAGAAGTGAAAATTTGAACATATAAAGTACTATCTTTTATGTGTTAAAGTACAATATGACACACGCACACTCGCGCAAGCGCCCTGCGCTGCGCGAAACAAAACAGCAGGAGCAGGTATATATTTCGCCGCGCGGTAGAAAGAGAGGAAGATAATACTTCCTTTTCTGTGCTGCGGCGATCTACTCTCCCTCCGTCTTATGAATTTCGATCAGGTCACGTGTCCTGACGCGAGTTTAACATTTTTTACCCATCACAAAAAGTGCACAACGCCGCTAGAGAAGTTTTAATTACAAAAAAAATTGGTGGTCTGTAAAGTCGGTTTACGGATGATGATTTTACGTGATAACGTCATATGCGTCACAAGCCGAACGCTTAGGCCGATCGTGCCTCTCTATCGCTTGTTCCGCGCTCTCGCTTGCACGCTCGGCTCAGGCGGAACGTGACAATGCTTTTTCTGGCGTGCAGCCGGCATTCATCCATTAATAAGATAAGAAATTATTTATTTTGTTGCCAGGCGATAGCGTTATAAAAAAGCACATATATTTTTGTAAAAAAGCGCCTTTGTCGAAGGATACTGCATGTTATTCAGATAAACTTGAAATGAAAAGTTCTATTTTTATCATTATTATAAAATCCAATTTCATCAAAATTGTGAGAGCCGTTTCCGACATGCCAATTTTGCACAAACAAATAGCTGTACTTTATTCTTAAACTAAGGGACTTATCGCGCAATAGAATATGAGATAAATAAAATACTTTCGATTGAATAGGTACTCGTGCCCTGTGGCCTGTGACAAGCCGAAAGACAGTGATTATGACCATAATTATGACCAACTTTTACTGTGGTCAACCCAAAATTCGAGAAAAAAATCAGCTGTTCCCTTCAAGGCTGTTCCATACAAAATTGCCATTCGGAATCGACAAAATGTATGAAACATCTGATTTATTTTATCGAATTCCGTGTTGGCCCCCATAGAAAAAGTTATATAGAATTATGGTTTGAATGACCTTCTTTCAGCACATCAATTTTTAGTACAACAGTTCTGGATTACCCTGTATAAATATACAAGAAATGTAATAAATAAATTACACTCCTTTAGGTGCATTCTCGCTGCGGTAAGCGCACGAGGCAGCCGTGTTCTATTGTATTTCGCAATCTTTGCATTGACGCTCGGTGCGATAAGCCCGGCGCGGGTTTAGGTACCTGGCCGGGCGCGCTGCCGCGCGAACTGCGTAAATAATGGCATCAGCTACATCACAAGATATTGAATTCGACGAGCAACCAGAGCAGAGCGGTAGCAAATCAGTGAAGAGAGTACGAGATGAAGATGAGAGTAACGAAGAATGGCAGTCAGTTATGACAAAAAGTAAGAAAACGCGATCGGTTACAGAAAAAAATGAGATAGAAGAGAAAAAGTCGGAAATCTATATATCTAGCGAGAAACCCTTACCAAAGCAGTTCGCTTTAGCAAAACTGTTTAAAGATGTGAATATGCGAGATATATCTAGTGTAAAATACCTCAACCCTTACAAGGTGAGAATTACATTCGAAGGAGAAAAGAGTGTGAAAGATTTTCTGTCTAACGAAGCGCTGAAGAACACGGGATGGAGATATAGTAAATCGTCGGAAGTAAGCTACTCATATGGAGTTATAAAAGATGTGGAGTTAGAGTTAACAGAAGAAGAGATACATAAAACAATAACGTGTCCCGACGCCGCGGAGCTAATATCTATAAAAAGATTATCACGTCGCAATAAAGACCAAGACAAAGAAGGCCGATGGAGTCCATCCGAAACCGTTCGTCTATGTTTCAAGGGCAGCTGGTTACCTGCGCATATACACGTTCACGGAGTAAGAGTACCTATTGAGCCATACGTATACCCGGTGACTCAATGTTTTCAGTGTTGGGCACTGGGACACACCGCAAAAACGTGCACAGTTAAAAGAGATGTATGCCCTAAATGTAGCGGTGATCACGCTAACTGTGCCACTAAAGTTTTCACTTGTACTAATTGCTCTGGACGACACATGGCTATGTCGAAAACATGCCCTGCTTATTTGAAAGAGAGAAAGATTAGATTGATAATGGCTGAACACAATTATACATATAAAAAAGCATCGCAAATTTATGCGGAGTCACCTCTTATGATAGCGGCAGAAAAAAGAGACCCACGAGCCATGACTCAAATTATTACGCAATCTAGCGGGGCAGAATGTCGACCCAATCCTAGCGTGCAAGCGAATTCAAAACATGTGCTCTCGGATGACCAATCCGAGAAAAGCGTTATTCTACCAATGAAACATAAAATACAGAAAAAACCCAAAAAAATAATAAATGACTGGAATGAGCCGTTACTGTGGAATAATATCGAAGAAGACAGATATGAAAATGAGCAGACTCAGCATGAACAGAGAACCGAAGAGAGGTTACCAGAAAAAACTACATTTAACGAGCTTTTAACTAGAATAAAAGAAGTCATATTCATGAAAAATGTTGATACTCAATCAAAAGTGATGCGGGTTGTAAAGGTGTGTGTCGAGTGGTTAATTATTTTAGTGGCAGATAACTTCTCGGATTGGCCCGTTGCCAACTTAATCCTCGGCTTCCTGAAACCTAATGGTTAATACGCCTTTAACCAAACTGAACATCTTACAGTGGAATGCCCAAAGTCTTAGGAAAAAACTAACTTCATTTGAACAGATACTAATACAAGAAAACGCTCACATTGCCTGCTTAAGTGAGACATGGTTGGCGAACACTAGTTCTCTAAAAGTAAGTCAGTACAACGTGTATCGCGCCGATCGTGACGCTCACGGCGGTGGTGTGGCGATATTTACACACAGATCCATTAAATCTCAGGTATGTAACTTAACCTTGCCTAATCTCCCCATAGATATAATTTGCGTCAAAATTTTAAATTGTAATTTAATTGATAATATTATTTCAGTCTACTGTCCTCCAAATGCTCGCCTGTCCTTAAATGATTTTGAAAAAATATTATCCTTATTTCATAAGCGAACACTTTTCCTTGGGGATTTTAATGCCCATCATTTATCATGGTCATATAAAACAGATACAAGAGGCAAATTATTATTCGACGCACTGGTAGATAGTAGGTATATAGTATTAAACGACGGAAGTAACACTCGTGTCAAATTAGTAGATGGGCGCCTGCAAACAACAGCTCCAGATATATCCCTAGTTTCGTCAGATATTGCAGTTGAATTTAATTGGTCAGTCCTTCAAGAAAACCTGAGAAGTGATCACCTGATTATCAAAATTAAAACTAGCTATTGTTCGCCTTATAATCCTATTGTGAAAAGAAATTACAAGCAAGCTGACTGGAACGGGTACAGTTTATGTCTCGAAGATATTTTTAGTACTTTCGTTGTACCTATAGATAGCCAAACATTTTACGACTCATTTTTAAATAATCTGTATACAGCTGCAGACTTGTATATACCTAATAAGAAAATTAACCAAAACCCGGAATCTAAGTTTAAACCAAAGCCGTGGTGGAATGCTGAGCTGTCTAAGGCGGTAGCTATTCGTAGATTAGCGTTATCACAATTTAGAAAAAACCCTACTCCTGCTAATTTAACTATTCTGAACGAAAAAATAGCCGAAGCTCATAAACTAATAAGTGATACGAGAAATAATAGTTGGTCAGAATATTGTTCATCCGTTAACGAAAAAACGTCTTCTTCAGAAATGTGGCAACGCATGAGGTGGGTCAAAGGTCAGAAATATAGTCAACAACAAATTACTCAAGTACAAGCGTCTAACTTACTTAATTCTCTGGCACCTGATTACGTCACACCAAACCAACCTATAGTCAAAAACTCGAACCCACAGCTAGATTGCGAAATCTCCATACAGGAGCTCGACGTATGTATTAAATCAAAGGATACATCTCCTGGATGTGATGGTGTTAGTTATTCTATGTTAAAACACCTTCCCAGAAATGGAAAGTGTTTACTTTTGTCGCTGTACAACCGAGTCTTATCTACAGGTTTTGTACCTACGCAATGGCGAGCCGTAACTGTAGTGCCTATCATTAAGCCGGGACGCGATCCAAACGACGTTTCGTCACTACGACCTATCGCATTACTATCATGTCTTTGTAAAACGTTTCACTTGATTCTACAGAAGAGATTAGAGTGGCAGTTGGAACACAATAACATGTTCTCCCGTAATATGGTTGGATTCAGAAAAAGTAGGTCATGTATAGATAATTTGAGTAGTTTAATTAGTAAAATACAAATTGGGTTTTCGGAAGGTTTGGCTACAATCGGATGTTTTATAGACGTTTTAAATGCTTATAATAATGTAGATATAACAGTACTTTTAAATATATTGGATGAAATTAGGGCTGGCCCAAAAATATGCAATTATTTATGGAAAATACTTAGCTATCGATCGCTACAGATACGTATTGGGGATAAATGTTTGACGAGGTCTACTTCAACTGGTCTGGCCCAAGGGGACCCCCTCGCTCCGATCCTGTTTAATGCTATTACTATACATATTTGTAAAATCTTAGAGGATGAGATATGTATTTCACAATACGCTGATGATTTCGTCATATACCAACAATGCACAAATATTAAAGATGGCGGTCAGAAATTAGAGTCTAGTTTAAAGAAGCTATGTTCTCTTTTAGATAAATTAGGCCTTGACATTTCCCCTAACAAAACAAAACTATGTATCTTCAAAAGAGGGGTCTATAATGAAACTTTAAATATTAAAATAAATGAATCGTTCCTGGAGACCGTAGAAACTGTTAAATACCTAGGACTATGGCTGGATAGAGGAATACGATGGACGAAACATATAAACGAACTGTACGATAAATGTTTGAAATTCTTTAATATTTTCAAAATTTTAGCAGGTGCGGCGTGGGGGGTGCACCCTATTCATTTGAGACGATTGTATCTGGCTGTTGTTCGCAGTCGCCTTGATTACGGTAGTTTTCTGTTTGATAATTGTTGCCGTACTAGAATCTCGAAGCTAGATAAACTACAAAATAAATTCTTAAGACTGATAGGAGGTTTTATCAAAAGTACGCCTATACACGTGATGGAATCGGAGCTGTGCGTCTCACCTTTATATGTTCGCAGGCAATATCTAGCGTCAAAGTTTTGGCTTAAAACCAAATCAATTAGGGAAAATGAGCTTATCGAAATACTAGATGAGTTGTCTTATCTGTTGAGATTACCATATTGGGCTCGTAAAAAAAAACCTTTATTAGTATCTGTTCATAATATACTTAAATACAATAGCTTTAACTGTAGTAATCAAATAGAAATATTTAGTCTGAATACTTGGGTTAGTAATATTAATCTAACAAATGTACTAGAACCTAACATTGATATTTTAGATAAACCAAAGAAATTTTATAATCCGCTGGACCTAAAGCAAAAATGTGTAAAATATTTATGTGATAAATATCAGGGCTACTACAAAATATTTACCGATGGATCCTTGATAGATAATAAACGGGGAGCGGCTTTTCTAGACGCAGAGACTGGAAGCAGCATTAAACTTACAATTAAATCTAAAATATGTATCATGAATTTAGAGCTCATTGCTTTGTCAGAAGCCATAGCATACATAGAATCTATAAATTGTGATAAGTTTGTAATTTTCACAGATTCAAAAAGTGCTATTTTACACTTAGCCCGCTGCGTCAGTGGTAGTTTTAGAGGCATTCCCATAGCTTATAATATACTTGATAGTATTAATCGTTTGAATAGCAAAAATAAATGTATAAAACTACAATGGATCCCTTCTCATGTCGGTCTTAGGGGAAACGAAGAAGCAGATAGACTCGCTAAAGAAGCAGCTGATGATGGAGATTTATTTAATTGCCTTCCTAACTACACAGATTTAATACCATTTATAAAAAATATTGCTTTTGAAAACTGGTCTGAATATTTCAATGAAAGATCACTGTCCAAGGGTATCTGGTATAAAACGATTCAGCCTACACTTCTTCGCTCTCCATGGTTTCTGAGGGCCGACATGGGAAGGAATGAGATTGTTACAGCTGCACGGCTTCGTTCTGGGCACGTCCCATTAAACATGTTTGCGTATATGATGGGAAAAGTGGAGTCGCCCTCGTGTGACCGCTGTGGCTCGATTGAAGATGTGTACCATGTTTTAATGGAATGTGCCTGGAACCAAGGACTGCGTCGTCAACTTTTTGACAGTAATCATGTTATCTGGCAAGTGGGAGGATGTAATAGCGTGCTATCTAAACCTGATTCAAAGGATGCCAGAGGGTTGTACGACGCATACCGTGCAGCTCTTGCAGAACGCAATCAACTGTTAATTTAAAAAATAATTGTTAAGTGTACAAGGGTGTCATGTCATAAAACCCTGGATAAATAATAAAAGAATAAAAAAAAAAAAAACTCCTTTAGGTGAATTTTCTTTAGAAAACGTGTGTTTTTGTGTAGGCGCACGTGCTTTTACTGCGACACTCTACAGCAATCTACCCGGGATTCCAGTGCACCGTACATGTTGGAAACGTGAGGCAGACTGCTATCATAGAGGTATGTAGCTTAATAATTATTTTTCGCAAAAAATTGCATTACCGACTTCACCCGTGTACAGAAATCGCGAATATTTCGCACGGATCGATGTTACATTTTTCACATTTTTGTTGATTTATCGAAAATGGCTCAGCCGATTTCAATATAATTTTAATAGGACCAATTTCAAAGTTTACTCTTTCCAATAAAAAAAGAATTATTGAAATCGGACTACTACGAAAAAAGTTAGGCGTGGTTCTACATAAAAAAAAATATACGCGTCGAATTGAATACCTCCTCCGGTGGTTCGTCGGTCAAAAAGTTTTGAACTGTGGCGGATTTACCTTCAGGCTGAAACCTAGAGCAGTAGATTTTAGGGGTGGCAAATTTCTGAGCGGTGACAGACAGACAGACGTACATCGAAGTCTTAGTAATAGGGTCCCGTTATTACCCTTTGGGTACTGAACCCTAAAAAATAATTGTCACTCATTCATCAGTTTCATTCATCATCATTCATCATTCAGTCATCATTGTCGAATTATTTTGAATGTTCCAGGGTATAATGTCCCGCGACGCCGTGCTGCGTTCTGGAGAAAGTGCCCCGGCGTTGTTCAGATTCGTTCGTTGCCCGGAATATTTGGCGCACGGACGACAGCTGCTGTTCACTGCTGGACTCGGCACACGGTAAGTAAAATAAAGAAAACTTTATAAAGGAGTAACTAGTAAACAGCTTAAAACATCAGGAACATTTTTGATAGACCATCTGATATGGGAGCCTTTAGTATTGAAAGAGATCAATGTAACGTTTATTCAAATCGCTTCACCATTATTCAGATCCGCCCCCCGACCGCCTAAGCAATAGCAATCGTAATAGCAATCGTTTATGACTTCATTTTAGACATTTGGCACCGCCTATGTGACGTTAGCCATCAAAATTGTTCATTCAGCGATTGCTTTCGCAATCCGCGCAAAGCAATTGATTTAAGCATAGGCGGTGCCAAATGTCTAAAATGAAGTCATAAACGATTGCTATTACGATTGCTATTGCTTAGGCGGTCGGGGGGCAGTATACTATGGGGGCCGTGGGTACCCCAAGGGTCTATTTCTATTTCTTATAAACATTTGTTTTCTCTTTTCCTCCACAGAGGCACCGGTCGAATAACTCAAGTTTTCCCCCACGTGCCTTGAAGTCGAAACTACGCACTTCTGGAGACAAAAATATTTGACTCGGTTACATTAAACCGACTTTCAATAGTACGACATTCATTTCATCGAACACCATGTTTCGATTTTCATAAACTAAATTGTAAACGTATAAAGATTAATGATTTTAATACGGTTATAGTAACTTCTCGCTTCTAGCAATAATTACATAATATTTGACTTAGTTTCATTAAATCTACCTTCAATAGTACGACATTTATATCATTGAACACCATGTATCGATATTCATAAAATAAATTGAGATTAATAATTTTAATCTGGTTAGTTCGGTTAGCTACAATTTTATTTTTGACTTGGTTTCGCTAAACCGACTTTCGATAGTACGACGTTCATTTCATCGAACGACATGTGTCCAAATTCATAAAATAAATTGTAAACGTATAAACATTAATAATTTTAATCTGATTAGTTCGGTTAGCTGTAATTTTATTTTTGACTTGATTTCGTTAAACCGACTTTCAATAGTACCTACGACATTCATTTCATCGAACACCATGTTTCGATATTCATTAAAATTGGAAACGTATAAAGATTAATCATTTTAATATGAGCAGTTCGATTATAGCAACTACTCGCTTCTGGTAACTAACTATTTTTGATACTTTGTTTGATACTTTGATTCGGTTTCCTTGAACCGAATTTTAATGGTAAGAAATTCATTTCATCGAACATCGTAATGTTTCGATTTTTTTCATACAATAAATTAAAATGGAAACGTATAAAAATACAGGGTTATCCAGAACTGGTGTACAAATCCGAAAATAAGACCATCATTATAAACTACTTTTAATATGAGGACAACCTGGAATTTGAGAAAAAAGAACAGTTGTTTCGTATAATTGGTCGATTCCGAGTTTAATTCCGGTTTAGTCCTATAGTCAAAGTTGATGATGATTATGGTCTCAATCACCTCCATTCGGTTTAGTACACCCTTTCTGAATAATCCATTAGGTTTATAATACTGAACACTGAAAGTGTTATATTTTCCATCGAAATCGCACGGTTTTTAGGTATTTTAAGTAGATGTTACTAGTAAATCAATTAAAAAATTACTAAAAATATTGTCACTTTTTCAGTAGTAAAGTTAATTACTAAAATGACTATAAAAAAATAAATTTCACTCAATGTTCGGACAATCGTCATTTTGTAATATGCTTATCGTATACAGAGTTAATTTGCAAAGTGCAATAATTTTCAGAAGTGTTTATGTAAACTCATGATTTTAAGCAACTTTTACTATGGGACCATCTGTGAATCTCGAAAAAAAAATAGCTTTTTCGTAAAAAAATGTTCATATACTCTTGACAAAATGAGTATAAGACCTGTTTTTTCGTGATTTTGAGCTTTTTCCATTGTAGAAGTTGTTCATAATGATGAACATATGCATCTCCGAAAATAACTTTCTAAAACACTTTGTACATGTAATAGATAGAAATGAAACTTTTTTTTTTTACAAAATCACTTTTTTAACAGTAGATTTTAGACTTACTAATTTTAGTGTAGGTAACACAAATTTAACTAATGTGGCTTTTAAAAAGCTACAAAAATCGTACAGGGTGTCCTGAAAGTGAAAATTGATTTCTGATGTGTGTTTCGAATCTGTTTATATGTATATCTGTAATACTTTAGTCTTTCTATATTAAATAGTTAAATGTTTCTTTCAATGTTAGAACGCTATAATGTGTGTTTTATATTATTTTTGGGACACTCTGAATAAATAAATATGTATATTATAAAAAAATATAAATTATTAGTAGTGTCAAGTTGTGCACAATATGTAACTTTGAAAAGAAATTAGTCTTGAAAAAGTTCCTTAAATTTTCTCGTAATTTAAATTTACAATTTACCAATAGGTATTATTGATATTTAAATAATTATTTTTGGGAATAATAGTTAATTTAAATTATTACTAATATTGACACTTGGTCAAAATATCAATAAATATATTTCTATACGGGGTATATCTCTAAACGACAATATTCTAGGATATCATTGTACTCATCATTATGAAAATTATTTTTACAATAAAATATCGCTGTTCATACATTTTATCATGACAATCTTTTACTTCTTTCTTTCTTCAAACGTTGTCAAACTTAAACTCAAATTTATTTAGGTACATCTGATATTTTTGCGATGTTAGGGAAATAAGTGAATGTGGTTTAAAAGACGATAATGATAAGTACAATGATGTTCTTTTCTATTATTAATTGAACCTTAATTAGTAAGAACGCCTTTTACTCATGAAGTTAAGTATGGCTCTCATAGTCGTTCAAGTTTCACAGTTAATTTTTTTTGAATACAATTCAGTTCTGCTTATTTCCTTTCATTACTCGTAACAAATGATAAATCAATAAATACAATTTATAATTAATAAAAAATATGCCTCCTAAATTGAAAATGATATTTCCTCACTTTTTTAAATCAGTGATTATGCTACTAACACAATAATTATATTTTACTGACACCTTGTATTGGTATTTACACTTTTTATGAAACTAATAAATACCACCGTAGACGAGCGTTTGTGGCTTTACGAATGACTCTTTTGCGATGGCACTTAGAAAATAATAAGTTGAAATCAATAAAGAGACTTAACAAAATACTTTGGATATTGCGAACGGTATTATTTAGTACAATGAATTTGCTTTAATTCGTTTTGTAATACCTTAGATATAAGAAAATTCAAAATGGTGGTGTCGATTTTCTTACTTTATTTGTTAGTTATAGCTCGCAACAAATAACTGAAATATAATATTAATTACTTACTTTTTACTGAAATGAAGATGGCGTATTCTGCGCATTTGTAGTACAATTTCTACGACGTGCGCATTCGCTATTACGCAATTTTTAGGGTTCCGTACCTCAAAAGGAAAAAACGGAACCCTTATAGGATCACTTTGTTGTCCGTCTGTCCGTCCGTCCGTCTGTCAAGACCCTTTTTCTCAGGAACGCGTGGAGGTATGAAGCTGAAATTTATATCAATTACTCAGGTCTACTGTCCCTTGAAGCTGTGAAAAAATCAAACTTCTAAGCCAACGCAATCAAAAGATACAGCCGTTTATGCCGCAAATTTTGAAACTCGCAAGTACTCGCAAGGGAATCAAAACCTAAAGGGTACTTCCAGTCGACCTAGAATCTTGAAATTTGGCATGAAGCAACGTTTTATAGCACACATAAAGGAAAAATTCCGAAAACCTTAAATTTTTAGTTACATTACAAAATATATATTTTTTAATAAATATAAACTTATTACTTTTTTTGTCGTAATGAACGAACTTTGTAAACCTTGCAGGTTTGTACGGAACCCTCGGTGCGCGAGTCCGACTCGCACTTGGCCGGTTTTTTCTACCTATTTCATTATTCTAAAATTAAGACCCAAAAATCCCTTTTTTTTTTCAATTTTTTTAATATACAGTTTTTTGAGGCGAATCGTTCTAGATATAGCTATTTTTCTGCCCTTTTCTAACACACTGAAAAAACTTCAAAGAGTATCCGTCTTACCACAAAAGTTTTCACGCTGTAGACAATGTTTAACAGTATACATTGCACGGCTAAACAGTGTTTAAAGCGTGTTTAAATCTTTTGTGGTAAAGGTGTTAGTTTAGTTATTTTTGTTTAGTAGTGTAATAAAATCGATACCACTCTTTAAATTTGAAAAAGCCGGGATTAAACCAAGTAATTTTAGTTGGTATAATTATCTTTGTATTAATTAAATATGTAGACAAAAAAGGTACAAAATACAAGTTGATTTGCACCCTTGCTATATTTTATATATGTTATGATAATGATAAACAAGTGATACAGGTTTTGGAAATTTACATGTAATTTATTTATCTATATAATATATGTGAAATTGGGCAAGCGACATGGAATTTGGCGTATAAAATCCCTTTGAATGTTAGTTTTAAAACTGTTAAAGTCCGAGATAGCCTAGGTAGAACAATAACTAGTTAATAAATATAAATTTAATTGTATTTCACACGAGTTTGTTTGATTTGATGCCTAGCACAAAATCAGTAAATATTTGCCGCGTATGTATTCCGTAGCAAATGCTTGGAATACGTAAATTGTAATTTTATAATAATGTCATGTACTTTGGCTATCGTTACCTAAATAAAAAAATATCTAATTCTTTCGGAATTGAGCTACGATCTAACGGGTTTTACCTGATCTCATATTTTACTGACATTTTGATGTTATTTTGTACCTTGCAATTAACAAAGAGCTTATATGTAGCTAGTTATTAGCAAATTTTTACAATAAATACATTATACTACCATACTAGGCTCAATTTAAAAGGCTTTACTCTTTGAGCAAATAGCTACAGAGCCACAGTCCCTAAGTGAAAGTAGTAAATAATGTCCGAGCGCCGTCATACATACCGACTTAGATATTTACATCAAATAATTCACAATGACCCGTTTTTTTCGAATCTCGACGTTGTGTCACCTAATTACTGATTGTAACCGAGCACTTTGGCATCGCGCGGCGTTGTGGTCGGCTTGCAATCGCCTTACGACTAACTAAAAAGCTTGTCCACTACGTAGCCTGGGCAGGGTTTTGCCTCGGACACTTTTTTGCACGATTGTGACTCCATAGATATTTGCTAGAAGGGTTTACTTCATAGCTCTAAAAGTCCAAAATTATTAAAAGTATAGTTTTCCTTTTCTTCACTATCTATAAGACAAGGGAAGCAACAATTTAAAATTAGGTTTAGAGCTTGACAGCTCTAAATGCCAATGCCATTCAAATTGACCATACTGTACTTCTACAATAATATTTTGATTGATGGTAGTATGTCATGCTTGTGAAATTGCCACATTTTGTTTCTGAATCTGAATTTTCTGTGGAAAAAAAATAGGAATAATATGGTTATGCTTGTGGCTAAAATACTGAAAATATATTGTATTTGAGGTTTTATTCATAAACGATGGGTTGGCGTTTGACCACATCCTGTCTGTTCTTAACCAGAGGTCTAGGGTGTAGCACGCTTATAGCCCGAATGATACAATTGTTTGAATGATTGATTAGAAGATACATTAGCTACAAGCTGCGCATTATCCAATCCTGGCTGAAGCTCACATGAAGCTGCGCGTTGATTGGGTTTCGCTCACCTTGTAGCTAACTTCACATCCGCCGACTGTATGATTCGGTCTATACCTAGAAGAGCATGAGAATAGCTGGGGTGGGCACGAGTGGGCGGTGCCCGCTCGAAACTTCTTTGCCCACTCGAGAAAACTTTTTCTGGTGTGGTGTGGTGTGGTGGTGGTGTCAAAGAAATTTCTAGGGAGATTCAGTACCCACTTGTGCCCCACCCTAGCTAAGCCAGTGATGAAACTTTAGTATGTATTAAATAATGTAGTAGGGAGAGGTTCAAAACCTTGTACAATTTAGATAGAAAGCTTGAATTCTGATTTTGTTAGACAATATTAAAAAATAACTCACTTAACATGTAACTTTGTGCACACAATAAAAATATTCATAGAAATAACGTGTTTTTATTTAATTTTAACACAATGTTTGACAGACTGACAAAACTCTTTATTTATAACCACAAGCAAAAATTAAACACTACGTACACATTTAAGACTAAATATGATTATAAACTGGCGGCCTTATCACCCATGGCGATTTCTTCCAGGCAACCATGATATGAGAAGTGTAAATCTAGACGAAGGAAATATTTTAGAATATCATTAAGCCCGATTACAGAGGCGCCAGCGTAAATTAAATAGCAACGTAAAAAGCGTTCCCTCTATCGAATGCCTAAAATGAAAAAGAAACAGAACTATGCTATTTAGCTAATATAAATACGCTAGCGCCTCTGTAATCGGGCTTATTGTACTCATTATGACTAATTTTTACTATGGTGCCAACCTAGACATCTTGCGCGTGGTCTAGATTATCAGTATGATATGTATCATCTATGGTCTAGATTTACATGTTGTACATACAAAAATTCAGCCAAAGGCGAGTCGGACTCGCGCACGAAGGGTTCCGTACCGTGTTGGAGCTCCCTTAGCCCTATTCCTCTTGCCGTTTTATTTTGCTTTTTGCCGCTATTAATTTAGCGAGCAAAAAACTCCTAAAATATCACGTTTCTTGTAATTTTTAATATTTATTTTATTCTGTTTTTATTTGTTGTTATAGCGGCTACAGAAATACATCATCCGTGAAAATTTCAGCTGCCTAGCTATCATGGTTCATGAGATAAAGCCTGGTGACAGGCAGACAGGCAGACAGACGGACTTCGGAGTCTCAGTAATAGGGCCCCGTTTCTACCCTTTGGGTACGGAACCCTAAAAATAGTAATAATATTTATCATTCTTATTTTGTTTATTTAGATGTCATCTTATATAGAACATTGTTACAGATAAAAGAGACGTCCACATATGGTATATTATTCAGAGAAAAATCTAACCACGATGATATAGGCATAATTTGAAAGCTTGCTTTATGAGCTTCTCAAAAATATTTAATTTATATTAGACGTCCTACGCTGCGCTTGTCGGTGGTCTCCACTAGACAACTTGTCGAGTCCAAATAAAATCAGATAGTACTGTAATAGATTTTTGCATTCAGGTAAGTATCCTTCCTTCCTTCTTATCCTTCCTTTCAGCCATAGGACGTCCACTGCTGGACATACGCCTCCCCTAAAGATCTCCAATAAGACCGGTTGGTAGCGGCTTGCATCCAGCGCGATCCTGCGGTCTTAAAATGAGGTCGTCCGTCCACCCACAAGGTCCTACGCTGCGCTTGCTGGTACGTGGTCTCCACTCGAGAACTTTTCGGGTAAGTATAGGCTAAATCAAATATCTTGGCGTCTGTGAAGTTAGCTACAAACTGCGCAAAACCCAACTCTCGGGCAGTGCACACTTGCACAGCCGCCAGGAACTGATTCGGCCTGTAACATAAATAATATACAAAATTCAGTGTCCCCGAAATTTTATTCACATAAATGAATATCTCACAATATATTACACTAAAACATCTTTTTTTAACGCTCATCTTGTTTTCAAAAAAGTCTGAGCGTCTGGTGGACGCGACGCGTGACCAAAATGCTGGTGTTTATTTGGCTCAACGTATAAGCATTGCCATTCAGCGTGGCAATGCTGCCAGCATGCTGGTCACGCTGCCAACTGGCAGTGGGTTGCGAGCATTTGGATTATCTTTAGACCTTCAAGGGTCTGTGGAGGATCCAATTGCTTTTTATGTAGTAGTAGTGTATGTAGTTTTAGCATATAAAGCACTTTTGCCCCTAAAACACCTTAAAATACTTAACATAAAAAACATGAGTACCCAGTCTTGTCTAAATCGTGAAATACAAAGAATAATCTGCCAAGTACGAGTCGGACTCGTGCATGAAGGGTTCCGTACTGTATGGGAGCCCCCCTTGATTTTTTATTTTATTTTAGTTTGATTATTTGTTATTAAAGTAGGCATGCAGTTAAATATTTTGTGAATATTTGAAGCATCTACCTGTTACCATTATTAATATAGAGCGAAAAAGGGCTAAAAAAACAGGTTTGTTGTATGGGAGCCCCCCTTAGTTATTAATTTTATTCTGTTTTTAGTTTTTGTTGTTATAACAACAACGGCAACAGAAATACATCATCTGTGGACTGTGAAAATTTCAGCTTTCTATAGCTGTATCGGTTCATGAGATACAGCCTGGAGATGAACAGGGGAGTCTTAGTACCTATTAGGGTCCCCTTTGGGTACGGAACCCTAAAAATGATCTAACCACTATAAGGATTAACTTTAGGACTTTGCCAGAAACTTTGCAAAAACTCTTCAAAAGGATATTTCTGATTCTTTAACGAAGGATGCAAGTTGCGGTATTCTATATTTTGCTCCCTTGTTTTAGAATTCAAATTAGGATACCCTGGAATCGATACAGCATCCAAAATTTTACTATTTGGGTCTATTGGATCAGCATTTGGATAAATTTTGACATTAGGATTTTCTTTTGGAAATAAACTTATGGATTGACCTTCGTTTATCAATGTAGGGTCAGTAGTAACAGTAGAGTCATGGTAAATCGAACCTGTAGGGTCATGATTAAAATGAACTAAAGGAGATATTGCAAAAATATATAGAAATTGGGCCACCAAAGGGTACAGTATTTCATAATTTGCTTCGTTTCTTTCGGATAATTATTTTCCCGTTATTTTTTAAAATAACAGTGTCCATTAAAAGTAATTTTATGTATTCGGGTTGAAAATTACATTGACTTTGTTTAAAAATAAGGCAGCCATACTCTTCTTCTTTTATATTTTGGTGTCGCATGGTTTATGCATTTGCTAGTGTTACCTATAAGTATTGAACCTTTTTTTTGTATTTTATCAAAATAGTTACAGTCTAAGTCACGTCATAGTCCGAAAAAGTCGCGGTCAAGTTAGACCTCAGTAAAGCATCGGCAAACTAATTATCACTGATAGAAACATATTTCACAAAATAATAAAATGCGGCGACATGATTTTTCCCCGTTCCCGCCAAAAACCACCCGGCCATACTCGACTTGAAACATTAATAAAATGTCACAAATAACAAAAATAGGCTAAAGGCCTGTTTAAAACCGATTTCTATATTATCCTGGATTCTTATAACAACGAAAAGAACACGTTTCATTGCAATTCGTTGGATAATTTTTTATTGTTAACTATTACAGGATTTAAACACCTCGTAGTCAAAATATTTTATTCAGCATTCTCCGATCTTAGAAATATATAGTTACAAACATATTTTCATTCTTCGCTCCATTTTCACATCATTGATCCTCCTTAGTTGCTTTCCCGCCAAAAAGTAAGTATTCATCCTTCATTCTCCTTTTTAAAAAAAAAAAAATATATATGTAGATCCCGAGAACTTGTCCCGTGAATTTGATTACTAAAGAGGTTTCTATGTGCTACGTGATCTTCATACACCATTATAAGAATACAGCAATGTGAATGCGGGGCAAGTTACTTCGAAATAATTCACAGTTGTTTAGATCCATTTATACAGAAATATGATATAATATAATACTTGTAAGAGAATATAAACAACATTACACTCATCACACTATTAATGATGGTTTTACAAAATTAATAGAACGACAAAATGTTCTTGATTATTTACGATAAACAGGAAAATAAAAACAAACCTCTTACACGTTTGCCTTCGACTTTCTCGGTGACCCGCGACTTCACCAAGTAACAACTTAATCCTCCTCAGGACCAGCGCAGTGGATATGACTCGTAGGCCTAGCCTATGTTCAGCAGTATGTTTTTAAAAATTACAGTAACATGAAAGGTAGATACATACATATACCGTGTGTCTCTCAGAGATCTAATAATACTGAAACCACTTATATGTAGTACCTACGTTATTATGAACAACTGAAGATTGCTGTTGGTCCCATAATAAAAAAATCAACGAAATAAATGAAACAAAAGAAACGTATAAAGTCTTGATCGAAGTATAAAGTACCTACCTACATATAAACGTACCAATTTGATGTATCATTAACGTCTGAGAAGTTTTGCTAACAAAACTAAACTCTTCAGTGCATTTTTTACACGTAGGCTATTAATTCTATGTAGGTTATATAAAAAAGGTTACATGTGACCAAAATGGCAGTAATTCAATAACTGAGCAAAAATCAAATTGGAAAATGTGAAATTACTCATAAATTAAGCATTTAATGCGGTTGTTTTACTCTGCGCATTTATTTATCATAGTTTATCGGATTTTTTGAGCTACTGTACCCAGTCTTAGCCCTTTTTGCAATATCACCTTTGCAGGATTGTTATATTCATGTTTCGATGTAGGGTCACCGGACTTGGCTATTAATGTAGTGTCTACATTTTTGTTTAGCTTGGTAGGGTCGTCATTACCATATTTTATTGATGTAGGGTCGAGGTAACTGTCTGGGTTAGAGGTTATAACAAAATCGCTTTTAGGATAGCCTGCTTCTAAGTTTGAATATGTATTTAGATTTTCCATTGCAGGTTTAAATTGATTAAAGCCTAAGATATGAGTTAAGTAGTCTTGTAAAGTGGTACGGTCGTCGTAGAGTTGCTTCCGGGGTTGGTATTCTTCGTAATTTGGTGTAGGGTCTTGGTATTCCTTTTGGTATGGCGTAGGGTGTGGGTAACATTTTGCGTCGTAGAATACTCGAAGATTTGGCATGTCGTATTTATCGCAGCTTGTTATTTTGTTTCTGAAACAGAAATAAAAACAATTTTACTTAACAATTACTTACATAACATACTTAACTTACATCTATTAAGATGAGGAGTTTCATCGTCATGTATTCATTTTTTTATTTCAAGTTTTTTATTAATTTGTTTAGGTTTGTAAATATATTAGAGTAGTTGTAATATATATATATATATATAGCTTAGTTTATGAGATGTTATACGAGTTTTGTTTAAATAAATAACCTATAAAAGCATTAGATTAATATTAGGTATAATTTTTATAGAGATTTTCGAGTGTGTGTCATTATAAATGTTATTTTATATAACTTTTAAAATGTTAGGTATTAAACATTGTTTAAGGAACAACTGTTCTTCGATTTCGGGGTTGACTCCATTGTAAATTCTGTTCTTTTCGATGTAGGTACTAATTGACACTCTAGGCATTTTCTTTCAAAAGCACCTATAGCCTTTCTTATTTTTAACCAACTATAAAAGAGGAGATTCTCTTTTCGACTGTTTTTTTTGTATGAATGTTACGTGATTACTCCGTCTGATGTAGAATCTGTTTTTTTTTTGTTTGGTAGGTCTTAGAAGTGGTCACACTGAAATTTTGTAAATGAGCTATTTTTGAAAAAAAAAACATCATAGACAAACTTTTTTTTTGATAGGTAATATGATAATATACTCACCCATGTCCCGGCAGCACGAACGCTTGCGGCTGCACCGCGCTGACGCTGTCTCCGTGCATGCAGAGCAGCTTTGCTAACGTCATCTTACGGATTTCACGCAGTTGTTCTATAAATACAAAAATGTTATTTTAAATAGCCATGAGAGAATGGCAAATAAGGCATTTCTGTAATGGATGAAGAGACGCTTTGCCCTACTCTTCACATCTCTGCTTTACTTTGGTAGATTACGAAACTTACATCAAACCAAGCTAATGTTGGCATAACACCTTGCGAGTAACTTATCACCAAAGATAAATAAAATGTCAAATAATTCCTACTTAAAAATTATCTAGAGTGTGCAATAACTTATAGAGAGTTCAGGTGCTCTCTCCTACTATTATCCTATTACTATTACCTATTACTACTCTCTAGCTACGCTCATGGGCCCATACCCTAATCTAGCCTAGCTAAATAGCATAACTAAAAATTTTGTCTAGGTACACCAGAAAAATTTCGCAACGTTCCGCACGGTCAGTATTTGGATGGGTGACCGCGGGTGGAATTTTCCAACTGAGCGCTACCGTGGCTCGGATAACACTTTAAATTGTAGGTCCCGGTTGTTTTAACCGTTTAGCCAAGTCAGAGGTCTTCAGACGGCATAAAAACTCTGACACCAGGGCTAGCCACCCCGCCTATACGAACTTACTTATTAGAAAAAGAAACAATATTAATAGTAATTTTCTTGGGAAAAGTTTAAAAAGGGCAAATGTTTCTAGGCTAGGGTGTCCACACTCGCTCATTCCTCTACTACGTATAGGCGTAGCTAGGAGACTACGATTGACTGTAATAGTAGTTTATGCAACTGTCATATAGGTAATGAAGGGTATTAAAACACGAGTGTGATAGTAACGAGTGTTTTAATACCCGTGTTATATACAGTTGCATACACTACTTTATCTTCACTAATAAAAATAAAAATAAAAACATATTGCGACGGGACGGGACGGAACTGGACGGGACGGGACGGGACGGGACGGGATGGGACGGTACGGGACGAGACGGGGCGGAACGGCACGGGACGGGACGGGACGGGACTGGACGGGACGGGACGGGACGGAACGGGACGGGACGGTACGGGACGGGACGGGGCGGGACGGACGGGACGGGACGGGACGGGACGGAACGGGACGGGACGGGACGGAACGGGACGGGACGGGACGGTTTTTGGGTTCTTATTCTTAGGATTCACGCGTACGTGTATTGTCACAGTGAACTTGGCGCCATTAAAATCTAACCAATGAGAGCGCAGCTGCGCGCGCAGGGCCAATCAGGAGCGAGCGCGCGATGTTATAATGAGATTTTACGATATCGATGTGGATATTATAACATCATGTGAAATTGCTTAAATTGAGTGTTTTGTTGTCTGCGCTATAACAGTAGTCATTATAAGTCAAGTATTGGAAACAAAAGTAGAATGTTACAACATTAGTGTAGATAAAATTAATTTCTATATGTGTAATTGGCGTTATTAGCCGTACTTATTATATAACAAATAAACTACATGAATTTACAAACTTACCCAGTGAGAAGTCCCCCGGGTGTCCGGTGTGTTCGTACCAGAAGCGGTCGGCGCGGCGCCACGTCAGCAGCTGCTGCGCCACGTCAGCAGCTGCTGCGCCATTATACACCCGAGGGTCGGGCCCACTATACTGCCTGCAGATTATAAATTTCATTATTTTAGACAGACGCAGATATCAAAATCGACTGATAAATTTAATAGCACTACCGCAAATTCGCCCCCTTTTTGAGATGAATCGTCGATGACTAAAAGATTTTAAAAATTACACCTGAGAACAAACGCCGCCACGTACCTAATTGAACAAAAAATATCACTCTCCCGTTCGTTTGTACAGATACAGGTAACTATGGTTTAAGGGTCAAGTTATTTGCCGGCTACAAGCCAAGTTTTGTGAAGATCTGTTGAAAAAGAAACCTGTACAAACATGAAAAAAAAATATATTTAATTATTTTTAATTTAATTTTAAGAAACATACAAACTAATATCCAGACAGATTTTTTTTTTCTATCCTAAAGCAGAGGCGCTTCACTCGCTCGGACAATTAATCCATCAGGGAGTTTCGGGAGAAGCCCTACGTCACGATAATGATATCTAACAGTTATCCGTCTTCATACAAACGGTCGGAATTCGAATCATACGCGCCTCGGAATTTGTTATGCACTTAGTATGCTAGTTAGTCGCGGCGAGCCGTAGTGACGAACGGACGTGTGGATTTGTATTTTAGTTTGCGTTCGATTTATTTTTTTAGGGTTCCTCGTTTTACTATAGAACCCTAAAAACAAAAAAAAACATTGTTATTTTTATTGAACGTTTCCTTTTTCATTCACAACGAATTTCTTTTTAGCAATAAATATAACACTTTTACAGCTTTAGACGTTGTCAGCTTTAGCCGAAACGTATAACAAGTTGCGGTAGGGCACTGGTATATTAAGGTAGGGCATTAGAATGTGAAATTACCGTTTAGCCATGTCAGAGGCCTTCAGGCGGCCTAAACACTCTGACACCAGGGCTAGCCACCCGGCCTATACGAACTTACTTACTTAGTATGTGAAAGTAGGGTAGGGTATTGGTGTGTTAAGATAGGGTATGGGTACTTTAAGGTGGGAAAAGGAGGGTGGTATTTTTTAAGGTTGGGCG
Organism: Hypomecis atomaria; assembly: GCA_964007245.1. Lineage (NCBI taxonomy): Eukaryota > Metazoa > Arthropoda > Insecta > Lepidoptera > Geometridae > Hypomecis > Hypomecis atomaria. The sequence continues at coordinate 6,838,491 of OZ023307.1, read as the reverse complement.
CTAGTATATTAAGGTAGGGCATTGGTATATTAAAGTAGGGCTTTCAAATTTTGAGGTAGGGCATTAGTGTATTTTATTAGTGTATTTAAAGTAGGAAATTCTTCTCTAGGTACGTCCAAAATAAAAGAACTTACTTAACAACATCAACAGGTTTGTTCCTCTTTCACGCAAAAATACTGAACGGATTGAGATGAAACTTTGCAATAGTAATGCTCATACATCAGAATAACATATCCTACTAATATTATAAACGCGAAAGTTTGTATGTATGAACTTTTGTTCGTCCTCTTTCACGCAAAAACTACTGAACGGATTGAGATGAAATTTCGCAATAGTAGGTAATGCTTATACATCAGAAAAACACATAAGCTATAATTTATAAAGATATTGCGTGAAACGAAGTTCGCCGAGCCAGGTAGTATAATAATACCTGGCATAGTTTTCTCAGTCAGCAAGGCGACCATCAAGTCCATGTCGTCAGGGTGCTCGTACATCGTCGCCAGCGCTCGCACTTGCTGAAATATTTATACCAAAAAAGTTAGTAATTTTGTACAGGCCGATCTTTCTTTCCGAGATCTAGACCGGAAGACCAATATCAAATGAATGTGCCTTTATTAACTACAATAAAACTACACTACTTATTACATAAAAAGCATTGGATCATCCTCAGACCTTTGAAGGTCTCAAGATAATCCAAATGCTCGCACTCACTGCCAGTTGGCAGCGTGCCCAGCATTCTGGCAGCCATTCAGCGTGGCAATGCTTATTAGTTAATTATTTGCCACCCAAATAAAAATTGCCGTCCCTAAAGTTGCTGCTATTATTTTTTCCGTTTTATCCATCCATAGGCCAAATAAAAAAATCAAGACAGAATGTTGTGAACAAACAAGTGAGGCCGGCAAAACTATGCCTCGCCGTGTACAGACACAACACGCTCATGTATCGTACACGTGTACATGTGTGTGTGTGTGTGTTACAAAGAAACTAAGCTTGGCTCGTCAGTCGAACTATGGCGGCGCAACACCGACGCACTCACACATGTATAAAAAACCGGCCTCACTTGTCTGTTCTCGACGTTCCGTCTTGATTTTTTTAATTGGTTTGAGAGCCAGTCAAGCCGAACTTGAAAGTCTTAGCTTGCGGCGGGTTACATTTTTTCTATACTAGTTGTAGGTCGGCAGGCTAGTTAATAAATAGCAAATCCCTTTGATATTTAAACTTACTTCTTGTAAAGTTTGCCATCCTTTAAAATTTCACATCCTTTGAAATTTGCCTTCCTATCAAAATTTGCCACTGCTATAAAATTTGCCGTCCCAAAAGCTGCAGCTTATATACGTATACCGTTTAGCCATGTCAGAGGCCTTCAGGCGGCCTAAAAACTCTGACATCAGGGCTAGCCACCCGGCCTATACGAACTTACTTACTGTGAACTGTAACACCTTTTTTTTAATAGTCTACTGCAGGACCTAGGCCTACACACGAAGGGTGATTGGACCATATCCACCACGCTGGCCCAGTGCGCGTTGGTGGATTCACACACGCCATCGAATTTCTTCTCCGGACGTTTGCAGGTTGCCACACGATGTTTTCCTTCACCGTAAAGCCAGTGGTGTTAGATTCCGTACATAAATTCCAAGGAAATCATTGGTACGGGACCGGGAATTGAACCCACGACCCCACGATTATGAGGCGGGTGTCATTACCACTAGACCACCACGGCTTACATATATACGTATAGCTTACTAACAAATCTAGCCAGGGTGGCGTAAGAAATTTTATTGATGTGTCAAGACGAGATAGAGCTATGGTGAAATATTTGTCTGTCACTCTTTCACTCATCGACAAAAAACTATGTCGTGGTGCGTCTACTAGGCTAAATGGAGAGGTATTATTGTGTATAGGTACTAGGCTAAATGGTGAGGAATAAATATCTATCAAATTTTCACACGACGACAAAAAATATGTAATGGTGTGTATGCTAGGCTAGCAGGACCCACCGTTTGATCCATCCAGCCGAGCAGATCCTTGAATGTCTTAGCTTGCGGCAGACCACATTTCTTCCTGTACTGGTTGTAGGGCGGCAAACCAAAATCCCGCCCTTTCATAATGTCGCTCGCTATCACGTCGGACGCAAACTGGAAACGCCCGAGGATTCTTTCACCCACCTAATAACATAAGAACATGTTACTATCAAATATCGTTCATCATTTGAGCCTTTATTAGCCCCCGACGCAAAAACGACGGGGTGTTATAAGTTTCACGTGTCTGTATGTGTATGTGTGAGTGCGCATGTGTGTGTGTGTGTGTGTATGGGTAGCATCGTAGCTCCCAAACAGGTGAACCCGATTTTGATAGTTTGGTTTTGTTAGAAAAGTAGGATCACTTGGGAGTGTTTTTAGATATTTATTATATCAAAACAGTCCTGTCGCACGTTGTTCATGTTGTTTCAAAGTTATTAGCTCTTTTGTTAGCTGCAGCAGGAATTACATTGCCCTGGGAGATTCTGAAATTTTGATTTTAATTTTATTAATCTACATAATAAATCTATTGTCTACTAGGTATCCCTTCGAAACTGTCGAAGGACGTTTGGCCCAGATTTCATTAAAAGAGGAGTAGAGATACTAAATAAAATAAAAATCGAAATTGCATTTTTCACAAAAAACTTAGTCTAACATTTATAGTGCTCTACAAGCTTAGACTCTTAAAACGTGGACGTGTGAAAACGTGACAGATATATACTTCACCATGGCCTCGTTCTGACACGACGACAGAATTATTTCGTGGTGCGTATGCTAGCCCGGCAGGATCCCACACTAGAGTGACCTGTGTCGTGGGGCCGAGACTCTTTTCCAGAACTGGGAGATAATACCTACCTAATTAGATTATTGATGAGCATTGCAGGGCAGATAATTTTAGTCTGTACGCCCATGAAAAGAATTAAAGTAGAACGCCGATTTTCCGAATTAATTGAGACCGGGGTCGATTCGGATAGACGGAAATTCGGATAGTCAGACATAGACTGGTAATAAAGAATAAGTAGACAAGTGCGTGTCGAGACACGCGCGTAATAGGTTTCCGTAGATAGTGACGATGATTAAGATGATGGAAATATGAAATTCCTTTCAAATTAAGCACTCAATGCGGTGGTTTTACGCTGCGCATTTATTTACTATATTTTCATGGATTTTTTGAGCTACAGGTCCCATTTTGGAAGATATTCTTTAAGTTATATCTGTGATTAAATCTTGGGCGGAAATAAAGTTAAGCTAAAGTAAGGCATAAGTTACTTACGTCTGGGTCGACAACTTCGTCAACGTCCCCACCAGGCTCCCGGAAGCTGCCCTGCGTCATGCCAGCTATGTTGCCGTCTATAGCCAGCGCGCCAGAACGGAGTATCATATCCACTACCGTCACTGAGCCGTAGAGACGACCGTCTGGTTTGTACATCCTGGAATGAGATTATAGCCTCCGTCGGGGACGCTGACCGTGTGTGGCATTTACAACTGAGTGCCGCCGCGCGCCTTGGCTTGGATGACTCGTTAAATTGTGGTTGTATTAACCGTTTATGCTGTGTCAGAAGCCTTCAGGCAGCTAAACACTCAGTCCATACGAATTTACTTGATCGGTCCATACCTGATTTACCTAGCTTTAGCATCATGGTGCGTAGGATAATAAGCTTGAGCCTGGGGTGGCATATTTTAGGGGTGGCAAATTTTAAGCTATATAGGTACATTTATTAAATCCCACCAAAACATTCATAAGTACATATCTGAGCGCCTGATGGCGAATGGCAATGCTTTTAAATTGGCGTAACGTAAAAGCATTGCCATTCAACATGAGAGTTTTGAAATAATAATATTTTGGTGATAAGCATCGTTGCGTTAGTACTTGACTCACCCAAAAACTCAATTTTGAAAACCTAGCAGTTTACTGCCCTAACCCTAACCCTAACCTAGCGTTTACGCTTGCACGAGTTAACTGGACGTCTAGCGCCATCTAGTATAATTGTGACGTAATTACTCACCCAAGGACTCCGTTTTGCAAGGTGTGGAACCAACGCGTTGCAGTATTGTACTCGGCTGTCAATATCGGTTCCAATTTTGGATCGTAGTCGTTAACATGGCCGTCTTGTTTCTGAGCTAATTTGTTTCGGCGAAGGAAGTCTAACCCTGTACAGAAAGATGGAGGTTCAAATGTTTCATGTTTTGTTCACTGAACACAACTGAATGATTGGGCACACTGCCAACTGGCAGTGGGCTTGAGCATTTGCATTATCTTAAGACCTTCAAGGGTCTGTGGATGATCCAATTGTTTTTTATGTAGTAGTAGTTTATGTAGTTTTAGCCTATGTCAGAAGTGTTGCATTTTGTTGTAGTTAATAAAGGCACTTGCCATTTAATAAATAAGCCAACAACATTAACATTATCCCTTTATCCTCTTGGTATTTGTCCTGCAAGTACAAACGACTTACCCAGAACCTCCGGCATCAGTTCGTAATAAAATATCTGGTTGCAGAAAGCGATATTGATCTCTCTGGCGGTGTAGTAGAGTCGATTGTCGTCCCAGCACGGGTTGATCTTCTGTAGGGCAGCCGCGATGGCGTTGTGGTTGCGGTAGAACCAGATGAAGATCAGGTTTATTCCCAGCAAGGAGTTCGTGCCGGGTGACGCTGAAATAAATAATCGGCCAAGTGTGAGTCGAACTCGCGCACGAAGGGTGCCGCACCGTGTGGAAGCCCCCTTAATATATTTTATTTTAAATTATTAATTAATTAATATACCACTTAATATTCGAAGATTCTTCCTGTCTTGAAATATTCACAGAATATTGGGTTAAATTTAACCTAATATTCTGTGAATATTTCAAGCATCTACCTGTTACTTTGTGTTATGCGCTTTCAAAATAAATAAATATAATTTAAAATAAATATTTAAGGGAGGCTTCCATACAAGTAACGTGATTTTTTTGCTCGATATTAATAATTGGGTTAAATATTTAACCCAATATTCTGTGAATATTTCAAGCATCTACCTGTTACCGTTGTTAATATCGAGCGAAAAACGGCAAAAAAATCAGGCTTCTTTTATGGGAGCCCTTAAATATTAATTTTATTCTGTTTTTAGTATTTGTTATTCTAGCGGCAACAGAAATAAATCATCTGTGAAAATTTCAGCTTTCTAGCTAATAATTAATTTATTGTAAAATTATGCCTAATAATTCTGTTGAGTATTGAATAATAATTGTTATTTTGACAATTCGTAAGGTGTTGCTCATAGTATATTGTTGTATACCAATGTATGTAATTATCCTTACTGAAAATAAATGAATCTATCTATCTATCTATAACGCTTCATGAGATACAGCCTGGTGACAGACAGTCGGACTGCGGAGTCTTAGTAATAAGATCCTGTTTTTACCCTTTGGGTACGGAACCCTAAAAAAGGTAGAACATCTTAGGCCCACACTATGTACCTAGAGTACCTGCCAATGCCTACCATGTACAAAGTTACGAATATCTCCCACTCGCGCTTAATAGTAGTAGGGTACTATGCTTTTCTCATATGATCATATCTGTATTGAAATTACTGAACAAACTCTGACTTGTTGTCAGTAAAGTCGGTTTACGGACGATAGTTTAACGTGAAAACGTCATAAGTCATAACAAAACATTGATGAAATGATTGCACCGAACGCTCAAGCCGATCGTGCCTTTCACTCGCTCGTGTAGTGAGCGTAACGAGACAATGAGAATAACGGGACAATGAGTCATCCTTTTTCGTGCGTGCAGCCAGCGTTCATCAAATTACTAGACGTTGTCACGTCAAAAATACGAGAAAAATTCACGCTCTCTGCTCTCGAGCTAATAGCAGTAAAGTGGTTTTTGTTCTTTCCTATTTTAAAATTCATGAAAAATCCGAAAAAAAATAATTTTACTGTTACTAGTTAGTTTTTAGTGGTTTAACTTATCAAAATGATTTGTTGAAAAAAAAAACATAACGTAATTTCCATCTACTAATAACTACTGCAACTTGATGACGTTTAGACACTTTGGACATTTTGCTTCTTAGTTATTGTGCGCTTTGGACGTAATGCCAATTGGACGATTTGGGTCCCAGTATACATTTTGCGCTTTTGCGAAAAAACCGACGACCACTCCTTCTCATCGATTATTCCCCTTCCCCCCTTTTGTTTTAGGGCAGCTATTAAAAAGTCCCACTCACGTGAATCATGGCAGTGCGTCTCCCTGGGCGGTACATTATTAACGCACACGCTCCCCCCGCTCGGCGGCCACTCCTTCCCCTCGATCACGATACTCTTCATCCTCCCCCCTTTATTCTCCCGTCCTCGCTCTGCCGCGCTCCCGCTGTTGCCGTACACTCCGGACAGGTCTAGTAGTGGACCTGCTAGGTTTATCTGAAAATTATACAATACAATATAACTTTATTGTACACCAGAAAACCGTGGTGGTCTAGTGGTTGTAACGCTGGCCTGTCATTCTTGAGGTCGTGGGTTCAATCCCGGTCCCGTACCAATGAGTTTCTTTGGAACTTATGTGCGGAATTTCACACCACTGGCTTTTCGGTGAAGGAAAACATCCCGCACTGGGCCAGCGTGGTGCATATGGCCCAATCACCCTTCGTGGGTAGGCCTACGTCCTGCAGTGGACTATTAAAAAGGCTGGTACAGTACAGTACGCCAAAAAACAGCTTAAATAAGTATGTATTGACAGTACATATTCTTATTTTTATTTATTTATTGAGGCTTTACATTAATAACTACATTAATACAAACACTATAAAAACTTACGATATAAATTAACTTAATGTGTTATTTTATGCTTAAAATATTAGGTAGTACAAGGCCGACCTTATCGCCTTGAGCGATTTATTCCAGGATACCTTTGGATGGACAGAGTACAAAAATGTGGTTGGTGGTGTACAATAAACAAATGTAGGAAAAAAAATATTACAAACTAAATTCAATAATTACTTATAATGATTTTATTATGACCTGGTTGTCCGAGATTCCAAAGAAAGTGAAATTGAACGGAGTTGTGCAAAGCTGGGTTGGTCGTTGTAGTCCGTAACCTCGGGATTGGATAGGAATGCAATATAGATCCTCTATCCTCACACAGCTGATATAACTAGTTTGCTACTGCGCAATGACCCGCCCTCCTCGTATTTTCAGATACCACTAAGTTTGATTTGACTTATAACCGGTGGTATATAGTAGTACCATAAAACTGCAACTTACTCGTTCCAGCGGGACTTCATCCGAGACGCATTGCAGTTTTTGATAAGTGATGGCGCGAGTCAGATTCATACAGCGGACGTTGCTTCTCCTCAAATGGACGTCATCCTCTGGAACCTGAAATGAGTTTTGTAAATAAATAAGGGGATTCTGGATTGGCGCTCTTGTGGATGTTTTGGCTGGATTTTGAAGTGAATTCTAAATTCTATAGCGGGTAAGATTCTGTTTGTTTGAAGTAGAGCGACGTGCTCTTGCATTCATACTTGCCATCGCTGTTAAATCAGCAGTTAATAGTGAATTTTGGGTGAATAAAGTGTATTTTTGAAATAATCAGGATTTAGTTTACTTCTCAGAACACCTATTTAGCCGGGATCCAGAACGTCTCATTTGGATACTAAGGCATCATTATATTTCATCATGAACATAATTCAAGCCAAAGAACATAGTAAACAACTGGATATACCCCTCCCATATGAGTAATTAATAAGACCGGCTAGAAGCGACTTACACCCAGCGCGATCTCCCAGAATCCATGAGGTTATCCGTTCATCTTGTGGGCGGACATCTTACGCTGAGTTTGCAGTTCTCTTACTTGCAACCTCTCAAAAACATTTTGAAATCCCTGTTTTAGTGTTAATTCAATTCAATTTATTTAATAGGAGTTTTTTCATTATGCTTCGTAATTTAAGCCGAATTAAACTTTTTGGCGGGTGTGAAGTTGGCTACAAGCTGTGCTTCGAGCAAATATCTATAGTCTGCAAAAAAATGTTCGAGGCAAAACTCTGCACAAGTATTTTTTTTTTATTTCGTATAGGTTTGCGTTTGACTACACACTGCCTGATGTTAAGCAGATATGCGGTCTAGGATGTAACACGCTTACCTAGAAGATATTAATTTACTCGGGATTTGAAGACACCTACATTGTACTTTAGCGGGAAGACAGACTCAGGCAAAGCATTCCACATTCTGTCAGTTCGTAAGAGGAAAGTGGACTCGAAACGCTTGCTACGTAGTGAGCAGGCTTTTTAGTTAGTCGTAAGGCGATTGCATGCCGACTACAACGCCGCGCGATGCCAAAGTGCTCGGTTACAAGCACTAATTAGATGACATAACGTCGATATTCGAAAAACCGGGTCTTGTGACGGCGCTCGGATAGTTTTTTACTACTTTCACTTAGGGACTGTGGCTCTGTAGATATTTGCTCGAAGAAGCTGTGTAAAATCCAACCCTGACTGAAGCTCACACAACAGCTGCGTTCGCGCAGCTTGTAGCTAATTTCACAGACGCCAAGAAGTTCCGCCTATATTAAAGGTAATATAAGTTTCAGATTACCCTGACAGGCATGCACTGAGGGTTCAGCTCGCCGGCGGGCTGGCAGCACGTTTGCGTATACGACACGTAGTTGACCTACACGCAAATTGTTGTAGTTCTCTTGAAGGACGTAGTCATCTCTTCTGATCTACGTGACTGGTTGAACACTTCACATAGGAAACTGTGTAGTAGTACTGTAGGTAGGGGGTAGAATATGTAATTCGATTTTACGTACTTGAGATTTTGTGGTATCTATAAGATGGATATACCTCCGAGATCCCGAAGAAAATACTATTTTCAGAGGTTGTAAATTTTGTGTCGAACTTTTAAAATAGTATATTTTTTCAGTTAAATATTATAAAATTGTAAACCAATGCTATTCAGGAAAGGTACTAAAAAATGTAAAGAAAAAATTATCGAATCGAAAAGCAAATTGAAACACGGATTAGTTTTGTAACCAAAAAACCTTCCTTCTAAACTGATTTTTATACGTCCTTCTTTTTCAGTGGACTATTCTGGAACTCACGCTAATTCTCGGGTTTTTAGGTCTTATCCATGTTATGCTTACATTGTTTTTCTTTCTGAAAATACGTCCAATTGAACTACCTATTCCAACCCCTAGTAATGAGTCAAACACATCAATTCGCAAATGACAAATACTCACTCCCAGAACAAATATCACACTAAATGTTTGGACTCCCATGACAAATTTCATACTAAATGTTTGGACTCCCAGAACAAATATCATACTAAATGTTTGGACTCCCAGAACAAATATCATACTAAATGTTTGGACTCCCAGAACAAATATCATACTAAATGTTTGGACTCCCAGAACAAATATCATACTAAATGTTTGGACTCCCAGAACAAATATCATACTAAATGTTCCTATGCGATCACCAAAATTAAAACAACAGTCTTTGAATGGTTGGCCATTGGTCGCATTTACAAATGAGAGCTAGTCTGGCTTGGATGCCAAATTAAATACAAATTTTTATTTACCAAAAAGCTACAAGTCTTTATTATGGCACAAATTATTATTGTTTTTAACTGACTTCCAAAAAGGAGGAGGTTCTATGTTCATCTGTACATATTTTTTGTGTATGTTCATCGATATTTTCGCCAATTATGAACCGAATCACAAATTTTTTTTTTTTTAAATATACATTCGAGGAGGTCCCATTTAAATTTTATCGAAATCGGCTGAGCCGTTTTTGAAAAATCAACAATAAAGTAAAAAATTATACATCAATTCGAGCGAAATGTTCGATTTTTGTACACGATGGAAGTCGGTTTTGCCAGTGGCGGATTTATCGGCAGGCTGAGTAGGCTGAAGCCTAGGGCGGCAGATTTTAGGGGGAGGCAAAATTCGGACCATTAATTTTATAATCTTCTTCTTCTTCTTCTTTATATATAAAAATGAATCGTGGTTGTTAGTCTCGCTAAAACTCGAGAACGGCTGAACCGATTTGGCTAATTTTGATCTTGAAATAATTGTGACAGTTAAGGGATAAGGTTTAAACGGTGAGAAAACTTATAAAAGCTGCGAGAAAAATAATAAAAACTTTCATTTAATTTTCCCATACAAAATGTTCCTTCATGTAAAAGTTGTCATTGGCAGTTGACAGATGGTGAGATGAAATTTACCGGGTCAGTTGACAATAATTATTTTTCGCAAAAAATGGCCAAACCGCCTTCCATCGTGTACAAAATTCGAATTTTAGTAAACAATTAGAGCGAAATATTGTTGAATTATCAAAAACGGCTCAGCCGATTTCTGTAAAATTTAAATCGGGTCCCATTTAAATTGGGAGTATACCCTTTCGAACTAAAAAATATTTTTTCGATTAGGTTCACAATTGGCGATTTTACCGATGAACATACACAAAAAAAAAGATACATACACACGAACATAGAACCTCCTCCTTTTTGGAAGTCGGTTAAAAATACTATATTAATTTATATACCTAAACATTATAAAGTCTACAGAGAAAAAACACCATATATGATTAGTTTTCCAGCTTAGTATCAAAGTCTGGGGGTGTGTGAAATTCAACAGCCTACTGACGGCAAATACGTACCCTAGTAGCATTTTTCGTTGGGGTGTTGTGGCAACTCTTAGCCAACAGTTGGGAGTACGTTGGGAGGTGGTAGTGTTTTTGCCAACAAAGCTTCAACATGGGCCCATCCATGTTACATCGGCGTTGTATTTCTCACAACTTTTCAACGACGAGCCATATATAATTTCGGTTGTTTTCCAACCAGAATGTCACGTACCAATTTCAACAATGGGCCATCAAAAATTACGGTTGGTTTTCCAACCAGAATGTCAATACCAATTTTTAACAATGGGCCAACGATAATCACGGTTAGTTTTCCAACTACAAACTCGCATACCCATTTTTAACAATGGGCCAACGATAATCACGGTTAGTTTTCCAACTACAAACTCGCATACCCATTTTTAACAATGGGCCAACGATAATCACGGTTAGTTTTCCAACTACAAACTCGCATAACCATTTTTAACAATGGGCCAACGATAATCACGGTTAGTTTTCCAACTACAAACTCGAATACCCATTTTTAACAATGGGCCAACGATAATCACGGTTAGTTTTCCAACTACAAACTCGCATAACCATTTTTAACAATGGGCCAACGATAATCACGGTTAGTTTTCCAACTACAAACTCGCATACCCATTTTTAACAATGGGCCAACGATAATCACGGTTAGTTTTCCAACTACAAACTCGCATACCCATTTTTAACAATGGGCCAACGATAATCACGGTTAGTTTTCCAACTACAAACTCGCATACCCATTTTTAACAATGGGCCAACGATAATCACGGTTAGTTTTCCAACTACAAACTCGCATAACCATTTTTAACAATGGGCCAACGATAATCACGGTTAGTTTTCCAACTACAAACTCGCATACCCATTTTTAACAATGGGCCAACGATAATCACGGTTAGTTTTCCAACTACAAACTCGCATAACCATTTTTAACAATGGGCCAACGATAATCACGGTTAGTTTTCCAACTACAAACTCGAATACCCATTTTTAACAATGGGCCAACTACCTTTTCGGTTAGTTATTTAACAAGAAATGACATACTCACAATTTATAGTTGGCCTTACAAAATGGCCCTTTGTTGATGCTACCGTCAGTTCAACTATTTTTAGGGGTGACATGCAGGACCGTTGGCCAACGAAAAGGTGTTGTAGGCCGAACAAACAGCCAAACTTAAAATGCTACTAGAGTAAATCCGCCACTGGGTTTTGCCAAATTAATAAATTATAATATGTAGTGATCAACCAGTCAGTAGGCCAAGTGGCTAAGACAGCTAGTGACGTCACTTCCGGAAGTTTACCGTGTCGTGAACCGAAGTCGTTTCACCTGCGGAAATGTAACACATGTCATTAAATCTGGATTTTTAACAAACATTTACTGAATTTTAAAAACTTACGGAAGCTATGGTGGTTTAGTGGTAATGACACTCGCCTTACAATGGTGAGGTCGTGGGTTCAAATCCCGGTCCCGTACCAATGAATTCCTTGGAAATTATGTACGGAATTTCACACCACTGGCTTTTCGGTGAAGGATAACATCGTGAGGCAACCTGCATACGTCCGTAGAAGAAATTCGATGGCGTATATAAATCCACCAACTCGCACTGGGCCAGCGTGGTGGATATGGCCCAATCACCTTTCGTAGATAGGCCTACGTCCTGAAGTGGACTATGAAAAGGCGGATACAGTACAGTACAGAGAAATAACTACTCCAAAATACTTATACTGTTGTTTAGTTCCTGATATTTCAGCGCAGTTAAATACAGTTGCACGCATGTGCCATGTTTTCGAGTAGGTACAAAAACTGAGATGGTGATAAAATAAATAAAAAATCTAAGAGTACATAAAGAAAACAGTTCTCTGTACTCTTTCTGTGTTTCTTATAAATTAATGGCTTTCATGAGTGGATCAAGGTTGTAGTTTCGTTCGGGGGACTATTTCTACAAGACTAAATTATAAACTAAATTATAAATAATAAACTAGCTGCGTCCCGCAGCGTTACCTGTGTTAGCCCGCAATAAAAAGTAGCCTATGTGTAAATCCAAGGTCTAAGCTACCTCCATACCAATTTTAATCTAAATCGGTTCAGCCGTTGATTCGTAAAATAGTAACAAACATCCATCCATCCATACATACTCACAAACTTTCGCGTTTATAATATTAGTAGGACTAAACGTAAACTGCTCACCCTGAAATATCGTACGGCTAGACAGACGCGACAAAAGCGCCACCCTTTTATGGTGGACATTCCGCGCGTTAGAACCAAGCGTTTCGAATCCATCCTCATACGAACAGCCAGAATGTGGAACGCTTTGCCTGGATCTGTCTTCCTGCTAAAGTACAACGTGGGCGTCTTCAAATCCCGAGTAAATAGGTATCTTATAGGTAAGCGTGCTACAACCTAGAGCGCTTATCTGCTCAACATCAGGAAGTATGTGGTCAAACGCAAACCTATTTAGAATTAAAAAAAAAATACCTATAGCCTCTTGGTGTCGACAACGCGGCCGTACGTCTGGCAACAATTTTTCGTACTGCACCTTTTGACCCTTGCCTAGATCTTGTTTAAAGTACCGGTGGCCTCCAAACCTACCTTGAGCCACACCAACCCTTACGGTTTTCCAGACGACGCCTGTTAACCCCTGCCTCAATCGGATTCAAGGAACTACCTGTGGTGTCCAACCCTTCCTTATAGCCACCCTGTCCCTCACAAAGCAAGTAAACTGGACTTCACAGGCCTATACCTACACCAAATTCTCTTCGTTATTAATTTATTTGTAATATATTTATGTATCTTAGTGTGTATATTTTTATTTATGTATTAATAGAAGTATTTATGAATATCTATTAATATGTAGTTCATTTTATTGTTAACTAGCGACCAGCCCCAGCTTCGCACAGGTGTGTTATACATGTAACCTTCCTTTTGAATTACTCTATCTATTAAAAAAACCGCATACCACGGTAATGATAACTATTAAGTTATAAGTGGTATAAGCACACATGGGGACAGACAGCGGGAGCGACTTTAGTTTAATACTATGTAGTGATAGTGATTAGAAATTCGTAGTTACTATCTTTCTTTATTTATTTTGTTGACGTTTACGCCGTCCTTGTCGTCTATACGTTTCCTTACTTTCCTTGCATCCAAGAGAGAATGTCTGGAAGAAATAGCTTTTAGCGATAAGACCGCCTTTTGTGCCTTTTCTGTCTTTGTTTCTTTTGTTAGGCTTTCTTATTTGTTGGTGTCAATAAGGTGTTGTTGTATTGTATTGTAAATGTACGTAGGGATACCAACCAGTGATGAACACCATATAGTTGACGAGCATGTGCGTATGTCGAGGGTGGTGGCGGCGGCCGTCCGACATCAGGGCTACACGAGCTGGTCGCGCGTCTGGCAACGGCTTTCCCGACCTTGCCCTCCGAAAGCCCCCTCCTGAATTGCAATAATTTTGTTTTAAATACAGGGTTATTTCTAATCAATTAACATCCTTTTAGGGGCTTATTCTGTATATCAAAACTAACAACTTTTCTTCTGCGACTTATGTCAAAACTAAAAAAAAATTGTTGTTCCATAGAAAAATATCATTCACCCACGGCAAAATGTATGGAACAGCTGTTTTTTTTTAGTTTTGACAAAAGACGCAGAACAAATGTTGTTAGTTGTAATGTACAGAATAAGCCCCTAAAAGAATGCTAATTGATTAGGAATAGCCCTGTATATTATTTTTGACGTGATAACGTCTTATAAATATGAACGCCTCACCCACGAAAATGTGTCACGTTCCACTTGCACCGAGCGTGAAAGCGAGAGCGCGGAACAAGCGATAGAGAGGCACGATCGGCCTAAGATCGGCTTGTTTCAGTTGTTGATTCAACAATGGTTTCCCACGCCGTTATCACGTAAAATTATTGTCCGTAAACCGAATTTATATACAACCATTTTTTTATTATGGAAATGTATGCATATACCTTTTTTTGGAAACGAACGCACATACCCCCTTCGCACACGCACCTAGGCTAGCGTAGTTGTATCGTAATACGCGCGTGTTAGATTAATAATGATATTATAATATTTAATAACGATTACAAGATGTATTAAGTAATATAAGACTTATTGGTAGCTAAATGGAACTGAGAAATATCATGACGTCCGAATGTCGGCCATTGTTGTTTACATACACCATTTATTTAATACTGTGATTTCATAATGTTATAGATGACTTGAAAGGTATCAATAATTGTTCTAATAATTCTAATAAGTATGAAATACAGTTTAAGATGATTTTATGTTTAACAATTATTGTGTAAAATGGAGGCTACCACCGTGCCCGCCATCTTGCTCGTTCCCAATTGGTTGTTGTAATGTTTACATCGAGCAGTGGTGGTAAGGCATGGTGGGAGCTTGTGAAATCAGCATAAAACAGTCTGTTGGCGCGGCTTCGTTTCTTAATATCTTTTAGTGCCTTTTGGTCTCTCTTAGTATCGCTTAGTGTCCGCCAAGTATCCTAATAATAACGTTGGACAAATCTTTGTCGCCCTGAGTCTCACTTAGCTAGTAATGCTGAGTGTCGGTACTTTTATATTCGAAGCCAAGCAGAGTGAACGTCGCCATGTTGCTAAAGTTAAGTACTTTGTGTAATATATAAATTATGTGACTGATCATTGTAAATTGTATCAAAAGATTAAAAGATCATACTGATGGCGTCTTGAGTTTCTTGCCACTTCTTCTCAAAACGTCTAGGGCCTTACGAACGTGGCATAATTATTACAATACATGGTGGTACCCTCTAGGGACCCATGAAGTACATGAATAAACAAAGAATACTTACCTACTTGTTTCCTTTACTAATTTAGAATCCTGAACATTACTAAAGTACCCTCACATTTTAGGATCAGATTGAAGAGTTTCTTTGTTATTATATTAGAATCAGGGTTGCTGCATTAGTTTAAAGTAATATTTCCATCCTAACGGTAATGTTTTGGTAGAAAATAGATAAAGTACCGCTTTTTTAACCCTGATCTAACACGCGCAGGACGAGAGCAAGATCAGCGCGTAGCAGTTCAAACAAGTCCGCACACGAGGCGTAGCGTAGTCTTATCGTAGGAGGCACCGCTCCGTGTGCGGACTTGTTTGAACATGTACGTGCTCGTATTGCTCTCGTCCTACGCGCGTATTACGATACGCTTACGAATTACGAGACGCTTACGGTTTACTATACGATTACGCCTACGCCTCGTGTGCGAAGGGCCTTACAATGGATTGGAAAATTTCTGTCGTTATACCTAGAGTATGAAAAAATGAAATTAATTTATCTACCTTCTGAGAAGACGGCAGGCAGCATGCGCGAGAAGGGCGTGTATCCAGCGCCACGCGTGGGGTAGCGCAGGTTGTTGCAAGTTAGGTCCATGCGACGAGGCTCGTGGGGGTCGCAGGGACGCACCGTCATCGCGCAAACGCTGAGTATGTGAGAGGCCAAAATAAAATAAAAATTATACAGGGTTATTTCTAATCAATTAGCGTCCTTTTAGGGGCTTATTTATCAAAACTTAACTTTTTTTACTTCAACAAAACAAAAGTTGTTGTTCCATAGAAAAATATCGTTCGCCCTTGACAAAATGATGGAACAGCTGATTTTTTTTTGAGTTTAGACAAAAGTCGCAGTACAAAAGTTGTTAGTTTTGATGTACAGAATAAGCCCCTAAACGGATGCTAATTGATTAAAAATAACCCTGTATATGAACGTAGCACGTAGGTATCGTCGTTTCAGCCATAGAACGTCCACTGATGGACATAGGCCTCCCCTAAAGATCTCCAATAAGACCAGTTGGTAGCGGCTTGCATACAGCGCAATCCTGCTGTCTTAATGAGGTGATCCGTCCACCTTGTGGGTGCACCTACAAGGTGGTCGGATGACCTCATTAAGCCTCTCCACTCGAGAACTTTTCGACCCCATCGGCCAGCAGTCCTCCGAGCTATGTGCTCTGCCTACTACCGCTTTAACTAGCCAATCCGCTGGGCTATGTAGGTAACTCTGGTTCTTCTACGGATCCCCTTATTTCTGATTCGATCTCGCAGAGAAACACCAAGCATAGCCCTTTCCATAGCTCGTTTGGCTACTTGGAGCTTACTAATAAGGCCCATAGTAAGAGACCACGTTTCTGTGCCATAAGTCATCACTGGCAACACACACTGGTCGAATACTTCCGACTTAAGGCACTGAGGTAGGTACGAGTATGTCAGACGAGAAGACGTTTCGCAATTTTCCGAACGCTGCCCAACCGAGTTGTATTCGAAGTTTAACCTCTTTTTTGAAGTCGGAACTACCTAATTCAATTAATAAGTAAATATTAGGGGACTGTAAGCTTACACACGGTCTCTGACCCCAAACTAAGCAAAGCTTGTGATATGGCTGCCAGACTGATATATTATATATACATACTTATATAGATAGTACCTAAATAACACCCAGACACAGAGCAAACATCTATGTTCATGACATAAATGCTTGCCCTGGGTGGGAATCGAACCCACGCCTCTTTGATCCAGAAGTCAGAGTCACTAACCACTAAACACAGAGTCACTAGGTAGACGTACGAATCTTGTCCTAGGCTACACATACGTAGGTAGAAATACGTACTAATAATAAGTAATAACAAATACTTACGGCACAAGTGAGTTTCGCTCAAATTGTTCATATCTGCTTCTGTTGGTTTTCTGTCCGGTAAATGTGTCGTAATATTGAGCGAACGCAGCACTAAATAACATGAACACTACAACACACTGCATCGTCACTAAACACTGTAATGAACACTGCATTTTGAAGCTAGGTACACTAAAGGAGAAGGTGCAAAAATGTATGGAGATTGAATGAAAAATAATTATTTGGTTTGTTAACCGACTTCCAAAAAGGAGGAGGTTCTAAGGTCGTCTGTATGTTTTTGTTGTGTATGTTAATAGATAATTCCGCCAATTGTGAACCGAATCGAACAATTTTTTTTTAGTTCGAAAAGGAACTTAGTTTACAACAGTTCATGTAGAAAAATATTTATGGTATTGATTAGATAATTTAATTATAATAAAATGATATCCCATTTTTTTGACGTGACAACGTCTTATAATTCGATAGAGCCGGCTGCACGCACGAAACGAAAAAACATGACTCATGCGGCGTTACCTCGCTCTGAGGCGTTCCATGTAAGGCTTGAAGTGCAAGTGAGAGCGCGGAACGAGCGAGACAAAGAAGCACAATCGGAAGACGTTGTCACGTTCAACTATCGTCAGTAAACCGACTTTACAGACAACCATTTTTTTACTTTACAATTAAATTAAAAAAAATACTGGAAATATATTTTTCAGGATGTTTTAATTTTTTTTTTCATCTACCTACTCTGCCCACGAGGTGGACCGATAACAGCTGAAACAATGATGATGATGATCACGAACTATTATTATACCAATAATAAGAGAGACGTTACAATTGTAATTTAGTAAATTCAATTAACTAGCCCAATGCACATTTATTTAGGTACCATATTTTTACGCTTATTTCACAATAGTGTACCAAGTAATGGCCCACTGTGAAATATCTCCTTCCTGTGATTAATATGTTTTTAGTCACAAACCACTGTTTTTGATCGGAATAAGTATTCCTACTGCTTCTAACTGAATAGTTTATGCGATCTGTTGAAAGTTAGAATTGAATCTAATAGGGATCATTATTATCGAGGTTTTTAGAGTTCCCTGTGAAGTACAGAAAATCTTCACAAATCTTTCATGTCTCGCTCACACTCGTTTGGCGAAAGGACCGCTGTACAGCTATTTCTTTCTGACTGTATGAACTCTATGCCTGAATGCAGCTGAAAGGAAACCTGAATAGTTACTTAGCCAAATAAGATAGCATATGTGAATACACACACTATTTCATTAAGGATAGCAAAGCAAATATCTATGGAGTTACAATTGTGCAAAAAGTGTCCGAGCCAAAAATCTGCCCAAGTACGTAGTGGACAGGCTCTTTAGTTAGTCGTAAGGCAATCGCAAGCCGACTACAACGCCGCGTGATGCCTAAGTGCTCGGTTACAAGCACTCATTAGGTGACATAACGTCGAGATTCAAGAAAACGGGACATTTTGAATTATTTAATGTAAGTAAATAATTGTCTAAGTCGGTATGAGTTATGTATGACGACGCTCGAGCATTTTTTACTACTTTCACTTAGGTACTGTGGCTCTGTAGATATTTGCTCGAAGACGCGACGTAGGTATACCTAGTCATAATTTTCCACATATTTCTACGGAACCCTATCACTAAAATTTCGCAACAATCGACAGTAATTTTACTAATAACTTCTGCACTGTATATTGCTAGTGGTGAGCTGTAATTAAAAACCCAAGTGTTTAGTCGAATTCACGAAGTAATTATAGCATGGAAAAATCCACTAGGTATAATAGATTGATTTCTTTATTTTAGACAGATATAGGTATATAGGTACGTTATGGGCGTGGCAAGGTCATCACTACATTTGGCACTAGAATATCGGTATCGCCTGCCTGTAGTAAGAGCCTACTAAAAGGCAGTGGCGCAGCGAGCCTTGGCAGGGCCCCGAATAAAAATTTGTTTGAGGGCTCTTTTGAAGGGTTAAGATTTCTCACAATAGAAAAAAATGCTTGCATAAAATTAAAAGAAATATTTTTCATCATAATCATCTATCATCTGTCACTTTTTTCAAAATTTTTACAAACAATTCAAATTAAATATAAACTCTCCTTGTCTGTTTTCGGCAAACTGATTTATTAAACCATTTATAATGATGATGACTTTAGTTTTTCTAATTTATAAATTTCTGCTTACGCATTTTGGGGGGCCCCGTATACGATAATTGATACGGCAGTAGCTACGCCCCTGCTAAAAGGGGACCCTTGGGCTCGTGGATGGTCAGAGTTGGAGCTCTGCCCATCCACTCAAGCGGACCTGAGGAGGACGACAGTGAGTGGCGACGCTGTCGTACAAGACCATACAAGCCTGGTTAGATACCATTATAGTTTATATAGGTTTTAGAATATTAGAATTTTTACCAAAGTGTATTACTCGTATTCCTAGCATAGTTAATCTAGAAAAATAATTTATAGATTCTTTATTGATATCTAGTAGAGCTAAATTAGCTAACGATAAAACCTTGAAAATTAAAAATTATATTCTGGTTATTGTATCGTGTCGCGCGGTTTTTTATTGTTTTCTCTAATTAGCCAATATCGAGTTACGTTTTTGTTTTACTTATAATGTTCCCTCCTTAAATTGCGACGCCCTTACGGGGTCAATGTCACTAAGACTCTAGTTTGTAAGAACTTTTGTTATAACAGTGCATTGTGCAATAAACGAATATAAATATAAATACTACCAGGCGAGTAGATACACAAAGTGCTGGGAGCACCGGTGCGTTTCTTTGGAGATCCCGGAGCTCCCAAGAGGGCACAAAGGCTGACCACCGAGGGGGTTTTAGTGGGTACAACACAATCCCACATAACCAGACTGCACCCCAAAGCGGTCGGGCATCTTTGGAAGATTTCCCCCTCGTAAAAAATAATCGGCCCAGTACGAGTCCGACTTGCGCACGGAGAGTTCCGTACTGTATAGTAGGAGCCCCCCTTAAATATTCGTTTTATTTTAATTTTATTATTTATAATAAAAGTAAATCTACAACTAACTATTCTGTGAATATTTCAAGCATCTACCTGTTACTCGTACCATTAATATAGAGCGAAAAACGGCTAAAAACAGGTTTGTTGTATGGGAGCCCCCCTTAATTATTAATTTTATTCTGTTTTTTATTTGTTGTTAAAGCGGCAACCGAAATACATCATCTGTGAAAATTTCAGCTTTCTAGCTATAACGGTTCATGAGATACAGCCTGGAGACGGACAGACAGACAGACGGACAGCGGAGTCTTAGTAATAGGGTCCCGTTTTTACCCTTTGGGTACGGAACCCTAAAAAGGTTATCACTACATAGTTTAAACTAAGGTCGCTTCCCGCTGTCTGTCCAGTATGCTTAGATCTTTAAAACTGCGCAACGGATTTTGATGCGTATTTTAGGGTTCCGTACCTAAAGGGAAAAACGGGACCCTATTACTAAGACTTCGATGTCCGTCTGTCTGTCTGTCTGTCACCGGGCTGTATCTCATGAACCATAGATAGGGAGCTGAAATTTTCACAGATGATGTAGGTATTCCGTTTGCCGCTAAAACAACAAATACTAAAAACAAAATAAAATAAATATTTAAGGGGGCTCCCATACAACAAACCCGAATTTTTAGACGTTTTTCGCTCTATATTAATAATGGTACCAGGTAGATGCTTGAAATTTTCACAGAATATTTAGTTTTATATTCCCTTCAATAATAAATAATAAAATTAAAATAAATATCTAAGGGGGGCTCCCATACAGTACGGAACCCTCCGTGCGCGAGTCCGACTCGTACTTGGCCAATTATTTTTAATAGATAGAGTGATTCAAGAGGAAGGTTTATATGTATAATATTCCTGTGCGAAGCCGGGGCGGGTCGCTGGTACTTAAAATCCAGAGTATGATGTAACTCGTCAAAATCGTTACATAGGTAATTGGCGGAGTAGTCACATTATCATTCATGAGTACAATAATTCTTTTTCGCAAAAAATGGCAAAACCGCTTTCCATCGTGTAAAAATTCGAATATTTCGCTCGAATTGTTTACATTATTGTTGATTTATCAAAAACGGCTCAGCCGATTTCTGTAAAATTTAAATGGGGCCACCTTGGGAGTATACCCTTTCGAACTAAAAAAGAATTTTTCGATTCGGTTCACAATTAGCGAAATTATCGATGTTCATGGTGTACAAAATTCTGATATTTCGCCCGAATTGCTTAAATTATTGTTGGTTTGTTCAAAAATGGCTAAGCCGATTTCTGTGAAACTTAAACGGGATCACCTCGGGAGTATACCCTTTCGAAATAAAAAATGATTTTTCGATCCGGTTCACAATTGGCGAAATTATCGATTATCGACACGAACATAGAACCTCCTCCTTTTTGGAACTCGGTTAAAAAAAACATGCAGTCTAAATGAAAACCTCCTATCTTTGAAGTTGGTTAAAACACTCAACAAGTAATTGGATGCATCCTGATACAGTAATCGACATTGAACCGCAAGAATTTCCTGCAATATATTGCAACTACTTACCTACTTGCAACACACTTTCAGTTCCGTTTGGACTAGATTATTGCAAATAGCATTAATTTCATAAAATGAAATCCAAGACCCAAAATTACCGGTCAGTATTTGGATGGGTGGCATTTTCCAACTGAGCGCTGCCGTGTCTCGGATGACACGTTAAATTGTAGGCCCCGGTTGATTTAACCGTATAGCCATGTCAGAGGCCTTGAGGCGATCTAAAAACTCTGACACCCGGCCTATACCAACTTACTTTACCGACATAAGTAACCCAGAGGATTGGCAAATTGAAATGGCAGTGGGCAGGGCACATAGCACGGAAGACTGATGACCGATAGAGCTGAAAAGTTCTCGAGTGGAGACCACGAACCGGCAAGTGCAGCGTAGGACGTCCACCCAAAAGGTGGACAGATGACCTCATATCAAGCTGGATGCAAGCCGTTATCAACCGGTCTTATTGAAGATCTATAGGGGAGGCCTATGTCCAGCAGTGGACGTTCTATGGCTGATGGATGGAATCAAACTAGTTCAACCGACTTCCAAAAAGGAGGACCTGTAACATCTCCGTCAGGTTTGACAAAAAGATGATTAGCTGAAATCGAATCAAACTTAAATGTAGGCAGAACTTCGAGCAAATATCTATAGTCACAATCGTGCAAAAGAAGTGTCCGAACTAAAACTCTGCCCAAAGTATGTAGTGGGCAGGCTTTTTAGGGTTCCGTACCCAAAGGGAAAAACGGGACCCTATAACTAAGACTTCGATGTCCGTCTGTCTGTCTGTCGCCGGGCTGTATCTCATGAACCATGATAGCTAGGCAGCTAAATTTTCACAGATGATGTATTTCAGTTGCCGCTGCAACAACAACAAATACTAAAAACAAAATATAATAAATATGACGGCGCGTTCGATGTAAAGAGCAAACAAGTCGGTGGCAATGTCAATGTCAGCTATCATAATGTTATGAAGTATGAATGTCAGTGTCAGTTGCCGTTGAATTGTCACTGTTGTGCGGTTGTTTGCTCTGACGCAACACCCAGCGCTAGCGCACACGAAAGGACCGCCATTACTTAACGGAACGGCGATCGGTTCGCATCGAATTAACGTGCTACGCGTTTGGTGGAGTGTCTTTTGATTTAGTGCCTTCGATTATTGGACTGTACGCCCACTGCTATATTTTTGTAACGTGATTACTGTGGAATAAGAATTTAACCTTCAAACACGTGCTACTTTTCACTCTCCTCGCCCGAATACCCACGCCTGCTAGAATCAATATGGATGACGTAGAGGACCCCTCCGTAATTCCTACATCAGAAGTGGGATGCGGAGGGCCAGCACCAGGAGAAAGAAACGAAAATCCTGAAGGATCACACGGTTTGCTACGCAACATGGAAGCTTTGCTATCGCGGCTCCTGGAGACACCGCATCCCCCTCGAGCATCGAGTAACACGACGACGCAGCTGATTCGCTTTGATCCAGATGAAACTGACGCAGATATAGAAGGTTGGTGCAGGATAACCGAAATCGTCGTAAGCAGCAGGAAATTAGAGGGCGCAGAACTTTTACTAGCCCTCACACACGCCTTGCGAGGCCGCGCGGCAATGTGCTTAACCAAATTGCACGCTCAACAGCTAACATGGCCGCACATAAAAGAGTTACTTCTAGCGAAATTTGGAAAACCGATGCTGCCGCAAGACTATTTCGACGATATACTGAGATTTCAAGTGGGCGTTAAAGAAACAGCAAGTGAAGCCGCGGTACGCCTCTGGGGCATGATAGAGCAAATCCCACGCACTGAGATGCCGGAAGATATCATGGTCGGCTTCGTATCTTCAGTGTTGTGTCAAAAGGATGTCATCATACGTCGCGAATTGCAGACCTGTAACATCACCACCCGGGCCCAACTATGTCGAATCCTGAAAGGCATCTCCTTGAAGCGGAGACATGAAACCCCAGACACCAACGACGTCGAGCCTAAGAAGATTCGTCCAAATGAGCTACGTTTCCTGGGAACTTGTCATCGGTGTGGTCTACTGGGCCATCGTGCGGTGGACTGCCGCAGACGTCGAGAAGAACCCGTCACTAAACCTGCAACATCGAAGGCTCCCGAGCTTTCCCCAGCGCCGCGAAGCTTTTCGCGGCCCGTCGTCTGCTTCGTGTGTGGTCAGCAAGGCCATGTGGCGTCAACGTGTCCAGACCGCAAGGGGGCGGTGGGCAGCGAGCGGCCAGCGATCAAAGAAGTCCACCTGTGCGAGCGGAGACCAGCGACTGGCACCTTGACTACATCCTCCGGTGAGCTCGTTTCCTTCCTTTTTGACAGTGGATCCGCTTGCTCGTTAGTAAATAGTAGCTCAGCTGCCAGACTTCCAGGCACTACACGTGACGATTTGGTTTATCTTACTGGTATAGGCGAACAGATAATTATAGGCCGGGATATTTTAGGCAAAGGCATTACCGTTGAAATAAGTAGCGATCAAACTCGGTTCGTGTTGCGTAAGGAAGTCGATATTGTAGAAAAATCGAGCGCAATAGATTTTGATAGCATCGACACTGATCTGCAAGGCGAACATAGGTTAGCTCTAATCGAAATTTTGCGTAAATATAGTGACTTCTTCACTGACGGTATACCTACGCGACGTGTCACAACCGGTCATATGCGATTAGAACCTATTGACCCGAGTAAGACTGTTCAACGACGTCCTTATAGGTTGTCCCCTGCGGAAAAAGAGGTAGTTAGAAATAAAATAAAGGATCTCCTCGAAGCTGGTGTTATCCGTGAAAGCACGTCAGCGTTTGCCAGCCCGATACTTCTCGTGAAAAAGAAGGACGGCTCAGATAGGATGTGCGTTGACTACCGCGAACTGAATTCGAACACTCGTCCGGAGCACTACCCTCTGCCAATAATTGAAGAACAGATAGATAGGCTTCATGGCGCGTGCTTTTTCTCGTCTTTAGACATGGCATCGGGCTATCATCAAATTTTAATCGATCCAGTGGGCGACAGCGTAGCTCGCACGGCGTTTGTGACCCCCGAGGGTCAGTATGAATTTTTAGCGATGCCTTTTGGGCTACGAAATGCGGCTTCTGTCTATCAGAGGTGCATTAACAAAGCCCTAGGTCCTCTCAAGGATAATATAGCACTAGCCTATATGGACGACGTACTTTGCTATTCCAATGACGTCACACAAGGCCTGGAACGTTTAGATCTTACACTGAAAGCATTATCAGAAGCAGGTTTTTCACTGAATGTCCGGAAATGCAAATTCATGAAAAATGAAGTAGACTATCTGGGGTACGTAGTAAAATCAGGAAATGTCACCCCAAACCCTAGGAAGATCCGAGCCTTGGTAGATGCACCCACACCACAAACTGCAAGTCAAGTTCGTCAGTTTTTAGGTCTAGCGTCTTACTTCCGGCGCTTCATCCCAAACTACACTCACCTAGTGGGCCCACTGTACCCTTTGACAAAGACCAAGGGGGCGATAACGTGGACGAATGCGCACAGCGAAATTCACAAAAAGATCGTTCAAATATTGACATCTGAACCGGTCTTAACAATTTTTGACCCAAAATTACCAGTGGAACTACACACTGACGCGAGCTCAGAAGGGTATGGCGCGATACTAATCCAAAGACAAGACAATCTACCTCGCGTGATATCCTACTTCAGCCGCCGCACTACCGATGCGGAATCCCGCTATCACTCGTACGAGTTGGAGACCTTAGCGGTCGTTCGAGCGGTAGAGCACTTTAGGCATTACCTGTACGGGCAGCACTTCACTGTCTTCACAGACTGTAATTCCCTCAAAGCGTCCAAGTCTAAAACCGATCTCACTCCTCGCGTCCACCGATGGTGGGCTTTTCTCCAAGCCTACGATTTTGATATCGTGCACAAACAGGGAAGCAGCATGGGGCATGCTGACTTTTTGTCTAGGAACCCGCTACCCGATTGTCCGCCCGAATTTCCAGATGCTGGAGCGTCTGCAAAAATAAAACCCGTAAAATTTGTAGAACTTCACGAGGGCTGGTTGACAGTTGAACAAAAAAGAGATAGCGAGATCCAAGACTTAGTCGAAAAGCATCATAACAGTGAACTCCCTGAAGCAATATCCTCCACTTATGATGTCCGCAAAGGGTTGCTCTACAGAAAAATCGAACGAAACAAGAGTAGCTTTTGGCTCCCAGTTGTACCTCGCTCTCTCACACGGTCCCTAATCAATCATATCCACACTGAGATCAAGCACTTAGGTGCCGATAAGACGTTAGACAAACTCTACGAACAGTATTGGTTCCCACAAATGTCGAGATCCGTCCGCAAATTCGTAGATTCATGCATAGTATGCAAAGCGTCAAAAGGCCCATCTGGTGCCGCTCAAGTCAGGCTTCACCCAATTCCGAAGGTCCCCATTCCTTGGCACACTATTCACATTGACATCACAGGTAAACTCAGCGGCAAAAGTGATCAGAAAGATTACGCCTCAGTAATCATCGACTCATTTACCAAATATGTCCTCTTTGAATACACTCCTTCTCTTGATGCGGCAAGTGCTGTAAAGGCCTTAAAAAAGGCTGTGTGTCTTTTTGGCGCCCCTAAGCGCATTATAGCTAAACAAGGCCGATGCTACGCAAGTGCCGAGTTCAGAGAATTCTGTCGCGATCACTCCATAGAACTCCACTTTATTGCCACAGGCTCTAGTAGAGCCAACGGCCAAGTAGAGCGAGTAATGCGTACCCTGAAAAGTCTACTCACAATTATTGAAAATGACCCTCACAAAACGTGGCGTGACGAGCTTCTTGATGTCCAGTTAGCTTTGAACACTACAAGGTCTAGAGTCACCGGATACACACCCACTGAACTAATGTTTGGAATAAAAGCGCAATCGTTAGGTATGGCCAAAATAGCTCCAAGCTCTGCACCGGTACCGCGACTAGATTTAGAAACGATAAGACGAAACGCTGCCGATAATATCGCGAAAACGGCATCATCGGAAATAAAGCGATTCAACCGGGGAAAAGCCGTCGTGAAACCGTTCTCTAAAGGCGAGTATGTTTTTATAAAAAATAACGAGCGCAACCAAACCAAACTGCACAGAAAATTTAAGGGACCATTCATAATCACCAACGTGTTAGAAAATGATAGGTATGAATTGAAAAACATCGATAGGTCTAATAAGACTTACAAATACGCTCACGAAAATCTGCGTTTAGTGCCCAGGGGTCATGATGGCTTAGTAGAAGTTGCTGCTTATTTGATCAATGATGATGATGATGAGGAGGAGGAGGAGGCCGAGACGGCGGGTCAGAGTCAAAGGGATGAAACGGTATCATCAGATGAGGATACGATCTCGGTAGCTAGTTCACACACTATGACCGCCAGCTCGGCAACCCTCTCAGCATCGGAACGCGAAGAAGACATTTAATTTTGAGTCGTGAGTAGCGCACTATGTGTCATTTTAACACCACCACTTAGGCAATAACGAGTTAGGCGACTTCGCGTCATATGAGATGACGTTGGGTAGAGGCGCGGGGCGGGGTATGACCACACCCTGCTGTGGCATTATTTGCATGAGGTCAAATATTGCCGGGAGTTGTGCTCGAGCTGCGGGGCCGTCCGGTCCAGGTCGTCATATGAGATGGCGAGCTTGGTCGAAGGGACACCTTGCATCGATACTATCTGCAAGAGGTCAGATATTACCAGAGTGTTTAGGACTCGAAGCCGTCCGGTCTAGGTCGTCATACGAGATGGCGAGCTTAGTCGAAAGGACACCTTAATCTGATCTTAATCGCTTGAAACCACGTATGTGTGTGTGTGTAATTTGAATACTGACTTATGTGTACTGAACGATTCCCACCTAAACTGTCAGGATAGACGAGCGAAGTAAAATTTGTGATCCCAGCGGTTTTCTCTCATTTCAGGTCAGGGAACACGAGAGAAGACGGATACGCACGAGGACGTGCGAATGTCAGTCTGGCCGTGACGGCGCGTTCGATGTAAAGAGCAAACAAGTCGGTGGCAATGTCAATGTCAGCTATCATAATGTTATGAAGTATGAATGTCAGTGTCAGTTGCCGTTGAATTGTCACTGTTGTGCGGTTGTTTGCTCTGACGCAACACCCAGCGCTAGCGCACACGAAAGGACCGCCATTACTTAACGGAACGGCGATCGGTTCGCATCGAATTAACGTGCTACGCGTTTGGTGGAGTGTCTTTTGATTTAGTGCCTTCGATTATTGGACTGTACGCCCACTGCTATATTTTTGTAACGTGATTACTGTGGAATAAGAATTTAACCTTCAAACACGTGCTACTTTTCACTCTCCTCGCCCGAATACCCACGCCTGCTAGAATCAATATGGATGACGTAGAGGACCCCTCCGTAATTCCTACAAATATTTAAGGGGGGCTCCCATACAACAAACCTGAATTTTTAGACGTTTTTCGCTCTATACAAATAATGGTACCAGGTAGATGCTTGAAATTTTCACAGAATATTTAGTTTTATATTCCCTTCAATAATAAATAATGAAATAAAATTAAAATAAATATTTAAGGGGAGCTCCCATACAGTACGGAACCCTCCGTGCGCGAGTCCGACTCGTACTTGGCCGATTATTAGTTAGTCGTAAGGCAATTGCAAGCCGACTACAACGCGGCGCGATGCCAAAGTGCTCGGTTACAAGCACTATTTAGGTGACATAACGTCGAGATTCGAGAAAACGGATCATTGTGAATTATTTAATGTAGGTAAATACATATCTACGTCGGTATGTATGACGGCGCTCGGACATTTTTTTTTACTACTTTCACTTAGGGGCTGTAGATATTTGCTCGAAGAGGCGGAATCAATTTAGCGACAAGCTGCTCACATAATTATGAATGTATTGCTACTGCGCAACCACGTGGCTCGTGTTCCCAGACGCCAGGAGGTTTGACGCGACCTATACCTATCTAAATGAGGGTGCCGCGTCCTGGCTCTTTTGTGTCGTTAAGCAGCGGTACTTTTGCATATCCGCCGTGCAGAACCAACATGTTGATGCATTCTCCGATCTATCGCATGTGTAAGCATTATGAAATGATTAGAGATAGCATTGATATATTTTCGTCCTGTTCGTTGACCTCACTTAAGTTTAAACTGTGTAGAGCTCTTACTCATGTTATTTGATTGCTGTTTTTGTAATAAGTCTTTGGTTTTCTTTTTGTTGTGTACTATGCAGACACGTTTTAAACATATTTTAATTTCTGTAAAGTTGTGTTCTAATACTTTATTTTTGTGTTTTATCTTAGTTAAGTTGCGTTCTAGATGTTGTTTCTATTTATTTTCAATTTGTTAATGTTAAGATGTAGATAGATAGATAAATTCTTTATTGTTCACACCATACAATATAAAACAAAGAAAGAACAACTTAAAAAAACTAGTGGCAACAACAGGCGGCCTTATCACTAAAAGCGATTTCTTCCAGGCAACCTTAGGATGGAGAAAAGTATTTGAAGATAAAAATCGACGGGGTGTGCTTTAAAAAGAATGAAAGGACAATGACGAAGTTATAATAGGCAAGTAAACATACATACAAAAATAGTACACACGAATACTTGAAATACTATAAATAAAAATGAAATAAATAAATAGAAATACACTAATACATAGTTATACAATATACTACATAAATAGAAATAATAACGAAGCAACAAAACAAACACTATCAACTGCGGTTTAGCAACTGTGACAAGTATAAACTCTTTACCTGTTCCCTAAAAACGTCTTGCGACGGAGCTCGTCTTATAGAAACAGGCAAAGAGTTCCAGAGTTGGACAGCTTGGTAAGCAAAGGACTTTCCGTAAAAGTACTCACAATGCGCGGATGGAGTCATAAGGGTGAGGTTATCTGAGGATCGAAGTGGGATAGTATGGGAAGTGTGCCAAAAAGTGAAACGCTCCTTTAGGTAAAGCGGGGTAGAAGGATTGAATAGGATGCCATAGAGGATAGAGAGGATATGAGCATTCCGACGAAAGCGAATTGGAAGCCACTTGAGTTTTGCGCGAAATTCAGATACATGGTCATATTTGCGTAAGCCAAATATGAACCGGATGCAGTAATTTTGGAGGTAGCGTGTATTATTTGCATGTTAGGACTACATCGTGAAGTGTAGATGTACTCTTAAGTAATTTTAAGAATGTTTGTTTTGTAATTGACACATTTATACTGTTTTGTAGTCTAATAAAAAAAAAAAAAAAAATTAAAAAAAAAAAAAAAAAAAAAAAATCTAGCCAATAACGATTTGATTTATTTATGTTATCTATCATTTAATTAAAGCTAATTTTGGCGAGCGACATAGCCCAGCGGATTGGCACGTTGATATGGTAGTGGGTAGGGAACATAGCGCGGAGCACTGATGACCGATGGGATCGAAAAATTCTCGAGCGGAGACCACGTACCGGCAAGCGCAGCGTAGGACGTCCACCCGCAAGGTGGACGGATGACTTCAGAATAGCGCTGGATGCAAGCCGCTTCTAACCGGTCTTATAGGAGATCTATAGGGGAGGCCTATGTCGAGCAGTGGGCGTTCTATAGCTGATGGATTGATGATGAATGGATGTATAGAATCTATATCTCAAAACAAAAAATATTATAAACCGTAGGTATAATCCGCGCCACACCAGTCGGTGGATGGGAAGTTAGGCGCAGAACGATGCGCATAAGGCAAAATATAGGTATACGTGGGAGCCAGAGAGCCTCGCGCCGGGGCACACCCGCCCGCCAATCTCATGCCTCCCGCGCGCTCCCTACTCCCGTGGTCACCACATACGTAGTATATCCTTTAGTTTGTGGTCACAACTTCGCCACGCGGCGTCGGCATTGTGCCCACATGCGCAATAATTAGCGAATCACGGCGAAGTGTCATTTGCGGCTAATTTACCATCCGCCGACTTGTGTGGTGTAGAATATACCATGTAATGTAAACAATTGAAAGCCTGTTTCCACACAAAAGCATAAAGACGAATTGAGAACCTCCGCCTTTACCTATTTATGGAAATCGGTTGAATTGGTAAGAATATTTCAAATGGAATTGAAAATGCAGGCCTTTACAAAGTATATTCCTGATGGTTTTGCAGTAGTCACGTAAAACTAAGGAAATAAATAATATGAGTTCATTTTATTTCTTTATTTCATAATAGGGTTATAACTTAAAAACAAACATAACAGAAACTTGCCTTCCAATCATAGGTTCTTTTCAATCATAGGTTCCCAAACTGTGTGCCGCGCCGCAGAAAGTGATTTAAATCATTATTCTTGTTATAGTTATATGTACTATTTTTATATTAAAATAAAAAAAATATTACTGTACGACGATGTACAGTAATAAATTGTATTACCTCAATAATCCTCCCTAATGTTACAAATTCGTTTTTTTTATTGGTTTGTTTGTAACTAGTTTTATTGTATTCTCTGGCGAAAAAGTTAACGGCACGTATTCGATGGTATAATTAATGGAGATTAAAAAAAAAAACAATTCATTTTATCTTTGGGCGATGCTCACGGAGTACGGTATAATATTGTGCTAAGTACTTAGTAATCTCGACAAACCTTGGAGGATTTAGCTACTGGAGAAGAATTCAGCGCGTGTACCCCTCTGACATGGTGTAAGAAAATTTGTAACTAAGCGTAAACGGGACACCAATCATTTCATTTCACAATTTTAGACTTATGTGTCTAAGCAATTAAGGCGAAAATGGAATATCAGCAACTGGGCTGCATTGTTCTCACTCGCTCCGCTGCATAAGCCTGTCACCCGTTAACAATTCGACTTTATTCCCATAAGTATTAGGTCGAAACTTCAGTGACACCTCCTCCCCCGCGCCTCACGTAAAGCTGACGTAGTGAATGCGAATCGTAGTGCGTTTCTAGTCCGGAGATAAAACGTTCCTACGAAAAACTAAGGTGCCGTGAAACAAAATACGAAACCTGTCAGAGCGTGACTTAAGTTTGAGAATCTCTGGGTGAAATTAATTGGACAGATTAAATTCATAAAACAAAATTAAGTATTTTGGACAATTGAAAAGTAACATTTAGACATAGTTCACAGCGGCCATCTTGTTTTTTTTGTATTACTTACCTAATATTATTTGTTTTAATTTAATGTAATGTTCAATCTACCAGTCACTTTAAATAAATCATGAAAACTTAACAACTTAATAGGCCCAATAATGAAGGCGCCATGGTATTTATAATATTTCTGTTTCTTTTTCACTTTAGACATTCGCCAGAGAGAACGCTTTTTACAACCCGGTCACAATATCTGTGCACCTGACCTCGTGACGGAATTGATTACAGATTATTACAGATTCAGTATTATCTATATATTTTTACCAATTCTGTATCGGCAACGAAGATGCTAACCGTACTGTCGCACCGGGAAGTGCGCGGAGAGGTGACAGGGGAAGCGGGAGAGGCGCCGTATTCCAGCGAGGTGCACAGATATTCTGACCGGGTTGTACGTTGCTATTAAATTTACGATGGCGCCTTCATAATTGGGCCTACTAATTTACTCTAATTAACTTTAATTTTCTTACTAATATTGCCCTCTTCTTCTATCCGATCTTCCCTCTCCCTTTTTTTCCTCCCAACAATGGTGTCGTCTTTGTCACTCGTTTCAATATTGATATCTATATTTTCTTTATCTATATTATTTGAATCTTCATCTTTTTTCTCTTTCACTCCATTGCTGTCTACATCTGTTATCTCTTTCGTTTTCTTGCCTATTCCTTTCCCTTTTATTGTATCTTTATCTGTCTTATTGCTATCATTTGAATTTTCATCTACATCAATTACGTCATCTTCGTTTTCTTTTTCACCTTTGCTTTCTTTATCTTTTGTCTCTTTCGTTTTTTTGCCTTTACCCTTCCCTTTCGCACCTTTTGGGTAGTATTCTTGAATTTTGTGACTATTTTCACCTGTTAAAGGTTGTAGTTCAATAGTTTCATCTAATACATTATTCTTTGGTTTTTCTACTTCTGGTGTTTCTGTATCTGGGTTTTCTATATCTGGGTTTTCTAAATCTGGTTTTTCTGTATCTGGTTTCTTGTTTTTAGGTTTTTCTGGTGTTGTGTCGTCGTCTGAAGATTCAATGATGTTCCTTTTCTTAGATTTTGGTTTAGAGCTGCTAGCTGAAAAAATAAAATTGTTGTTTACGATTAACAAGTACAATAACTGAATAATAATAATTATTTTTTCCCAAAAATAGCACAGCCGACATCAATCACTGCAATGTACATACAAAATTCGAATAGTTCGCTAAAGTCGATGTACTTATGCTATTTTTGGATTATTGTGTATTTTTCAAAAGCCAACTAATCAATTTCGAAAATATTTATGTAGGAACACTTTCCAGTAAAAAAATAACTATCCATAATGGAATTATTGGACTACTCTGTAAAAAGTTATGCATGATCAATGATCATACATAATAGTAGTTTATGCAACTGTCATATAATGAAGTACGGGTATTAAAACACTCGTTACTATTATGAAACGAGCGCAGCGAGTGTTCGCTCACACTCGTGTTTTAATACCCGTGTTATATGCAGTTGCATACACTACTTTATCTTCACTAATAAAAAAAAAATCTAAGTCCATTCTAAAATCTCGCGCAGGGCCAATCAGGAGCGAGCGCGCGATGTTATAATGAGATTTTACGATATCGATGTGGAAAATATAACATCATGTGAAATTGCTTAAATTGAGTGTTTTGTTGTCTGCGCTATAACAGTAGTCATTATAAGTCAAGTATTGAAAACATAAGTAGAATGTTACAACATTAGTGTAGATAAAAAAATATAAGAGTCGACTTGAGAAACTCTTCTTCGTTTTTTCGTCAGTTAAATATAACTGCTTAAGTGTGACATACACAAAAGGTAAATAGTCCATCATATTATACAGATCTCAGAAGTGGCTCTGATGATTTTGTCGAAATAAAGGCAAGCTTTTGCTGCTTCTGTGGCTCAGTGGTTAGTGACCCTGACTCCTGGGTCAAAGAGGTGTGGGTTTGATGACGAACATAGGTGTTTGCTCTGTCTCTGGGTGTTAATTAGGTACTATCTATATAAGTGTGTTTTTAAAATATGTCTATGTAGTATATCAGTCTCTGGCAGCCATATCACAAGCTTTGCTTAGTTTGGGGTCAGAGACCATGTGTAAGATGTCTCCTAATATATTTTTGCCTGTGGCTTCGCCCATGTTTTATTTCGATTTTTATGCTATTCCTTTTATTTTTCCTGGATAATATAGCCTGAATCACTTTCTATCTTTCAAACTAAGTTCATGCCAAAAATCAAGTCGATCTATTGCTCCATAGCTGCGTGAAAGCGCAACAAACTTCGAGCAAATACCTACAGAGCCACAGTTCCTAAGTGAAAGTAGTTTAAAATGTCCGAGCGCCATCAAACATAGCGATTTAGATACTTACATTAAATAATTCACAATGACCAGTTTTCTCGAATCTCGACGTTATGTCTCCTAATTAGTGCTTGGAACCGAGCACTTTGGCATCGCGCGGCGTTGTAGTCGGCTTGCTCTCGCGTTACAACTAATTAAAAAGCCTGCCCACTACTTAGCTTGGGCACGGTGTTGGTTCGGACACTTTTTTTGCATGATTGTGACTCTACAGATATTTGCTCGAAGGGAACAAACCAATAAACTAACAAACACACTTTCGGATTTATAATTTTATTTATAGTAAGGATAAAAAGAGATCAGAAAAAGAGATGGTCCAGAAGATCTACTATTCAGAGAACTATTTATTTATCTACACTAATGTTGTAACATTCTACTTATGTTTCCAATACTTGACTTATAATGACTACTGTTATAGCGCAGACAACAAAACACTCAATTTAAGCAATTTCACTTGATGTTATAATATCCACATCGATATCGTAAAATCTCATTATAACATCGCGCGCTCGCTCCTGATTGGCCCTGCGCGCGCAGCTGCGCTCTCATTGGTTAGATTTTAATGGCACACGTACGTAAAAAAATATCGTTACTATTATGAAACTCGCTGCGCTCGTTTCATAAACTCACTGCGCTCGTTTCATAAACTCACACTCGTGTTTTAATACCCTTCATTATATGACAGTTGCATAAACTACTATAATATTATATTAGTTAGAAATAAATAAATTATATTAATTTTTGAATCTTACCAGCTTCACCATCTTCAACGGAGTCTTGGCTCTCATTCTGCTTGGTTATGAAGAAGTTGGTAATTGGTTTCTGCCACTTCGGAGTCTCTCGAGGACACACCGGGTTGCCTCCACCTGATCCTCGGGATTTGTCACTGCCACCTGTGAAATCATTATTTCATAGATTCATCACTAAGCTGGGTTGGCTCGGGTTATCAGTAGTATACAAGAATAATGACGGCGCCATCGTAAATTTAATAGCAATGTAAAAAGTGTTCTCTCTATCGAATGCCTAAAGTGAAAAAGAAACAGAACTAAAAAAATAATCGGCCAAGTACGAGTCAGACTCGCGCACGGAGGGTTCCGTACTAGGGCTTGGACACCGGAACTCCGGTTTTGGTGTAACTCCGGAGCTTCGAAAGATTTCAGCATCGTTTGTAAAACCGGAGTTATCGGAACTAAAATCGGAGTTTCGATTTTAGGAACAAAATCCGCGCCGCGCAATGTAATGTGCCATGTTGCAGATAAAAGTGTTAAACAACAATTACAAGACGCCATAAAAAGAAGGCTTATTAAAAGCAAGCCAAAAAGTGGTGCCAATGGACATAGAGAGCATAGTAGGTAAGGGTTGAAATGGCCGTTTTTGAAAATGGAGGTGACAGAGGAAATGCTTCCAATATTTGATGACCATTACACCGACAAGTGTTGAAGCAGAGCGAGCGTTTTCAGCCGTTACATTTATATGTAATCGCGTGAGAAGCTCGCTATCTGACGAAAGCCTCGATGCATTAACATTTCTAAGGTCCTGTTACAAAAAATATTAAATTTATTTTTATTTCTATTTAGTTACTTTTATTTCCTACATTACTAACTAGGACACTAATTTCGATTTTAATATTCAAATCAAATTCACCATCTTATACCACAGAACTGCTTTTTTCAATAAATTCATATTTTTTATTTTTTAGCACTTCAACTCCGGAATTCCGGAGTTGAAATGCTAAGCATCGAAACTCAACTCCGGAGCTGAAAATAAGTCCGAGTTCCAAGCCCTATTCCGTACTGTATAGGAGCCCCCCTTAAATATTTATTTTTTATTAATTTTATTATTTATTATTGAAGGGAATATTGGTACCATTATTAATATAGAGCGAAAAACGTCAAAAAATTTAGGTTTGTTGTATGGGAGCCCCCCTTAAATATTTATTTTATTTTGTTTTTAGTATTTGTTGTTATAGCGGCAACCGAAATACATCATCTGTGAAAATTTCAGCTGCCTAGCTATCATGGTTCATGAGATACAGCCCGGTGACAGACAGACAGACAGACAGACAGACGGACAGACGGACATTGAAGTCTTAGTAATAGGGTCCCGTTTTTCCCTTTGGGTACGGAACCCTAAAAAAAGGAGGAAAAAATTTCTTTGAATTGCGAAAGTTTGAAAATGACATCCCTTTAGATTGTTGTATGGCATAGATTGAATCACACAACTTGGCGGGTGTGACGTTAGCTAAGCTGCGGACCCGTAACCCAATCCTGACTGAAGTTTACTTAACAGCTGCACAAGGATTGGGTTACCCGCAGCATGTCGCGAGAATAATATGTCTACAGAGTCATGGAAGGAAATGGAGGAGACCTTTGCCCAGGAGCGGGACAGTATAGGTTAAAACAAAATAATCAGCCAATTGCGAGTCAGTCCTACGCACAAAGGGTTGTGTGGTAGCCCCCCTTAAACATTAATATTTTTCTGTTTTAAGTATTTGTTTGTTATAGCTGCAGCAGAAATACATCATATATGAAAATTTCAACATTCTAGCTATCACGGTTCATGAGATACAGCCTGGTGACAGACAGCAGAGTCTTAGTAATAGGGTTCCGTTTTTACCCTTTGGGTATGGAACCCTGTGTAAAAAACAGTTGGACATATGCTCTGGATAACTGGATTTCCAAGGACGATACTATAGCAATATTTAAAAATAAGATTATTATTTACACATGCCGCATGAAACATTTTGGCAGCAGTGATGTTAGTTACAAGCTGTGGATATCCCAATCCTCGGGCAGCTGTTAAGTGAGCTTCAGTCAGGATTGGGTTTTCCGCAACTTGCAGCTAACATTACAACCGCCAAGATCTTTGATTCAGCCTATACGTATGTATAAGTTTTATTCCAAGTTCTTAAGAACTAGTT
This sequence comes from Hypomecis atomaria, assembly GCA_964007245.1. Lineage (NCBI taxonomy): Eukaryota > Metazoa > Arthropoda > Insecta > Lepidoptera > Geometridae > Hypomecis > Hypomecis atomaria. The sequence goes on along the minus strand of OZ023307.1, from coordinate 6,801,270 downwards.
AGGTTATAAAAGTTACCTGAAGAAATTCCTGTGCTTGTAGTGGGAACAGCGCTACACCTCGCCTTGCTACTTTTGCCGGACGAAACTGCAATTATTTAAAGCTTTATTTACCACTTGTTCAGTTTTAACAACCATTTACTTGTTTATCAAGTAGGTACTTACTTGTGTAAAAATATAAAGTAACTTGCGAGATAACTTACTCTTAGCGCCGACCGAAGCTTTTGTCCGAGCCATTGCTACTTTTAATTAACTTTTTGCTGCAATCACATAAATTATCGAGATGTTTCCGATTTTATTTGTAATTTACTGAAATCTAGAAAAATAATTTGTTTTACTTTTTATTTTGACAGCGGAGTTACAAAAATTACGCGCCAAAATGTGACATATTTTTGACGTATTGTTGAATTGACAATAAATATCTTGCTTTTTTTTTTCAACCATGGAAGAATTAGGACATAGTGTTATTGTACATTTGCTAGAGTAATTTCTTCTAGTTTGTGCAAAAAGAGAACCGACGCGACGGCGACGTGGCGTTACGGTGAACTAACAATAAGATTTTGATCAGCAGCCAAGGTATTAGGTACCATCTACTTGCTAGACGCGAGTCTACTGATGAAATCCGGATTGGCGTCTACCAAAAATCAAACACTTTTAGTTGTGCTAGCAATATTAGTAAAATGATCAATAGTAAAATGGCACACAGGCGACCTCACCTACGACGCTTCTCTTTTTGCACAAACTCTACCACAGAGTACTTTGTTATAATTATACAGAAAAACTCTGCTGTGAAATAATGGTGACTACTATTTACTACATATTAAGCCACTTATGCTTCATTGCATTATATAATATTACTAGCCCACAAGACTTTCAAATAATATCATTTTAGCGGCGTTATGCACTTATTTGGATGGGTAAAAAATGTTTAACTCACGTCAGGACACGTAACCTGATCGAAAATTCGTGAGACGGCGCAGGGCGCCTACGCGTGTGATATTGTATTTTTCCACATAAATGATACTTTATGTGGTCAAGTTTTCACTTCTGCGGACAAACCCGGAGTGTTTTTTTTTTCTAGGCAAGCGTGCTACATCTTAGACCGCGTCTTCATTTAAAATCAGATAAGAAATGGTCAAATGACAGGACCATATCATGCATAAAAAATTGGAAATATGCTGTATAGTGAGAGGAAGAGGAAAAACATTTTAGAGAAACTTGTTTGTGCTGCTATGAGGCCTATCGGCTACATCATTATTTTAAACCTGTTTTTAGGGTTCCGTACCCAAAGGGTAAAAAAGGGACCCTATTACAAAGACTCCGCAGTCCGTCCGTCTCCAGGCTGTATCTCATGAACCGTGATAGCTAGACAGCTGAAATATTCACAGATGATGTATTTCTGTTGCCGCTATAACAACAAGTAATAAAAACAGAATAAAGGCTCCCATGCAACAAAACCTGCGTTTTTCGCTCCATATTATTAATAATGGTAACAGGTAACTAGGTGCTTCAAATATTCACAGAATATTTAATTGTATATTCACTTTAATAATAAATAATAAAATTAAAATAAATATTTCAGTGGGGCTCCTACACAGTACGGAACCCTCCGTGCGAGTCGGACTCGTACTGGGCCGATTATTTTTGTTGATTTACAATAGGTTCAGAAACTAGAGCAAATTTTTCAGCCACGGAATGCCTCATTTGTGAATATGGGCTATATTTTCCAGCTGAGAGGAGCAATGACAGTAAAAATGAATATAAAAAGTTTTAAAATCAATCAAAAATCAACTTTATTTAACACTCATACTTAAATCACACATAAAAACATCATTTTACAGTCTATTCATAACACACATGTGTACATGTGACATGAAATATTCGAAATAAGAACAAATATGGCGGGCAGAATAACCAATCAGAATCACTAACGAGGAAATTGGGTGTTGTGATTGGCTAAAACAAATAACCGCCATATTCGCGTATGAAAATGTAATGAAAATAAATATTGAACACAGCTGTGAGAGCAAATCGTAAGCTCATATTAAATAGAATATATATGCCGAATCATACAAGTCGGCGGATGAGAAGTCAGCTACAAGCTGCGCAATATCCAATCCTAACTGAAGCTCACATAAAGCTGGGCGTTGATTGGGTTCCCACTAGTTCGATTGATTAGTTCGATCGTCGTACGTAGGTATAGGCCGCGCCACACAAGTTGGCGGATGTGAAGTTAGCTACGCAATAGCCAATCAACGTGCGGCTTTATGTGAGCTTCAGTCAGGATTGGATATTGCGCAGCATGTAGCTAACTTCACATCCGACAACTTGTGTGGCGCGACCTATACTAAGTCTTTTTTTTATATGTTCGACCCGAACTGGTAAGAACAAAATTCTTACTAGTTCTACTGGTTGATTGGATATTGCGCAGCTTGTAAGTTGTAGCTAACTTCACATCCGCCGACTTGTATGATTCGGCTTACAGTTCCTCGTTTTCGTCACGCTTTAAAAATTTAAAGAGCCATCAGCCACACGAAAACTACCGTATTTATCGTTTACATATAAACTTATACTACTCTGGACAAGATTAAATAAGGTGGTAATTTTTAGGGTTCCGTACCCAAAGGGTAAAAACGGCACTCCTATTACTAAGACTTCGATGTCCGTCTGTCTGTCTGTCACCAGGTTGTATCTCATGAGCCATGATAGCTAGGCAGCTGAAATTTTCACAGATGATGTATTTCTGTTGCCGCTATAACAACAAATACTAAAAACAGAACAAAATTAATAACTAAGGGGGGCTCCCATACAACAAACGTGATTTTTAGGTGTTTTTTGCTCGCTATTAATAACGGCAAGAGGAATGGGGCTCATATACGGTACGGAACCCTTCGTGCGCGAGTCCGACGCGCACTTGGGCGATTTTTTTTATTTGGTCTGAGGGCCTATAAAAGGTGCTGCTTTGCAAGGTTCAGGGTTATTCTTTTACAGATATAATAGGCTAGTTGACAGTATGTTTTTGACGTCCTCTTGTAACAGCTAACCATAAACAGAACCGATTAACGAAAACAAAATTAAAATCAACTTAGAAATAAAGAATTTACAAGCATATTTATTATCTTGCTAGACAAAGAGGCACTATGACAGGCTATGACGTCACTACCCGTAAGTGTAGTATATATTATATTACACTTACGTACACATTCGCCATAGTATGTTATGCTTTGTGGGAAAGGGACAAGGCATCCCCTCTTTATCCCTACCAAAATCTTTGCAAGCTTATATCTCAAAACTTGATTGGCCAATTTCAATTTTGTTTTCAGTTTATGAATCATAATTGCAGAATTCACTAATCCTAATACTTTTAATTGATACAATACCAGTCAACTACCCTGTTATGTACTACTGAACGGACTGTTATGTGAATTCGGCATAACTGCCTCCGCTTTGCGTTGGCATATTAACACTAATATCTTTCACTGGGTTATACAAAACACTTGTTCTACGCCGAAAGGAGTTTTTGTGCTCGTTATTTTTAAATAATTTTTGCTTCCAGACCAATTTTAAATTATAGCAAAACTTGTACTTAAAAGTGTAATGACATAGTAATGATATCTAACAGTATTCCGTCTTCATACAAACGGTCGGAAAGCGAATCATACCTACGCGTCCCAGAGTGCGGTATACACTCGGTATGCTAGTCAGTCGCGGCGCGCTGTAGTGACGAACAAACGTATGAATTTGTAACTAGTAAGCGTGCGATTTTTGGGTTCCTAGTTTTACTACGGAACCCTAAGAACATCAAAAAACACAAAATGTATTTATATTGAACGCTTCTTTTTTCATTTACAGCAAATTTCTTTTATGTAATAAATATAATAATTTTACATCTAGATAGAAACTAGAAAGAAAATCAAGTAGATTATGTGTAAGTAGATGAAATTAAAATATTGACGGCGGGCAGCCCTAGCGCTTGATACGTTCTGCGTGGCCACGTGGCGCTGTAGGTATATATTTCAAGGACAGGTCCGAGTCACAATACTGTTAGATATAATTACCGTGGTAATGAACTCCTTTCGGCTTCATAAGTGTTCTGTATAGTCCTGTGATTACAAACTCGGCGGGTAAAAGGTTGTCGCACATTAAAGCGAGATTTTTATATCCGACGTTCGTACGCCGCAAATTCGAATACATTTTAATCTTAAAGTTTAAAAAAGTACATCATATCAAAACAACAATATAATTTCTAACAGCTGCAGAATGATTAACATTTTCTCAATTGAAAAATTTAATCACATATCAATAAAATTTTACAATATGTAGCATTATGGTTAATTATGCATGGTCATTTTAAAATTAGTTTTTCAGTTTATGAAAGTCACACGGAGATAGCATTTATAACCTTACATAAAGAAGCCCAATGAGTGAGAGCGAGAAACAAAATAAATACTTACGGAAAATATACAATTACTCAGTATTCAAATATCAATCTATAGTCTGATACAATAAACAACGTAAAATTATTGTCTGTCAACCGGCTTTACAGACAACCAATTTTTTTGCCTGTATCAGGCCTGTATTTTTATTATGATCAATGTTCATGGTATAGTACTTCAATATTACAATTCATATTGAAGCTGTCAAATGACTTTTCATCATAACACATATGGGTCAAACGACGCGACCCGACATAATGTGCGTTGACCTTTTTTTACACAAAAAAACACAAAACTTAACCTACTCTTCAATGCTGGAGGTAACTTGTAAAGATTGGACCTTGTCAGATGCAACATAGCGGTCAATTTTCATTACCCCTATCCCGCTGACAGGATAGTACTCTTCTACCACAATATTGTCCAAACTTAAGTCGCCGTTATGATGCCTGTTTACATGAACAGGTAAACCTAGTAAAGTGAACTGAAAGCCACACAGTTTGCAGTCGATACATTTCTTTTGATGTATCCGTTGATGATTTCTGTATGCGTGTTTGTAGCATGTATTTTGGTTGACAAAACACACGTTGCAGTCGCTACATTTGTATAACGTCGTTCTTTGCGAATAGGTCTTCTTTGTAGGCGATTCTGAGGTAGATACTTCGTTTGCTTCTTTTTGGTATAATTCTACGGTGAATTTGCTGTTTTTACTGTGGTGCTTGCAAAGATGAGTGACTAGGGCATCAGTGGGGAACAGGAGGCCGCATTTGCTGCAGTTTTCTTTGGAAATTTCCGCGTCAGAATTGCAGATTTCCGCGTGTTTTTCTATGTTTTTCAGAGACGTGTAGTGTAAGCCGCATTCGCATTTGTATATCGTAGCTATTTTGGTAGTGGTTGTGACGACGGACGCTTCTAATTTTGGCGTATCTAATTTTGGTCTATCGGCGTTAGAAATTTTGTTGGGGCTTTTTAATGAGCGTCTGCTTGGGCTTTTTGTCTTTTTAGGAGACATAGAAGCTTTGCGCTTCTTCTTTGCCGGTATAATTTCTTCACTTTCCCTTTTTTGTATTTTAACGGGATCGAAAACTACAATTTTGATGTTTTTCACGTTGAAGTCTGGATTTCTTTCATGTCGATTTTCGTGGTCGGCTATTCTACCGCACTCAACTAGTACGTGGCAATGCTTGCATTTTTTCAAGTATTTTTTTGTCCAACATTTATGTATCTTAGCATGGGAGGCGAGATGCAAACACCTTTGACATTTTCTGCATTTGTAAAGTATATATTTTCCTTTACTATCTACTTCAATGCCTTTGAAAGTGAGTTTCCCCAATTTGTTAACAGTCACATGAATATTTTTCTTTTTGAGCGCTTTTAGTTTCTGCTGTGTCGCTTTGCTCATTGGTTGTCGTGGTAACTTGGGTTTGACTTGTTTAATTTTGGCTTTCGTTTGCAATTTGGGTTGTTTTACTTTGATTCGAATCTGCTTTTTAGTAAAGATTACAACACGGAATTCTTCCTTCTTCACACCTTTCATATGTAGTACTTGGTGATTTTTCAGTGTGCTAATATCACTGAATTGTATAGAGCAAGTCTCACAGATGTTAGTGGAGTTTTTACAGGCACTGTTAACGTGTTTTTCTACTTCATTGTGTCGGCAGGCGACTTTGCAATCGCCACAACAGTAGACTGTGTACTCTGAACGACCTTCTTTCAAAACTTTCATTTTAAAGCGACGCTCATTGCTGTATACACTTTTATCTGTGACTTGCTTGATTTCATCTATTGGCAATGAGTCAAAGAGCTCAAACCACTCTTCTGAAAGAAGTTTGCGGGGGTTGTAGTTCAGTATCTTGAAGGTTTTGCTGTCGATATTCATTTGAGAGTGCAACTCGCTGTGTTTCGACCAGTAAGTCTCATCAATTTTCAAACTACAGATGTAGCATCTAATATTCTTCATTGCTGCTACACCGTTCAAATGATCCTGACTATGCTCCACCGCTTTGTCATATTGGTCCGTGATTATATCGCACCTCTTGCAACAGTACACGAAATGCCACATCTTGTTCAGCGATTGATACTTTTTCATAAGCTCTGGTATCAGTTTTGTTGCCGTTTTGTTTGGCTTTTTCTTATCGATCAGCTTATGAAAGTCCATATGGACATCGAATGCTGAGAAGTGGTATTTATCACCGCATACATTGCACATTTCGTAGTCTTCACCGCAAATATGTTCCGATTGGGTTTTGACTGAGAAGAATTTGATTTTGCAGTCTGAGCATTGTGGGTAGTCCGGTAATTGTGGGACGGTCCGTACCAAAGTCTCCACATCGTAGAACTCAATGTTCTGTAACGTCAAATTTTCTTGGTGATGGCTTTTGTGGTATTTCAGGCTTAAGAACTGCAAACCGCACTTTTGGCAGATTACTGCATCGTTGGTCACAGTGCATTGTCTATTTAAGTGCACAGAGCGTCGATTATAGCAGCACCCTTTGCAGTGCTTACAGAAGTGAATTCGATATTTGTTTCCGTTTTTCACCGGCATACTACTTTTTACCTTCAGTACTGAGTTTTCCTTTACAGGTATGTCTAATGTTTCTTGTTTGATTTTAAGTTTCGGCACGACTTTAGAAGTGCTACTAGTGAGAGGATATTCTAGCTTGATTTTCTTTGCATTTAACTTTGGAGCATCCATTTTCCGTTTCACAGCACAACGTTGTACAGAATACTCTACGTACGTCAGATCTTTTGGCTTTAGATTTTGTTTCGTATGCATCCTCATGTGAGCATATAACTTGGATTTTGGCAATTTTATTTTGCACTTTCCACAAGTGGTCGATGCTATCTTACCACAGTCTTTTAAATGAGCACTAAGACCTCTTTCGCTGAAATGCAGCTTACAGTTTGAGCACTTGCACAGAGTTCTTTCGAAGGAGTCTTTGTTAACTTTGTATATTTTGAATTTAGCGCATAGCTTGTGTTGTTTTTTATGTATGCTTAGATCTCTAGCGTGAATATTTCTGTTGCATACGTCACAAGTGCGCGGTGGTCGGATCGTATTTGATCCATTACAATTTACGTAATGAGAGTAACTTGCGTTTGCAGTCACAAAATGTAGGTAGCATTTAGGGCATTGGAATAAGATAGATTTTGGAATAGCATCAAACTCAATAGGTATAGATTTTGTTTTTATCACTTCACTCTTAATTTTCACATCAATCTTTTCTTTTTTCACTTGAACCTTTTCTGTTTTTACGTGCACAACGCTGTGATTGGTCAACTCTTTTTGCGTGTTGAAAATTGCATTACATATGGTACAGGTGAACTTTTTTACTGTTAACAGCTCATATAGATGTTTAATTAGAGTATCATTGTCAGGAAAAACTTGATCACAGTGGTTGCAGTACGTAGATCCTGCTGCTTTACTTCCCGTACTCTTTCTAGCAACACTTTTATTATTTTTAATCACTGTACCTGTACTTTTCCTAGCAAATGCGGACTTTGTAGTACTTTTAATAGCTACATTCTTACTTATAGGAACCAAGAACGAATGAGCAACCATTTTATGTGCGTCTAAATCGTTTGGAGTAACAAATAATGTGCCACAGTCAGCGCAAAACGTTTGACTGTCCTCTAAATAAGTACCCCAGTTTTCCAGCAAGACAACAGCATTAAGATTTTCTTTTTTTATTTCTTCCTCATCGTCCGAATGAGCATTTTGGAGAAGTTTCTTCAATATACCGTTAGAAGTGCTCTGACAAGGCTTTGAACCCAAAATTATGACGTTACTATTAAACGTACTTTGCGGTGATTCGTCATTAGGCTCTTCAACGAGCCCTGGACCAAAATCAGTATAATCAGTGCCCATAAACGGTTCAACTTCTTCTTTTATACTCACATTGTTATATTCGAGATATTCCTCAATAACTGCGTCATATTTTGAGATATCTTTATCGGGTATTCTTTCGATGTTATCGAAATTTTCGTCGTAATGATCATTTTCAATAATGCCTTCGTGTGCAATAGAATATTTTGGAATATTGTGATTTTCTTCCGCTAGAATGTTTTCTTTAAAATCTTCCGTGGATGTTTCGGGGTTTTCTGGGTAATCATCAGATAGTTCGACTACGTCATTATCAATTTGTGGTTCGAGGTATTCTTCTGTGCCGAATATTTCGGAAGCGTCAGCGTTCTCTGCGATGTTTTCTGCTACTGTAATGAGGTAATAGGATATTGGTTTATATTGTTTACTTTAAGTCAGTATTTTAATATTCAGCTCCCTGCACCGGTAGCACGGCAAAGGGAGAAAACCATTTTTGACCGACGAACCACCGGAGGAGGTACCTACTCAATTCGACGCTTGTATTTTAACCACGCGTAACTTTTTACGTAGTGGTCCGATTTTAATAATCTTTTTTTTTTTAGAAAGAGTATACTTCGATAATATACTTCGGTCCCATATAATTTTTATCGAAATCGGCTGAGCCATTTTTGATAAATCAACAATAATGTGAAAAATGCTATATCGAACCACGAAAACCTGCGAAATATACGCGAATTCTGTACACGGCTGAAGTCGGTCATGCTGTTTTTTTAGCAAAAAAATAATTACGTATATCCACTTTTATTGTCAGCTGTCATTGTCAATCCATACTTCATTTCCTCTTCGAGGGATATAATCGTGGAAAGACGATTTGTTCCTTTGCCGTGCTTCCCGTGCTGGTATATAAGGGTTAGCTGCCATATAAAATAATGGAAGCGTGGTGGTCTAATGGTATAATGACACCCGCCTTACATTCGTGACGTCGTAGGTTCAAATACCGGTCCCCGTACCAATGAATTCTTTGGAAACTATGTGCGGAATTTCACACCACTGGCTTTTCGGTGAAGGAAAAACATCGTGAGGAAACCTGCATACGTCCGTAGAATAAATTCGATGGCGGATGTGAATCCACCAACCCGCACTGGGCCAGCGTGGTGGATATGGCCCCATCAACTTTCGTGGGTAGGCCTACGTCCTGCAGTGGGCTATTAAAAGGCTTGTACAGTATAGTGCAGTATAATAATGGAAAAACATAAATATTGCGTGAGTCCATGTAGCGTGAATTTATTGACTTAAAATGCACATTTCAATGCATATAATGCAGTGTAGAAGCTAAACGTGGGCGATGTGAAGCCACGCCGACGGCCTTGCACAAAGGGGTCTCGCGGGTCCTCTTTAAATTGATACTTTTTTCAAATCTAGCTATACTAAGCGCCACACAAGTCGGCGGATGGGAAGTTATGCGCAGAACGCTGCGCAAAAGCCGAAATATAGGTATGGGTATGGTAGGCACACCCGCCCGCCAACCTCATGCTTTCCGCGCGCTCCCTACGCCTGTGCTCATCACTACGCCACTCGGCGTCGGCATTGTGCACACATGCGCTATATTTAGCGAATCACGGCGAAGTGTCATCTAGAGCTAACTTCTCATCGGCCGACTTGTGTGGCGCTTAGTATATATGCTTTTGGATATTTTTCTATTTCTTTTTAGGGTTCTGTAGTAAAACGAAGAACCCTTATAACTTCGTTGTATTCGTCCGTCTCTCCGTCCGTTCTAATATTACAACCTTTAACCCTTAAACCGAATAGTGACCTCATTGAGGTCACTAGGCGATTGAAGGGCAATTATGAACCAAATTGCATGAAATTTGAGATTATGATAGTTTCAGTATAGATCTCAATTATGAACGAGTAAAATTTTTGAAATAGTGAATTCAAGGGGTTCCCACACATGTAAAGTGGAGAGGAAAATTTTTCTCCCATCCTTTAATTTCTAAAGTATACAACATAGGATCGTCATTATGAGTTTATAGACCTTAGTAAAAAATATTTTGAGTTCTGTGGAATGATATGGTTACTACGGGAAAAATAGACGTTTTTTTTGGTTAACGTAACCGATGATTTTATACTAAATAACTTTGCACTAAATTTCCGATCCGAATTTATTTTTTATAAGGTTTAGGATCACTTCTGAGCATAAAATCGCAAAATGCTGACAGATCCAGGTGGAGCTTCAAGCGCCATCTTGAAAAAACATTTTTGCCTGATATTTTGGAAACTATGCACTTAAGGGCATAGTTTCCACGATATCAGCCAAAAACGTTATTTAAAGATGGTGCTTGCTGTTGTACAAATCGATTCTGAAACCTATTTGTACCTATGGAATACAATTTGGTATTATTTTTAATCAGTTGTTTTAAATATGTATACTCGTTTCAATTTTGTATTTTGTTAGTTGAATGACGAGACCTATTGTTGGCGGTACTATGTATTATTATACAGATTTTGTATTTTTAATTATAGTATTAAGCTCGATACGTCAATAAATGATTCTGATTACGTCACCAATAGTTATATATATCTTTACCTATATGTGTGTTGGTCCTCTCTCCTAAATCTATTTTCTTATTCTATCTGCTGCTCATGAATCAATTTAAAAAAAGAAAAAGGCGCACAGGTACCAAAGTTTACGTAAGAATGGGGGAGGGGGGTTAAGAGCTTTGCTTACTTTTGCTGACAAGGGGGGTAAAAAATTGTAAAAAATCTGCTTACGTAATACTTGAACAACCCCCTACGTTACAACAGAATAATTGGTGAAAATACTTATTCTTCTTACCATCTATGCCATGGACTTGGATCTGCACTTGAGAGAAGTCAGGGTATATCCCAACAATGTCGGGTGCTTCTGGGTCGTCCGGGAGTATTAATTCAATGTCTTCGTCCATGGTGTCAGAGGCTGTAATAATGCAATACAATCCTTCATAAGTATTACAATACACAAGCAGGGTCAGATCTACCATATGACTTTTTGGTCTTCAGCCCAGGGCCCAGTGGATTCCCAGGGCCCCAAGCTTAGTCAACTCAAAGTAAAAAAGACAATGCGAAAAAAAATCAATAATTTTACTAAATTAAACAGATCGTAAGGTTTGCAGCCTTGGGAACCTTGAGATTAATTAAACCCAATAAATTAATTTCATTCAAGTCTACGTTCAGGTACTTCAAACTGATAGTTAAAATGTTCGGCAGCCTTTGCACATATTTACACATTCATTTGATCTTGATTGTGCTCCGATGTTTCTATCTGAGACCTCATCTCGTTCTATCTTGCTATCCTATACTTCGAGTAGGTAATTATGTAGGCCCCTGAGTAGTATTAGCCTAGGGCCCCCTAAACTCACGGTCCGGCTCTGTACACAAGTATAGGCCGAATCAAACAAGTTGGCAGATGTGAATTTAGCTACAAGCAGCGCAATATCCAATCCTGCCTTAAACTCACATAAAGCTGTGCATTGTTTGGATATTGTGCAACTTGTAGCTAACTTCACATCTGCAGACTTGTATGATTCGACCTATATTACTTTTCATAGCCAATTCCTGGTGGTCTAGTAGTAGTAACATTCCCCTAAAATCATGAGGTTGCGAGTTCAAATCTCGGTCCCGTGCCAATTAGTTATTCTTTGGAATTAATGTACTGATTTTCACACTGATTTTCTGTGAAGGAAAACATGGTGAGGCAACCTGTTTAAATGTCCATAGAAGAAATTTGATGGCTGATGTGAATCCACCAACCCACACTAGGCCAGCTTGATGGAAATGGCCAATCATCCTTCTGGGGTAGGCCTATGTCCAGTGGACTATTGAAAAGGCTGTTACAGTACAAAATAATCCAAATTGAGAAAACTGTTTGTGGTAAGTTCAAATAGACCAGCCTTGAAATTAGTTTTTAAGCTAGGTAGCTTAAAAGTTAAGAAAGTAGTTTTAAACTACATAAAAAATTTACATTCACAAAAATCCGCCAAGTACGAGTTGTACTTGCACATAAAGGGTTTTTTACCGTATGAAGGCTCCCATACGGTATACTGGCAAAAAAATCACGTTTATTGTATGGAAGCCCCCCTTAAATATTTATATTATTCTGTTTTTAGTAGTTTTTGTTATAGTGGCAATCGAAATACATCATCTGTGAAAATTTCAATTCTGTAGCTAACAAACGGTTCATGAGATACAGCCTGGTGAGAGACAGACGGACAGTGGAGTCTTAGTAATAGGATCCCGTTTTTACCCTTTGGGTATGGAACCCTAAAATAAAATCATGATTAGCCATTTGAAAACATTTTGTACAGCCATAAAACAAAGGAAATTAAAACCTTTTAACTATTATATTATCTAACCATACAATTTTTGCTAAGCAAAGTACAGGCAATATTTAGTTCAGATTGTCACAAGTAATGCGCTATATGCAATGCATATCGTCAGTGATACTTCAATACCGCTTATGAGCACTTCGTAAATACTGTGTATCTGCATTTTCAAAATTTTAAAGGAGGATAAAAATCTTCATATTTCAACAGTTTGTCAATGTTTTTTTGACTGAACTCCTGTGTGACATCTCTGTAAAGTAGTGCACACAGATGTCAGAAGAGTTCAGATAAAAAAACATTGAGAAACTGTTGAAATATGAAGTTTTTTATCCTCTATATTTATATTTCAACAGTTTGTCAATGTTTTTTTGACTGAGCTCCTGTGTGACATCTTTGTAAAGTAGTGCACACAGATGTCAGAAGAGTTCAGATAAAAAAACATTAAGAAACTGTTGAAATATAAAGTTTTTTTTCCCTCGCGTAAAATTTGCAAATGTAGATACGCGGTATTTACAAAGTGCTCATAAGCGGTATTGAAGTATAACCGACGATATACAATCGGTCCTAGCAAAACCAAAGCTAAGGACGAAGGCCTAAGAGTTTAGCAAGTTGAGAAGGCAGTAGGAATAGTACATACTACAGTAAACAAGGACTCATTGTGACTAAGATCGCGCTGGATGCATTGCTTCGAACCTATCTCATTAAATATCTAGGGAGGCCTATGTCCAGCATTGGACGTCCTGTGGCAAGTACTTACCTACCTATTTGCAGCTTGTAAACAAAAACTTTTACTGGTCTTCAAGTCATTGTCAGCATTGTTTTGGAGCTGAAATTTTAAAGAAAATTTTAGTGCTGATGTAGGCGCTTTCTTGATGCCCTAAACATCGTGTTCTACTTACAAATTATGCTATAACGGTGTCTTTCTTGAATACCTCTAAGAAAACATAGATTTATTTAGTTATCATGATCAAAACTTTATACCGAATAACTATATGGAATTAATGAAAATTTTGTGACTTTTACTCACCATGTATAATTGTATCTAAACAAAAATAAATACAACAAATTGAAAATTAAAATAAAATTCAACGAAAAATGCACCAGAAATGAATGAACGATATCGCAGACTAGCCGTTACGTTCACTCAATCGCTCGTTATTCACCACAGACTATGCTTTTAATTCTTTTATCGATTTTACCGGTTTTTACTTGACACGGCTTCTGTGCATGGTTTGATAGTGTATAGCTGCCTTTTGTCTGGTCCGCTGTCAATCTGTTTTTTTTTTGCATGGGACACTAACAGTAACACACACACCACAGTTGAATTTATTTTTTGACACGCCTTGGATGCCGTCGTAAATGTTTTAGTAATTTTATTGTGCTTTTTCTGTTTATTTTTCAGTGTTTCAGTGAAAAACGCTACAGTTTTAATAACTTTATCGATTGAAATCAGAACATCTCATCAATTTCCATCTAAACGCTGAAAAAAGCAGGTAAAAGGGACTTATAATTAACTGTTGATGTATAACCTGACTAGTTTTAGATGTCATGGATATCAAACTAAATAAACCATGCACGAAGATTTTCTATTGAGTCGTATTGTAGGCAATTAGAACACCGAAAACTATTTTGTGTTTATTATTTCTTGATTCCCATGGCTATACAAGGATGCAATATAAATAACATTTAGTTCTCAACGGTAAATTACATTCTATTTTAAGACTAACATCGATAAAATTGCTTTGGCTGTAGAAATCAACCCTTTGTACAAACTGACATGACTCATAACTCCTAGAACCTATTGAAAATTGATTAGTGCTCTTTTAGGTCATAATTGTTTGACTTTCTCCTGCTCTGGTGGTATTTATCAGCTGAATTCTTGATTCTATTATACCTAAGCAGTAGTGTTAATATTGCTGCTACTGCTTTGAAAATACATCTTAGCATTAAGATTCCATAAACACAAAAACATAGTGGCCAAAGCTTGTGGATTTTTAATCCGTTGAAGTTTCATTCATAAAGTAAAGAAAGTACTATCTTTATAACCTACTACTGTTCAAATAAAAGTACATTTTAGCATATTTTAGAATATACTTAGGCCATATTCTAAAATATGCTGAAAAATTATGGAACAGCTGGGTAAATATACTAAGCATGATTTTAAATTTACTACAAAAATTTATTCATTTGTTTATAGGCGAGCAGTGTATACTGATGTGCCTATATCAAGCAGAGTCGAATAAAATTAGTATTTATCTGTCAAGGAAATGTTTTCCTTCTTTATCCAAAGGTCCAGTCTATTCTTTAAAGTGTTTATAGTTCTTGCTGAGATTACATCCTCAGGCAACCTATTCCAATTGTAGAAAACTCTATTTCAGAGAATGTGGTGTGCAGTGTTGGTTTGTGATGGTGTAGGCTGTAAAAGGAATTCATGGCGTCTGCTATCGCACACATTTTCTTTTAAGGTGTATATGTCGGGAATAATGTAGTAATTGAGCTCTAAACAGGTTTATTATAGAGCATTTTCATTGTTTAGGCCAAATAAAACTTCTTGGCAGCTATGATGCTTACAAGCTGCACTAAAGCCAATCCTGAGTGAAGCTCAGGTAACAGCAGTGCGAGGCTTTGGTTTCGCTCAGCATGTAACTCACTTCACATACACCATGCAGTAATAAAATTTATTTTCCACGTAGTCATGGTTATTGTGCCAGCATTTTGGGAACTGTGCCCGCTGGTGGTGGGCTTTTAGATTAGGGTTTTCATCGTAATATATGTATACATACTAATTTTTTTAGTTCAAGTGGTTTTTATTTATTAATTTGTTTAGGTTTGTACATATAGCATAGTAGTTGTAATATTTATAGTAAAGTTTATGAAATGTTAAATACTTAAGTCAGGATTAAATACCACCATTCAGTTGGATTTGCCTTATAATAATAAATGAATAATTGGACAAGCAAAATAATAGCAAAAAGGCTCAAACCACACAGCTGTTCGAAATCAAAACATAGCAAGTGCAAAACATCAGTTGGTTTGATTGCTTTTTGCTAAAAAACATCCAATTACACAAAACTATAGCTGATCCTTACTATACTCACTAATATTATAAATCAGAAAGTGTGTTGGTTTGTTCTTCTTTCACGCAGCAATGGAGCAAGGGATTGACTTGATTTTTGGCATGCACTTAGTTTGAAAGACAGAAAGAGACATATTGACTTTTTATCCCAGAAAAATAAAATATTCTCATAGGATAGCACAAAAATTAATATACCACATGGGTGAAGCCATGGGCATAAGCTAGTAAAGAAATAAGTTCTAGCTATTAGAAATAAGTTCTTACTAATATTGTTATAAATCAGAAAATGTATCTGTTGGTTTGTTTCTCTCTCACGCAGCAACGGAGCAATGGATTGACTGATTGACTGATTTGTGGCATGGGCATAGTTTGAAAGACAGAAAGTGACATATTGACTTTACCCCAGAAAAATAAAATATATATCTACATAAATGTAAAATCATGCGATTTTATGATAGAATTAAAAGTAAAGGAATTAAAAAAAAAACCGGCCAAGTGCGAGTCGGACTCGCACACCGAGGGTTCCGTACAAACCTGCAAGGTTTACAAAGTTCGTTCATTACGACAAAAAAAGTAATAAGTTTATATTTATTAAAAAATATATATTTTGTAATGGAACTAAAAATTTAAGGTTTTCGGAATTTTTCCTTTATGTGTGCTATAAAACGTTGCTTCATGCCAAATTTCAAGATTCTAGGTCGACTGGAAGTACCCTTTAGGTTTTGATTCCCTTGCGAGTACTTGCGAGTTTCAAAATTTGCGGCATAAACGGCTGTATCTTTTGATTGCGTTGGCTTAGAAGTTTGATTTTTTCACAGCTTCAAGGGACAGTAGACCTGAGTAATTGATATAAATTTCAGCTTCATACCTCCACGCGTTCCTGAGAAAAAGGGTCTTGACAGACGAACAGACGGACAACAAAGTGATCCTATAAGGGTTCCGTTTTTTCCTTTTGAGATACGGAACCCTAAAAATGATAAAAACTTGACATCGCATGATATAATAAAATACAGCAAAAAAGGCTATAAAATAAAAAAAAATATCTAAAATAATATATAATTAGTATACCATCCAAGTCACTGGAGCAGTTATGCCAGCGGCCCAGAGCCACACTGTTGTTTTAAGGAGCTGCGGGGCAATTTTGTCAACCAATCTCATTACTAAGTTGACATGTTCTTGAACATGTCTCGTTTTTCTGACAGTTTTAAGCTGTTGGAACTGTCAGAAAAACGAGAAGGGTTCAAGAATGTATCACTTCAGTAAAGAGATTGGCTAACAGAATTGTCCCGCTGGGCTGGCTCAGGTAGACGCTGGAAGGGGAATTCATAAAATACCCCATGTGGGACGTCAGTGCAGGACTTATTGTCCCTACATCGAATAAGAAAATGAAATCAGAAAATGTATTTGTTGGTTTGTTCCTCCCTCATGCAGCAATGGAGCCACTATGAATTGATTTTTGGCATGGTCATTTTGAAAGGTGGAAAGTGACATAAGCAACTTTTTATCCCAGAAATAAATAAATATTAGGGGACATCTTACACACGGTCTCTGACCCCAAACTAAGCAAAGCTTGTGATATGGCTGCCAGAGACTGATATACTGTATATACATATTTATTTACTTACTTAGATAACACCCAGACACAGAGCAAACACCTAAATTCATCACATAAATGTTTGCCCTGGGTGGGGATTGAACCCACGCTTCTTTGATCCAGAAGTCAAGTTCACTAACCACTGAGCCACCGAGGCAGTCAAGAAAAATATAATATTCCCATAAATTGCACAAAAATTAAAATACTATCTAGGTGAAGCCATGGGCAACAGTATATATGTAATAGTAATGCAATAACTTGACTTACAGGCAGTCATGGCAGCCATGACGGAACAGTACGGTACCACGGGGACCCTCACCCTGAAGTGGGACCCGAGGAACCTGGAGATCAAGACCATGTCGGTGGAGCGCACGCTGGAGCCGCTCGTATTGCAAGTCACCACCCTCGTCAATAGCAAGGATCGGGACGCCAAGAAGAAAAGACGTAAGTAACTTTTAAATAAACTATACACTTGATGGAAAAGTCGGAATAGGTAGCTATACTAAGTGTCCCAGAACTCAAAATGAGAAATACTGGAACACCCTGTATATCGACTGCCTTGGTGGCTCAGTGGTTAGTGACCCTGAATTCTGGGTCAAAGAGGCGTGGGTTCGATTCCCACCCAGGGCAAGCATTTTTGTGATGAACATAGGTGTTTGCTCTGTGTCTGGATGGTCCCTCTTGGTTTTTGAGAAATGGCCAATAATGGATTGTGACATATCTTCTAATATATTATACATATAAAATTATTGCGTCGCAGTGTTTGTTATACTAAGCGTCACACAAGTCGTCGGATAGGAAGTTATGCGCAGAACGCTGCTCAACAGCCGAAATATAGGTATGCGCTCCCGCGACGAGACTCGCGCCGGGGCACACCCGCCCGCCAACCTCATGCCTCCCGCGCGCTCCCTACGCCAGTGCTCACCACTACGCCACGCGGCGTTGGCATTGTTCACACATGCGCAATCGAATCACGGCGAACTGTCATCTGCGGCTAACTTCTCATCCGCCGACTTGTGTGGCGCTTAGTATACCAAATTCCTCCGAAACAACTGATTCGGTTGTAAGAAATGTTGTGTGCTTATCGGGTAGGTCTCAGAATCGGCCAACATCTAAAATAGGTGTTGGCCCCTAACTGGTATACTTTTTTATGTGGCAAAATATCATTTGCCAAGTCAGCCAGTATTTTATGATAATTTATAACATATTTGCTCGTAAAGTGGCTGTACTCGTAATTACACCAATTTCTATATCGTAATGTATTTCATTACGCACTTGTGCTTTATTGTAATGTAAAACGCACGCCGCCACCGACTGCAGAACTCTGTGGTCTCGTTTTTCCTACTTTCACTCAAGAGAGTGAGAGACATTACGGCACTTGTGCGGTAATGTAATGTAAAATGCACGATGCTTCGACTGATGTACGACTTTCACTCCGCACGATGCTACTTTCACTCAAAGTCAGAGTTTTATTAATTTCCTCGCAAATATGTTATAAAACGTCGTATGACATACATGCGCTTTGAAAATTACATCCTCTGCTTCCGTATAGCCCTCTAGGGTTAGCAATATCGCCTCGGCTGTAATTTTCAACTTACCGCACTTATATCATAATGTATTATATTCGTCCTGTGTTGTTCGCAGCTGGCAAGTCGAAGCGAGCGAGCGCTCTAGTGGCTACCGTCGAGCGAGCCACGGAGATCTTCATCGAGCGCGGGCAGAGCATCGCCTACGAGAACCCCGAGATAACCCAGCAGATGTTGGCCGCCGTCGAGGACGTCAGGAAGGCTGGTAAGTGAGAAACAATCTATAATAAAAAATCGGCCAAGTGCTAGTCGGACTCGCACACGAAGGGTTCCGTACCGTATGGGAGCCCCATTCCTCTTGCCGTTATTAATAGCGAGCAAAAAAGTCCTAAAAATCACGTTGGTTGCATGGGAGCCCCCTTAAATAAAAATTTTATTCAGATTTTAGTATTTGTTGTTATAGCGGCAATAGAAATACATCATCTGTGAAAATTTCAGCTGCCTAGCTATCACGGTTCAAGAGGTACAGCCCGGTGACAGACAGACAGACGGACATCGAAGTCTTAGTAATAGGGTCCCGTTTTTATCCGTTAGGTACGAAACCCTAAAAATGTCACATGGAAGGTTTTAAATTTGCAACGACGAAATAAATTTCTGTATTTTGAAAACAATTATTTCTCCCCACAGGCGCAGCGATGAGTCTAGCAGCCCGGGAGTTTTCCGAAGAGCCGTGCGCATCGTCCGTACGCTCGGCCATGGTGCGGTGCGCGCGTGGTCTACTCTCCTGCGTCACCAGGCTGCTCATCCTGGCTGACATGGTGGACGTTCACCTTCTGCTCTCTAAACTCAACTCGGTGAGTCAGAACTCAACTCGGGCCATGGTGCGGTGCGCGCGTGGCCTGCTCTCCTGCGTCACCAGGCTGCTCATCCTGGCTGACATGGTGGACGTGCACCTTCTGCTCTCTAAACTCAACTCGGTGAGTCAGAACTCAACTCTGGCCATGGTGCGGTGCGCGCGTGGCCTGCTCTCCTGCGTCACCAGGCTGCTCATCCTGGCTGACATGGTGGACGTGCACCTTCTGCTCTCTAAACTCAACTCCGTGAGTCAGAACTCAACTCGGGCCATGGTGCCGTGCGCGCGTGGTCTACTCTCCTGCGTCACCAGGCTGCTCATCCTGGCTGACCCTTTTGCTCTCTAAACTCAACTCGGTGAGTCAGAACTCAACTCTGGCCATGGTGCGGTGCGCGCGTGGCCTGCTCTCCTGCGTCACGAGGCTGCTCATCCTGGCTGACATGGTGGACGTGCACCTTCTGCTCTCTAAACTCAACTCGGTGAGTCAGAACTCAACTCGGGCCATGGTACGGTGCGCGCGTGGCCTGCTCTCCTGCGTCACCAGGATGCTCATCTTGGCTGACATGGTGGACGTGCACCTTCTGCTCTCTAAACTCAACTCGGTGAGTCAGAACTCAACTCGGGCCATGGTGCCGTGCGCGCGTGGTCTACTCTCCTGCGTCACCAGGCTGCTCATCCTGGCTGACCCTTTTGCTCTCTAAACTCAACTCGGTGAGTCAGAACTCAACTCGGGCAATGGTGCGGTGCGCGCGTGGCCTGCTCTCCTGCGTCACCAGGCTGCTCATCTTGGTTAACATGGTGGACGTGCACCTTCTGCTCTCTAAACTCAACTCAACAACAACACCAAAGTGTAACGTCACCTAAATATCGGCATCATTATATTTCGGGACAATTTCGATTTTTTTTTTAATTTAAAAAATCAGAGGGAAATGCGGAATAAAAACACATGTACCACGTACCTGGGTCTGCTCCCGCCGTCGCACTATAGTTCAATATTTATCTTCGTGAAGACTCAGTTATAAAACGTGGGAGCGGTGCAGAGGGATGGCCCAGCATATCGCTCTCTCTCTCCCACGCAATTGTTCTTACGGAGGGGCGCAGTGCTGTGCATTATTGCTATCGACAAGCGGTATCGATGGTTTATAATTTGGTTTTTAACAGTTCTTGTTATTTGAGTAAATAATTAAATTCAAATAATATGATTATAAAATATCTATTTATAAGAATAATAAGAAAAAAATTAGGGACAGTTTTAAGCATTCGCATGCTTAAAATATTTATTTGCAATATTTATGGAAAATTAGGATTGTGCTTATTGCTGGTAACATATGGAAAGATAATGATGAAAAACAGATGACTCATTACAATACAATCGTGTACTACTACCCTCTGCACCTGTGATAACGCTCATTCACATTTATTATCGACAACGGCGTTGCGTCCGCGCAACATGCTCACCGCCCTAACTTAACAACATTTTATGACCGTGTCTGCACGGAGATAAAAATCGGACTATAACCTTCGAGCTAATATCTATAAAGTCACAATCGTGCAAAAAAAGTGTCCGAGGCAAAACTCTGCCCAAGCTATGTAGTGGACAGGCTTTTTAGTTAGTCGTAAGGCGATTGCAAGCCGACTACAACTCCGCGAGATGCCAAAGTGCTCGGTTTCAAGCACTAATTAGGAGACATAACGTCGAGATTCGAAAAAACGGGTCATTGTGAATTATTTAATGTAAATATCTAAGGCGGTATGTATAACGGCGCTCGGACATTTTTTTACTACTTTCACTAAGGGATTGTGGCTCTGTAGATATTTGCTCTAAGACTATAACACACCAAGCTTCAGATTATCGTTTTCGTTGAAAGAAAGCAGATGAATTACGGATGCACAGATTAAATTGTAATAGATACTTCGATTTATTTTAACTGTTGTAGGTTTTGATTTTGGTTAAAGATTTAGGAGGGCTGTGCAAAAACAAACATGTTTTTTTGACGTTTTTTGCTCGATATTAATATTAATATTGGCAACAGTTGGATGCTTGAAATGGGCCTAAGGGGGCTCCCATATAGTAAGAAACCCTTCGTCCACGAGCCCGACTCGCACTTGACCGATGTTTTGCTTATTTATTTAAATTCTCGTCTTTAATAAATATTTAGTGTACCTATTTCCGCTCTGTCGTAGTCATATAAGTTAAGGGTTAGGTTAGATCAGAAAAAAAACATGCCTAACCTAACAATTTTTTTTTTCTGATCTAACCTAACCTAACCTTAACCTATCCATAGTCGAACCATGATGCAGGTTGATGATTAATTACTAATTTTGTTTGTGATTTAATTTGGATTTTGAATGGTACCCTTAACTTATATGACTACGACAGAGCGGAAATACACTAAATATTTATTCAAGACAAGAATTTGAAGATGAACTTCCGCAAAGTAACGCCTGATTCAATAAACTATCTTATTTATTTATCTAACTTTCACATTAACTTTGCCCACAGGTGGAATCCGACCTAGACAAGTTGAAGAGCGCGTCTTCCCAAAGCGAGCTAGTGGAGATGGCTCGTCAGTTCGGCCGCTCGGCGGGAGAACTGGCTGCGGCATGTGCTCGAAGACAGCACGAGCTTCGCGAACCGGCTGCCAGGTAAATATTTACATACCAACATAAGAAAAAAAAAATTTCAGACTCCATAGCCTGTAGTAACCCCTGTACATTAGAAGCCACGGGCATTATTCTTAGCTTATTTTTCCAGGTATATATTTAGCTATTATTTGGGATTACATCATAATGCTCACATGCTCTCCCTTCTATGAAAGTCAGAGAAAAAATAGATAATCTTAAAACGATCTCTTAGAAATGATTTCTCGGCCATTGTTGATGACAAGATTCTAGGAAGAATT
Organism: Hypomecis atomaria; assembly: GCA_964007245.1. Taxonomy (NCBI): domain Eukaryota; kingdom Metazoa; phylum Arthropoda; class Insecta; order Lepidoptera; family Geometridae; genus Hypomecis; species Hypomecis atomaria. Next base: position 6,778,704 of record OZ023307.1, on the reverse strand, counting down.
TTGGCCGTTTTACGAGTGACATTATCGCAATGAGTTAAAATTGCCCTTCATAAGCTTATGACGAATGCATAAACCAGCCATGATGTTGGTATTCGGTGTTTGTTTTTGTGGCGTAATGCTCACATCCTCTCCCTTCACTATCACTACATAGTATAAAACAAAGTCGCTTCCCGCTGTCTGTCTCCATGTATGCTTATATCTTTAAAACTACACGACGGATTTTGATGCGTTTTTTTAAATAGTGATTCAAGAGGAAGGTTTATATGTATAATACACCTGTGAGAAGCCGGGGCGGGTCGCTAGTCTATGATATAAAAGAGCGCGTCTTCCCAAAGCGAGCTAGTGGAGATGGCTCGTCAGTTCGGCCGCTCGGCGGGAGAACTGGCTGCGGCATGTGCTCGCAGGCAGCATGAGCTTCGCGAACCGGCTGCCAGGTATAGTACATTACTGCAGCGGCCAGCAACGGAGGCATTGATGGCCATACTTGAGTCCATCAATGCCTAATAGTAGCCAAGGCTTGTATAGTACTTTTTTCAAATAATGTGAGGAAAATAACTTCGTTGAGGAAACTCGGGCAGGACCTATCGATGACAACATAGCTGAATACTAAATACTATATAACTACTATTGAAAAGGTAGGTAAGCTCTGTTTTGTTCTGGGCGCCTGGTACTTTTGTCCTACATTTTTTGTTATTTTTTAAATATAAGCCTATTTTGAATTTGACTTGATATTTAACTTTTTTTGTTTGATTGGTCATACTTCAAAGGTGGTCCCATTTAAAATTTATCGAAATCGGCTGAGCCGTTTTTGAAAAATCAACAATAATCTAAAATTGTATGCACCGATTCCAGCGAACTGTTCGAATTTTGTACGCGATTGAAGACGGTTGTGCTATTTTTGGCGAAAAATAATACTACATTACTGCAGCGGCCAGAGACAGAGGCATTGATAGTCATACGTGAGTCCATCAATGCCTAGTTGTGGCCAAGGCTTGTATAGTAATTTGCTCAAATAATACAAGGAACTTAACTTCATTGAGGAAGCTCAGGACCTATCGATGAGAACATAGCCTACGCTATTAAAAAGGTAGGTAACCTCTGTTTAGTTCTGGGCGCCTGGTACTTTTGTCATGCGTTTCTTCTTTACTTTTGGTACTTAGTACTTTTATGTACATATCAGCCATAATAATATCACAAGTTTTTAGTTTGGGAGTTTTGTCGGATACTGTATAAGATGTCCTTGTCCTTGTAATATTGGATGTTATGGAGTAATACTCACGTCCTGTCCCTTCTTTGAAGTTGAATGAATGAATAATTTATAAAAATTGAAGCTCATCAAATTTTTATTATGTTTTAGGGACGAGCTTGCCGCGGCCCGGGCGTTGCTCAAAAAACATAGCACCATGCTGTTAACCGCTTCGAAGGTATGCATCATTGTCAAAGAAGATAAAATAATACTACGTTTAGAGCGGTCACTCGTTACCCCCCACCCTTTTGAGTCTTCCTCACTTCCGTCCCGCGTTTCACGTACCGATCGTGTACTCCGCGCGCGGGCTGCACTGGCCGGTAGATTTTGTAATAAAAAATACCTAGACTGTGACAATAGGGAATACTTGTACTGTGTATGGTTGAATATCATTGATTATGTAACAAAACAAGAAATTTTAATGTTTCTCTAAGGATAAATAAAAGCAATTTATTTTATATTATTCGGTAACTTCCCCTTGATATTTTCTTTCAAATGAAGTAGATCGGTTACTTTTTGTTATAATGCTTCCAAATTAAGTAATTGTTATACTTTTTAAGCAGTAGATTTATATTCATTTTTGCAAATTTATAACGCAACTGTCTCACTCACGCAGCATGTCGTCACGTTGTGGTGATCGTTGACCATAGACGTTCCGCACACAAATACTCGTGTGTATTGTATGGAGAATTGCGGAGTGTTCGGGCTGTGTCATTGTTAAAGTTAGTTCTTATATGTAGACCAGGCGACCAGCCCTGGTGTCGGGAGATTCTAAGCCGCTTGGAGACCTCTGACAAAGCTAAACTGTAAAAACAACAGAAGTCTTCAAAGTCAAAGTTCCTTTATTCCGTAGACATTACAGTTGCACTTGGAATCGTCAGATAACAATGTTTAGAGTAATTTAAATCTAATCTCAAATAGGTAGGTACAATCAGCAATAACGGATATTAACATCACAGTTAAGGAACAAAATAACAAGACACGTTTTATTCAGCAATAGCATCGTCAATTAATAAAAAATAATAGTAATCACAGATTACATAATGTAAATATCATATTAATTATTTTTATTCAGTCTTCCATTTGACATTGCTAAACTGTAAAAACAACCGAAGTCTTCCATTTGACGTGTTATCCGAACTTCTGTAGCGCTCAGTTGTAAATGTCACCCGCGGTCACTCATCCGAAGATACTAACATCCACACATTTTGCCGTAGATAATTTTGTGTAGAACCATTGATTGTTTTTATTAATCAGAGTTGTTTTAGTGAGTTACAAATAGGCCGGGATGTAAGCGCAACAATTTGCAACTACTTTCTAAAAGCTGAATTTTTGGTATTACGTTGTCATGGCAATACCTCGGATAAAGTCAGCTGGGATGCTTAGCGTCTCGTGGGGATACTCCTTTGATTTTTAAAAAAAATAAATGAGCATCTTGTTACTATAGTTGTAAATTGGTGTACGGGTAAAAAATAAGTAAAAAAAACCGGCCAAGTGCGAGTCGGACTCGCGCACCGAGGGTTCCGTACAAACCTGCAAGGTTTACAAAGTTCGTTCATTACGACAAAAAAAGTAATAAGTTTATATTTATTAAAAAATATATATTTTGTAATGTAACTAAAAATTTAACGTTTTCGGAATTTTTCCTTTATTTGTGCTATAAAACGTTGCTTCATGCCAAATTTCAAGATTCTAGGTCGACTGGAAGTACCCTTTAGGTTTTGATTCCCTTGCGAGTACTTGCGAGTTTCAAAATATGCAGCTTAAATTGCTGTTTCTTTTGATTGCGTTGACATAGAAGTTTGATTTTGTTACAGCTTAAAGGTATTATAGACCTGAGTATTTGGTATGAATTTCAATTTAATACCTCTACGCGTTTATGAGGAAATGGGTAGTAAGGTTAAAATTATTAAAAAAATATATATTATGTGATGTAACTAAAAATTTATGGTTTTCGTAATTTTTCCTTTATCTATGCTATAAGACGTTGCTTCGTACCAAATTTCAAGATTCTGAGTTCACGGGAAGCACCCTGTAGGTTTTGATTCCCTTGCAAGTGTCGAAAATTTGCGGCATAAACGGCTGTATCTTTTGATTGCGTTGGCTTAGAAGTTTGATTTTTTCACAGCTTCAAGGGACAGTAGACCTGAGTAATTGATATAAATTTCAGCTTCATACCTCCACGCGTTCCTGAGAAAAAGGGTCTTGACAGACGGACGGACGGACAGACGGACAACAAAGTGATCCTATAAGGGTTCCGTTTTTTCCTTTTGAGGTACGGAACCCTAAAAAACGGCCAATTGCGAGTCGGACTTTCACACGAAGGGTTCCGTACCTTAAATATTAATTTTATTCTGTTTTTAGTATTTGTTGTTATAGCGGCAACAGAAATACATCATCTGTGAAAATGACAGCTGCCTAGCTATCATGGTTCATGAGATACAGCCCGGTGACAGACAGACAGACATCGAAGTCTTAGTAATAGGGTACCGTTTTTACCCTTTGGGTACGGAACCCTAAAAAAGTTTGACCACAGAAAATTACCTGAAACAAGTAACAAGGCCTGTCAGTCAGGCTTTGAAGTAGCGCCACTTTAAAGCCTGACAGGCTCTGTTACATGTTTTGGGTGATGGGCTGTAGTGAAACTCTTCAGTTATTTTTCTACCCGTACACCAATTTTCAGCTCTTAAAAGTAGTTGCAAGATACTCATTTATTTTAAAAAAAAAATCAAAGGAGTATCCCCACCAGACGCTAAGCATCCCAGCTGACTTTTTCCGAGGTATTGCCATGACAACGTAACAATACCAAAAATTCAGCTTTTAGAAAGTGTGTGCAATTTTTTGCGCTTACCTCCCGGGCTAAAAGTGTGGATAACCCAATCCTAGCGCAGCTATTAAGTGAGCTTCAGTGCCCAGCCGCCAAGTTGTGTGATTTGGCCTATACCTAACTGATGTAATGCCTGTAGGTGTACGTTCGCCACCCGGAGCTGGCGGCGGCCAAAGCGAACCGCGACTATGTGCTGCGGGCGGTTTGTTCCGCCGTCGATTCCATCTCCTCGGTCGCTAAGGGGCAGCCGCAACCGCGCGCAGGTATTTATTTATTTAGTTAAATATTTAATTGCACAAATTTAAATGACATTGAAAAATCGGCCAAGTACGAGTCGGACTCGCGCACGGAGGGTTCCGTACTGTACCCCCCTTAAATATTTATTTTATTTTAATTTTATTATTGAAGTGAATATAAAACTTAATATTCTGTGAAATTTTCAAGCATCTACCTGTTACCATTATTAATATAGAGCGAAAAACGTCTGAAAAATCAGGTTTGTTGTATAGGAGCCCCCCTTAAATATTTATTTTATTTTCTTTTTAGTATTTGTTGTTATAGCGGCAACAGAAATACATCATCTGTAAAAATTTCAGCTGCCTAGCTATTATGGTTCTGAGATACAGCACGGTGACAGACGGACAGACAGACAGACGGACATCGAAGTCTTAGTAATAGGGTCCCGTTTTTCCCATTGGGTACGGAACCCTAAAAAGTACTATTTACAGTTATCTACATAATTAAAACAAAAAGAAACTTATACTAAAACACTAAACTTAAACTAAAATTAAAATAAAACTATTCTAAAAGCCCTGTCGCAGAGGGTAACGTGGCCAGAACGCTGCCGGCGTGGCCTCGCTGAATAGCAATACTCAGCTTTTGGCCAAAGTAGATGCCAGCATGTATGAACAGTGCGCGTCCCGTCCCCACGGACCTAAAGTTTTAACCCCAAACGGCCCAATATGGTACATTCTGTCCAGCGACTCATGTTTGCGCCGTTTGAGGTTTTCGGCTTTATCTGCAGCAGCACCAGTTTTGTCTGTTGTGCCAGGAAGATGATACGACGCCAGTGTGTCTACACATGTCGCGTCCCACACTAAAGGTTTAGTTAAATAAAATCTCATCAAAAACATAAATGTGAAATGGCAGCCAAAGTGTCGCCACCAAAAGAATTGAGATCTAACACGGGGGCTAAGTGTTCTGTAGAAAATCCTAAAGTTTAAGCTACAAGATCATACCTACAACATTCTAAAGGGATTTACTTATGTAATTCAAGCTCGTGATTTGACTTGGCTAGTTTAAGAATAAGTACAGTGCAAATAAGCATTTGTCTGTACGTGTAAACTAGCCAAATCAAATCTTGAGCTTGAATTACATAAGTAAATTTCTTTTAAATGTTGTAGGTATATTCTTGTAGCTTAAACTTTAGGATTTTATACAGAACACTTGGCCCCCGTGTTAGATCTCAATTCTTTTGGTGGCGACACTTTGGCTCCCATTTCACATTTATGTTTTTGATGAGATATCATAACTTTTTGTTCAGAAATAATTATTAGTTACATCATGATTATCACAGTACACTTATCTCTGAAAAAGTTATCTAGTATTTATTATAATACTATCACAAATGGCATGGTTCATCTATCGAAAATCTCAGTGCTTCGCGAAGCTACCGCCATTTATTGGAGTGTTGGTTTGGTAAATTTTACAATTACTTTGTTAATAGTACTAATTATCAATAATTTTCAGTTTTTAGATTTGTTCCTTTATTTATGCCCGATAGTCTACCTTGGTGCCAAATATCAAGATTTTAGGTCATCTGGAAGTAGGTTAGGTTTTTGATCTATAAGTCAGTGAGTGAATCAGTGAGTGAATCAGTCAATGAAACACGAGTTTTTAAACGTTAATATATCAATAACTGACTGAGCAAAATTTATGAAATTTTGCTCAGTCAGACCAATTGACTGATTCACTCACTGATTCACTCACTGACTTATAGATCAAAAACCTAACCTACTTCCAGATGACCTAGCATCTTGATATTTGGCACCAAGGTAGACTATCGGGCATAAATAAAGGAACAAATCTAAAAACTGAAAATTATTGATAATTAGTACTATTAACAAAGTAATTGTCAAATTTACCTAACCAACACTCCAATTGGATTGAAAATTGGATTCTTGATAAGCTAAAAGACTTTAGTAAATGTGCCAAATTTCATGTATGTAGGCTAAATAGTTTTTGAGTTGTGAGGGGGTCAAAAGTAGCTCCAAATGGTTCGTGTAATATTACACACGGCCGCTGCGTCGCCAGTTTTCTGTAGAACACTTTGGCTGGAAACGCTGCCGCGTGTCTAGATAAAAACATCCTTTTTAGGGAATAAAGTATTTATGTTAAATAAAATACCCCGTTATAAATAACTACATTAATTTTCAACGTCGAAAAGAAATAAAAATATTTTTTTTCAGGCATAAAACAGCAGTTGTAAAGATTGTATAGAAAAAATTGGCTCCATTCTGAATGTTGTGTATATTGCCTGTATAGCTGAATTAAATCTATTTACAGAAGTGGATCAGCCAAAAATATGGTGAATATCAGTAGATGCGGCTCTGTGCATATACTGACCACTATTTTTAGGGTTCCGTACCTAAAGGATAAAAACGGGACTCTATGACTAAGGCTTCGTTGTCCGTCTGTCTGTCTATCACCAAGCTGTATCTCATGAACTATAATAGCTAGAACGTGGAAATTTTTACTGATGATGTATTTCTGTTACCGCTATAACAACAAATACTAAAAATAGAAAAAATAAATATTTAATTTCCCTTACAGCAAACCTGAACTTTTAGGCGTTTTTCGCTCGATATTAATAACGGTGACAGGTAGATGTTTGATATTTTCACATAATATTTAGTTAAATGTGCACTTTAATAGTAAATAAATAAAATAAATATGTAAGGGGCTCCCAACAAGTAACGTGATTTTTTTCTCGATGTCAATAACGGCAACAGGAAGATGCTTGAAACATTAAGTGGTATATTCCTTTCCAAAAAAAATTATAAATTGGAATTAAAAATATTAAGGGCTTCCAAACGGTGCCGAACCCTTCTTGCGCTAGTCCGACTCGCACTTAACCATTTTTTTTGTGTGTACCTATAGTTCGGCCGTTCAGAAAATAGTTTCCGAGATATCAGCCAAAAACATTTTTTCAAGATGACGTGTCAGGAACGCATTCTCTGAACAGCCGAACTATAGTTAACTATCTATTCATGGCTAGGATGCGCACCATTTAATATTTCTTTCGACGTGTCAGAACGTGACTGCGTTTTAGCAAAGATTATATCTGTCAGACTATATAAAGATTATAGCCGTGTGGTGCCGGCAGAGTAGAATAGCACCCCCCTCTTGTACCAGGTGTCGTAAGAGCCGACTGAGGTATTACGGAACCGACAGATGGCGGTATATCCATCCAAAACAGCGTAGCTCAAGTGCAACAGGGCGGGGATGGGCAGCAGCATCCCCGTCGCGAGAGCTACGCACTGCGATTGCCAACACGCCTGCCCAGCGCGGCAATTACGGGCAAAAACCCCTTAATGAAAAGTAAAAATAAGACCAGGCCCCCAGTCCCCGGCAGCTCCGCTATTCCTGGCTCCGGCAGCGGCCATGGTAACGGCGGAGCACGGGGTGCTAAGAATCGCCGGAAGAGATCCGGCTGCCACCCCACCCGACAACTGGCCCTGGCAACATATAACGTGCGCACTATGAGGACTGACGAGAAGATTGCGGAACTGGAAGAAGAGTTGAGTAGGTTGCGATGGGATATTGTGGGGTTGTCTGAAGTCCGTAGAGAGGGCGAGGACACGATAACCCTGAAATCCGGCAACCTACTTTACTACCGGGAAGGTGACCAACGGTCCCAAGGTGGTGTCGGCTTTCTCGTTCACAAGTCTCTCGTTAACAACATCATTACCATTGAAAGTGTGTCGAGCAGGGTTGTATACCTAGTACTCAGAATATCTAAACGATATTCGTTGAAGGTCATTCAGGTATACGCACCGACCTCGTCACACCCAGATGATGAAGTGAAGGCTATGTATGAGGACGTAAGTCGGGCCATACATACGTCTAAGACCCGCTTCACGGTTGTTATGGGAGATTTCAACGCAAAGTTGGGCAAAAAAAGCGATGATGAGTTGAGGGTGGGGCAATTTGGATATGGGCAACGGAACCCCAGGGGCCAGAGGCTGGCAGATTTTCTGGAGAAAGAGGGACTCTTCATGATGAACTCTTTCTTCCAGAAGCCACCTCACAGGAAATGCACCTGGATGAGCCCCGATGGTTCTACGAGAAATGAGATAGACTTCATCATGACTAGCGAGAAACGGATATTCAACGATGTGTCCACAGGATAAAAACCGGTAGTGATCACAGAATCGTGCGAGGCAAACTGAATATTAACGTTAAACTCGAAAGGTCCCGCCTGATGAAGTCTACGCTCCGACCTACTCACGCTCATATACAAAACCCCGAGAACTTTCAGCTCGAGCTCTCAAATCGCTTTGATTGCCTGGAAAACTTTGCGTCGGTGGACGAGATCAATAACGGGCTCGTAGAAACTGTCCAAACGGTGGGTTCTAAGTTCTTTAGACCCCGCCGTTCTGATAGACCTCAGAAATTTTCCGATCATACTCTAAATCTCATGGCCGAACGACGCTCGCTAAGACTGCAGTCTTCCGATGATGCAAAGTCATACAGGCGGCTCAATAGACAAATTTCTAAATCAGTACGGTGCGACATTCGTCTCTTTAGTACTAAACATATTGAGGAGACGATAGAGCGGAACAAAGGATCTAAAGTGTTCGCGAGGCACTTGTCTATTGGGCAAAGCCAGTTGACAAAGCTGAAGAGAGAAGATGGCAGTACAGCGTCGACCAAGGCAGAGGTATTGGAGGAGATCGAAAAGTTCTATGGACAGCTACACGCCTCGGTAGCAAAGCCTGTAAACAGCGCGGCTAAAGACCCAAGAGCCAAGCTGACCCGACACTTCACCGAAGACATCCCGGACATCAGCCTGTACGAGATTAGAATGGCCCTGAACCAACTTAAGAACAACAAGGCGCCGGGTGACGACGGAATCACTTCAGAGCTTCTGAAAGCGGGTGGTAAACCGGTACTTAAAGTCCTTCAGAAGCTTTTTAACACCGTTGTCCTCGAGGGCATAACGCCAGAAGCATGTAACAGAAGCGTGGTGGTGCTATTCTTTAAAAAAGGTGACAACACCTTATTGAAGAATTACAGACCCATCTCGCTTCTGAGCCATGTTTATAAGTTGTTTTCAAGAGTCATTACGAATCGTCTCGAACGCAGGCTTGATGACTTCCAGCCTTCCGAACAAGCCGGATTCCGAAAAGGCTTTAGTACCATGGACCACATACATACGCTGCGGCAGGTTATACAGAAGACCGAGGAGTATAACCTGCCACTTTGCTTAGCGTATGTGGACTATGAGAAAGCCTTTGATTCGGTCGAGACATGGGCTGTGCTTGAGTCTCTTCAACGATGCCGTATTGACTATCGGTATATCGGAGTGTTGAAGTGTTTGTATAATAACGCCACTATGTCGGTCCGAGTACAGGAAGAGAGCTCCAAGGCGATCCCATTGAAGAGGGGCGTAAGACAGGGAGATGTAATATCTCCGAAACTGTTTACTGCTACTCTGGAGAACGCCTTTAAGCTCCTGGAATGGAAAGGATTCGGCATCAACATCAATGGCGAATACCTCACTCACCTTCGGTTTGCCGACGATATCGTAGTCATGGCAAAGTCGATGGAGGAACTCAGTACGATGCTGGAAAGCCTTAATCGAGTATCTCAACAGGTGGGTCTTAAAATGAACATGGACAAGACAAAGGTCATGTGTAATTCCCATGTTGTACCCACCCCTATTTCGGTTGGGAACTCGGTTCTTGAAGTCGTTGACTCGTACGTCTACCTAGGACAAGTAGTGCAGTTAGGTAGGTCCGACTTCAAGAAAGAGGCCAATCGCCGAATCCAACTCGGCTGGGCAGCGTTCGGAAAATTGCGTAACGTCTTCTCGTCCGACATACCTCAGTGCCTCAAGTCGAAAGTTTTCAACCAGTGTGTGTTGCCAGTGATGACTTACGGCACAGAAACGTGGTCTCTCACTATGGGCCTTATAAGCAAGCTTCAAGTAGCCCAACGAGCCATGGAGAGGGCCATGCTCGGAGTTTCTCTGCGCGATCGAATCAGAAATGAGGAGATCCGTAGAAGAACCAAGGTTACCGACATAGCCCAGCGGATTGGCAGGTTGAAGTGGCAATGGGCAGGGCACATAGCGCGGAGGACTGGTGACCGATGGGGTCGAAAAGTCCTCGAGTGGAGACCACGTACCGGCAAGCGCAGCGTAGGACGTCCACCCACAAGGTGGACGGACGACCTCATTAAGACCGCAGGATCGCGCTGGATGCAAGCCGCTACAAACCGGTCTTATTGGAGATCTTGTAATGTTACAAACGGGGAAGCCGTTTGCAGCACCACAAGTTAAAAGAGGATTAGAGAACCCGTAATGTGGCAAGCGGGGGAGCTGGTTGCCACACCACAAGTTACGAGACTTCAGAGAACCTAACCAAAGAGTCCTGCCTAGTGGATAGGATTCCTAACGGTTCGGAGAGAGGAGATTAAAGTAGAAAACTAACCTTAGTATTTACACATTTATTTACACTAACACACACTGCACTTATCGTCTATAAAGTCTTCAAGAAGCGGAGAGAGAGAGAGAGAATTTTGAAGGAGTCCTTGGAATGATAGCCAAAAAGGGAGAGGGTAGCACTCGTAGAACCACGCTGGAGGCTGGCCGAGGATTTATTATAGCCCGAGCTGGACCCGCCGATAGTGTGGCGCCAGCAAGGTAGCGCTAGGTGAGCGCTAGCGTGGAGACATCTGTCGACTGAGGTGGAGGCGCCGGCCCAAACCGGCCGACAGGCGCCGGCCCAAACTGGCCGACAGGGTTCGAAGTCAGCGCCAGCCCAGTGCTCCAGGGTAAGGGGTCAGTGGCTCCAAAACAAGAGATCCACCTGTAATCAAAGTCAAAGGGACCGGGGCCTCTCACCCTGACTGTTACCCGACGCTCATGCGGTTTGCACTACGGGACTCGTCCACACAAACTCAAAATCACACAGTCACTCATATTTATAGGTAAAAAAAGGTGTCTTCCAGATGACTTCCAACTCAAGACTGCTCAATTTTACAAAACAAGGATCGCTGATCCTGTCAAAAAAAAACATTTCAAAAATTTGAATTTCATAACTAGAATTGTAAGTTGGCAGTGTTATCGTTGAAAGAGTCTGAATGTAGAGAAGCTAACAAAAAGGTTAGTTTCTCTACAATCTTTAGGGGAGGCCTATGTTCAGCAGTGGACGTCCTATGGCTGAAAGGAAGGAAGGAAGGATATCTGTCACTATTTCATACGTCGAATAGAATTATATTCGTGGCTTTTCGTGGTCGCATGCTGGACTAGATGGTCGCTAAATAAGATTTTCTTTTCTTACACTTACGAAACTTACTTAATTTTGTAATTTACTTCTGACATTTTATTATTATTTTATACAGGGTTATTTCTAATCAATTAGCATCCTTTCAGGGGCTTATTCTGTACATCAAAACTAACTACTTTTGTTCTGCGACTTTTGTCAAAACTCGAAAAAAAAATCATCTGTTCCATACATTTGGTCGCGCGTGAACGATATTTTTCTATGGAACAAGAACTTTTTTTTTGAGAATTAATAAAAATCGTAGAACAAAGGTTGTTAGTTTTGATGTACAGAATAAGCCCCTAAAAGGATGCTAATTAATTAGAAATAACCATGTATATTGATTATTGTTATTATTTGTTGTTGTTTATAAAAACACAACACAACTTTTTTGTAATATGTTTCAATTCAGTACAATTTAATTATTTGCTACCAAGCAAAGATGATATTATTACAAGTGATATTATTATTTTAATAATAACGAATGTAATTATTATAATTTATTGACGTATATCTTTTATATTTTTGATACCAATAAATAATATGAATATGATTATGAATAAGAGTAGTTCTTTTGTATTTTTTGGCTATAATATAAAGGAAATTGTAATTTTGCGCGTTGACCTAAACGTTGGACTAATATTTTGATATGTTTTAAGGAGCTAGGCCAGTGGAGGGCCCGGGAGAGTTGGCTCAGGCGCTCGACGACTTTGATGTAAGTTATAGTATAGTCCGCGCCACACAAGTCGGCGGATGGGAAGTTATGCGCAGAACGCTGCGCAAAAGCCGATATATAGGTATGCGCGGGAGCCAGAGAGACTCGCGTCGGGGCACACCCGCCCGCCAACCTCATGCCTCCCGCGCGCTCCCTACGCATTGTGCACACATGCGCAATAATTAGCGAATCACGGCGAAGTGTCATCTGCGGCTAACTTCTCATCCGCCGACTTGTGTGGCGCTCAGTGTAAGTAAAGTAATAAGTCAAAAGTATTCGACCAGTGTGTGTTGCCAGTGATGACTTATGGCACAGAAACGTGGTCTCTCACTATGGGCCTTATTAGTAAGCTCCAAGCCCAACGAGCTATGGAGAGGGTTATGCTCGGAGTCTCTCTGCGAGATCGAATCGGAAATGAGGATATCCGTAGAAGAACCAAAACAGGCCAGCGGATTGGTAGATTGAAGTGGCAATGGGCAGGGCACATAGCGCGGAGGACTGATGACCGATGGGGTCGAAAAGGTGGAGACCACGTACCGGCAAGCGCAGCGTAGGACGTCCACCCACAAGTTTCTATTTTTAATTTTAGTTTATATTTCTAAAATTAGTTTTTATTTATATTTTTAGGAGCGTATGGTGATGGAACCGCTGGCATACTCCGAGCTGCGTACTCGTCCGTCGCTGGAAGAGCGCCTCGAATCCATCATTTCTGGCGCAGCACTAATGGCCGACAGCTCTTGCACTAGGTAAGCTCGTCTACTATACAATCTTATTCTTGGATACGTTTATAATATTTCATACCACCTGCTCGAAAATTACTTATTATGTGTCGTACAATATTAACGTAAAATAAGTCATTATTATCTTAACACAATCGAAATAATAATGACTTAATTTACGATACGAACACGAGGGCTATGGCAGGTCTATAATGTTGTATGAAAATTCCTAGGGAGTAAAGTGATTTAAATTTAGAACGTCTTATTTATATGAAAATGTCTCAACTTAGAACATTTAAGGACATCGCAAAGAGGTTATTTTGTAAAATCGTATAAAACCTCTTCATATAGCACGGCAACGGGCGTTGTAAGGAGGTTTTATTAGATTTTATAGCCATACCTTATTGTCATGCCGAGTATTTACATTTTCTAATTTATTACGGATTCGTGTGCTTTTCTATGAAAATTCGTAGGTACATTCTAATTTGTTTTATTTTATTGTGAACAATATCGAGTTGCCTAATGAGTACCTACACTTAGTGAGTTTATGACGTAAGTATTACTCATATTCTTGGCCTCTAGAACCATGTTTGTCTTTGTCTTGGGCGACTTGAACCCCGCGCTTCACTCAGGACTCTGAATAATTAACTTAAAACACCCTCGCTGCGCTCGGGAGTTAAGTTGAAGCATTGATAAACTATAATGTTTCAAAAATCGAGTACCGCGCCCCTTCACTCGGACAAATTTTACGCAATCGCGCTCGACAGGATCGCGCCAAGCGGCGGGCGGCAGTGAGTTATTAATTAATTACTCATATGTAATGTATTCATTAAAAAAATAACTTCTCGGTCTATAAAATAGAAAAGTGATCAGGCTATTTTATTCGTAAAAAATAATTTGGTGTTGTCGCTGATAATTCTTAGCATTCGAATTATTAAATCTTTTTTTTGGTGACAAATTTGAAAGTTTTTTGTTCATAAAGCCGGTTACTTTTCAAAATTTTGTCTGGTTCATAAAATTGATCAAGATTTTTCCTTATCTATGATATTTTTTAAATTTGAATCAAAATCATTCGTCCCCTCACATCGCGCATTCAAAAGTACTCGTTTTCGTGTTTCTCGGCCCGATGCCTCGTCTTAAATATACAGTCCCTCGCTACGCTCAGGATCCAATATGTCGCCCGTGACGTAAGACACCACTTGGTTCTCTTGGTACATAATTTACTATTTATTTTGTGTCTGTTTAAAAATTTGTTTTGGACTTATGTTATCATTTGCTATGTGGCTACTTTAACTTTACATTTTATAATTTGGCCCTATGTTTTGTGGATATGTATCTCTTATTTTGTTGCAATGTTAAATTATGTTTTGTGACTGTTACCTTTTGTTGCTATGTTACATATAATTTTGTGGGTATTAGGTATAGTCCGAATCATACAAGTCGGTAGATGTGAAGATAGCTACAAGCTGTGTAATATCCAATCAATACGCAGCTATAAGTGAGCTTCAGTCAAGATTGGATATTGCGCAGCTTGTAGCTAACTTCGTGTCCGCCGACTTGTATGACTCCGCTTATACATTTTATATTGCGGCTATGTTACCTCTTATTTTGTGGCTACGTTTCCTTTTGTTTTGTGGCTATGTTGCCTTTTGCTTGTGGCAATATTAATTTTATTATAAGGCCATGTTACGTTACGTCCATTACGTCCACCCACAAGGTGGACGGACGACCTCATTAAGACCGCAGGATCGCGCTGGATGCAAGCCGCTACCAACCGGTCTTGTTGGAGGTCTTTAGGGGAGGCCTATGTCCAGCAGTGGACGTCCTATGGCTGAAAAGAAGAAGGCCATGTTACCTTTTATTATATCACTATTTTACCTTTTGTTTTTTGGCCATTTTCCTTTTACTTTGTGGCTATTTTACCTCTTATTTTGTAACTGTTTTACCTTATGATTTTTGGCTATTTTCCTATTATTTTGTGGCTATGTTACCTCTTATTTTGTGACTATGTTTCCGTTTGTTTTGTGTCTATATTTCTTTTATTTTGTGGCCATATTACCTTTTATTTTGTGGCTATATTCCTTTCTTCTTCTTCGTCGTGTCAATGGTGCAAAATAGTTAATCTACTTTCTTACAACATTTGGCCACTATATTCCTTTTATTTGTTGCTATGTTACGTTTTATTTTGTTGTGGCTATTTTACATTTCATTTTGTGGCTATTGGCTGTTACTTTTTATTTTGTTCCATAAATAATAATTTTAATGTTGTTGTAGGGACGAGCGTCGCGAGAGGATCGTGGCAGAATGCAACGCGGTTCGCCAAGCTTTGCAAGACTTACTGCATGAGTACATGACCAACGTAAGTATTATCTACAGAGTTACTCCGACGAAGCCGTGGTGGTCTAGAGGTAGTGATACCATTTTTTTTACGAAGTGGAAATCTTCGAAAGATACCCGATTGTTTTGGGGTGCAGTCGGATTATGTGGGATTGTACCCACTAAAACCCCCTCGGTGGTCAGCCTTTGTGCCTTCTTGGGAGCTCCGGGATCTCCAGAAAGAACGCACCGGTGCTCCCGGCACTTCGTGCGACTACTCGCCTGGTAGTAGAACCTGGCTTGTGTGGTCCTCTTCGACAACATTGCCACACACGCTGCCCTCCCCGGGCCCGTTTGAGTGGACGGCCAAAGCCCCAACTCTGACCACCCACGAGCCCAGGGGTCGCCTTTTAGTAGGCTCTTACTACAGGGATACCGATGCCGTATTCTAGTGCCCCGGCATCAGGGCAATAGTGGTAGTGATACCCGCCTTACAATCGTGAGGTCGAAGGTTCAAATCCCGGTCCCGTACCAATGAGTTATTTAGAATTTATGTACGGAATTTTACATCACTGGCTTTTCGGTGAAGGAAATCATCGTGAGGCAAGTTGCACATGTCCGTGGAAGAAGTTCGATGGTGTATGTGAATCCACCAACCCGTACTGGGCCAGCGTGGTGGATATGACCCAATCACCCTTCGTGGGTCGTTTTCGTCGACGTTCGTTCGACCTACGTCCTGCAGAAGACTATTAAAAAAGGCTGGTACAGTGCAGTATTGACAAATAAGTAAATGAAATTGAAAAATTGTAGTTAATATTTGTCTTTCATTACGTCGTAGCGTATAGTATGTGCAAAAAGAGAACCGTCGTGGCGTTACTGTGAACTAACAATAAGATTTTATTCAGCAGCCAAGAGGTACCGACTATACTTGGTTGACGCGAGTCTACTGATGAAAACCGAATTGGTGTCTACCAAGTATCAAATACTTTTAGTTGTATACTCCGCGCCACATAAGTTGATGGATGTGAAGTTAGCCACTAGCTGCGCAATATTCAATCCTAACAAGACGTGACGTGGAAGCCGCACGTTGATTGGCTATTGCGCAGATAGTGGCTGACTTCACATCCATCAACTTGTGTGGCGCGGAGTATACTAGCAATGACAGAGCAGTGTTGTCAACGTAACGAAATTAGTAAAATGGCACACAGGCGACCTCACCTACGACGCTGCTCTTTTTGCACCAACCAGTAGTGTCTTATTATTTCCGCCTCCCTGCGCCGGCTTACAACAGAAATCTGGAAGTACAGAGGGCGCCTATGTCTACCAGTGAACATCCTACGGCTGATAAATGAATTGATAATAATTTTAATGTTTGTCTCTTTGGACTGCCTCGGTGGCTCAGTGGATAGTAACCCTGATTTCTGGATCAAAGAGGCGTGGGTTCGATCCCCACCCAGGGCAAGCATTTATGTTATGAACATAGGTGTTTGCTCTGTGTCTGGGTGTTATTTAGATACTATAGATCTGTATAAGTATGTATTTAAAATATGTATATGTAGTATATCAGTCTCTGGCATCCATATGACAAGCTTTGCTCAGTTTGGGGTCAGAGACCGTGTGTAAGATGTCCCCTAATATTTATTTTTATTGTTACTCCAGGCGGGCAAGCCCGAACAGTCAGCTGGTTTAGAGCGCGCCATTGAGAACATGTGCCGCAAGACTCGGGACTTGCGCCGACAACTGCGCAAGGCCGTCGTCGATCACGTCAGCGACAGGTATACCTTTAGAATAGCTATTCTTGTAAATCTTTTGTACCTTTAAAACAGCTGTTCTTGCATATATTTTATACCTTTGAAAGGAGCTATTCTTATAAATCTCTCATACCTTTAAAAAAAGCTAATCTTATATGTATATCTCTTATACCTTTAAAATAGCTATTTTTGTACATCTTTCATACCTTAAAGGAGCTATTCTTGTATATCTTTTATACCTTTAAAAAAGCTGTTCTTGTATATCTCTTTAAACGAGGCATTCTTCTACGTTTCTTATACTTTTAAACTTGCTATTGTTACGAGATGGGTTCTTGGATAATCCATTAAAACGCCGATTGTTCACTTTGCACTTTATTGCACAAAATCACAATTCACACGACACAATTGTTTCGCACGAACACTTCACACTGGCACTGATATTCACACAACACAAACTAGTCACTGCACTTGAACACGAGATGTTTTCGCTCCGGCATAAAACGCGATAACTGCCGCGAACGAAAACCATCGGCCTATTTATATCGGAATAAGGTTTCTCTAGAATTATCTTGAATATTCGGTGCCATTGTGACTGACAAAGTAAACAAGTGTAAAGTTCGAGAATCCCTATTGTCCTTCGATAGAAAAAAACACCATTAAAACCAAATACAAAAGACCGGGAAATAAAAGGCACCAATAAAACGCAAGACAATAAAGCTCGCAAACAATGGCCGTCCCTCGACCGCATACCTATACTTGTAAACAAGGTGCGCGCGCAACTATCGCATAACACTATTCTTGTATATCTCATAACTTTCAACGAGCTGTTCTTGTACTTCTTGTATATATCTCTTATACCTTTAAACTTGCTATTCTTGTATATCTCTTATACCATTAAATGGAGCTATTCCTATATGTATATCTCTTATATGAAAGAGTAACAAACATCCATACATATAAACTTTCGCGTTTATAATATTATTAGGATTATCCCATGGGATAGCTCAAAAATTAAAATACCACCCGAGTGAAGCCGTGGTCGAAAGCTAGTTAAAAAATAAAATAAACACTGACCCGACATTTTAAATGTTATCCGTCTTACCACAAAAGTTTTACGTACGCTTTAGACAATGTTTAACAGCACAAATTGCAAGGTTAAACAGTGTTTAAAGCGCGTTTAAATCTTTTGTAGTAAGGCGGTAGGTGTTGTATTTGATAAAATGCGAGTTCTTATTTGTTATTATTATGTACTACGGGACTAATCGCGCACTAAAATTACGAGATAAATAAATACCTCATCATCCCGACGTTTCGACCGAGTTGCATCGATCGTGGTCACGGGTATACTCGCGCACTAAAATTACGATATAAATAAATACCTCATCATCCCGACGTTTCAACCGAGTTGCATCGATCGTGATTTGAGTGCGCGATTTGTCCCGTAGTACATAATAATAATGTGTTCAAATCGCGAAAGTTTAAAAACAACATTCTTATTTGTTGTCAGTTTTCTGGAGACCAACGTGCCTCTCCTAGTTCTGATGGAGGCGGCACGTAACGGGAACGAGAAGGAACTCGAGCAGTACGCGCTGGTGTTCACTGAACATGCCAACAAACTCGTCGAGGTAAGTTTATTGGTGTTCCGTACCCAAAAGGTAAAAACGGGACCCTATTACTAAGGCTACGCTGTCCGTCTGTCTGTCTGTAACCAGGCTGTATCTCATTAGCCGTGATAGCTAAAACGTTGAATTTTCATGTGTGAAAATTTCAGCTTTCTAGCTATAACGGTTCATGAGATACAGCCTGGTGACAGACAGACGGACAGCGGAGTCTTACGAGTAGTAATAGGGTCCCGTTTTTACCCTTTGGGTACGGAACCCTAAAATTGAATAACCAGCTAACAAGTAATATGTTGCTTATAAGCGACGTTCAGCACGGCCTGTCTTCGGATGGGTGACCGCGGGTGGCATTTACAATTGAGCGCTACCGTGACTCGGATGACACGTTAAATTCTAGGCCCCAATTGTTTTAACCGTTCAGCCATGTTAGAGGCCTTCAGGCGGCTTAAACACTCTTGACACCAGGGCTAGCCTCCCGGCCTGACCTACGTACTAACTTACTAAAGTAGGGACAAGATAATAGGTCACTTTTGACAGTTCATTTATGCAAAGAAAAATATACCTTACACTAAAGGAATAAAACTCATGAAAACAATATTGACGACGACCGATAATTGTTCTCGAAGACGGCTTGGAGTTTTATTCCTTTAGTGTAAGGTATATTTTTCTTTGCATACATGAACTGTCAAATGTGGCCTATTAAAATGACTCCACTTTAGTAATATGTTTTCACAGGTTGCCAATCTGGTTTGCTCCATGTCCAACAACGAAGATGGTGTGAAGATGGTGCGTCACGCGGCCGACCATATCGAGGCGCTTTGCCCGCAGGTATGTCTAAAGTCTTAAGAGCAGGCTTAAGAAAATTCAATATAAGACTATGTCTTTAATTTTGCTAAGTTTAGACTTTGACTCGGCCCGATGGCCGAGAAACACGAAAACGAGTACTTTTGAATGCGCGATGTGAGGGGACGAATGTTTTTGATTCAAATTTAAAAAATATCATAAATAAGGAAACATCTTGAAATATTTTATGAACCAGACAAAATTTTTAAAAGTAACCGGCTTTATTTTAAAAAAAAAACTTACAAATTTCTCACCAAAAAAAAGTTTAATAATTCGAATGCTAAAAATTATCAGCGACAACACATCCCATTATTTTTTACGAATAAAATAGCCTGATTATTTTTCTATTTTATAGACCGAGAAGTTATGTTTTTTAATGTGTACATTATGAGTAACTAATTAAAAATTCACTGCCGCCCGCCGCTCTGGCGCGATCCTGTCGAGCGCGATCGCGTAAAATTTGTCCGAGTGAAGGGGCGCGGTACTCAATTTTTGAAACATTATAGTTTATCAATGCGTCACCTTAAGTCTAAAGTCATATGTCAATGTCCAAACTCACAGAACAAAGTTACGTCGTAAGTGAAAGTCCAAACAGTCTTGTGGTAAATCTTAAGTTATTTCAATGTTCGAATAATCCGAATATTAAAAACCTATTACCTAACAAAGTCGTAACAAACTTAACAAAGTCTAAACTTAGCAAAATTAAAGACCTAGTCTTATATTGAATTTTCTTATATTGTACTGTTTTGTTTGTCTTAATACTAATACATTTTTTTACACTTGCTTAAAGCCAAAGTGTGCAAAAACCATATATGTTCTAAATCACGTAAAATGATCAAAATTAAGTCCCCTGTTCGAAATAACAATTTAGATGTGAAGGCAAAAACTTAATTGTCTAGTCTAAGTCTAAAGTCAAAGTCAAACCCCAATCCTCTCTACCCAGGTGATAAACTAGGCTCGAGTGTTAGGCGCTTTCCACGATCGCGCGTGGCTAAGAAAACTTAAAGTCCAAAGAAAACGTAAAGTCAAAAGTCAAAGTCTAACCCCAATCTTCTGTACCCAGGTGATAAATGCAGCTCGAGTGTTAGGCGCACGCCCAAGATCGCGCGTAGCGCAGGAAAACGCAGGCGCTTTCGCTCGCGCCTGGGAACTGGCTGTCAAACTACTGACCGACGCTGTCGACGATATCACCACTATTGACGACTTCTTGGCTGTCAGCGGTGAGTACTGAACGCTGCCGTGGCTCGGATGGCATGTTAAATTGTTCAATGTTTCAGTATTAGTACAGTACAGATATAACAAACGTCTTCAGATCAGTTAAAGACTCGGACATTGACACCAGGGCTAGCCACTCGGCCTATTATGCCTGCGATGAGTACTAGGCTTTCATAAATTAGTGACAAGTGGCGTTATAAAACTGACTAAGATTAAAACTGACGCCAGGGCTAGCCGCTCGGTCTATTATGCCTTCGGTGAGTACTAAAGTTCGGCTTTCAAAAATTAGTGGCAGGTGGCATCAAATCATTATAATCCAGATGGCCAAATACAAAGACGCATAAGTCAAGTTTCTGAGATTTTAAGCTGCCTGAAGGACTCAGAGATGAAAACCAAGATGTAAACGGTGAACACGAGTATCACATTCTAGTAAATAAGGTATATGCCGCGTGGGTAGCGATCGCGCGTGGTTGAAGAATAATCGGCCAAGTACGAGTCGGACTCGCGCACGGAGGGTTCCGTACTGTATGGGAGCCCCCCTTAAATATTTATTTTATTATTGAAGTGAATATAGGTAAAACTGAATATTCTGTGAAAATTTCAAGCATCTACCTGTTACCATTATTAAGAGCCTGGTTGGTCTGTAATTTTCCATACAAATGTATTACGCTGTTTTCTTCCTGGAAAATACTTATAGAGCTTCAATTTTTTGTCATAAAATTAAATTTTGCTGTTTAGACTACTATGTCTTTTCTTTTTCTTGATAAATTAATTAGCAGGTAAAATATGACCCTTCAAAACCACAAAAAAATTCACCATTATTACCGACGTCTTTAGAGACCTACCAGAAGAGACTAAATAATATCTAACAAAATATAAAATGACAGAATCATGAACACATTTTTTTTTTAAATTTTGACATAAAAAAGTACTTGATTGAAATAGTTTTTGAAGAAGAAAACAGCGTAATACGAAACGTTGTCTCGCCAAGTTTTTTGTAGGTATAAATCGCTCTGAGCTGCAATTGTCCCTATCGCACGATGCGGGGGTAGGGTCGAGGTAAGGGAGGTTCAAACCTATACGTACACAAGCACTAGGGATGTAGTAATAGTCGATATTTTTGTCGATGCTCTAGTGATGTCCATCGATATCGATGTTTATTAAAAATATTAGTTATTTTTTTCAATCTTATGATTTGACCGCAGTATGTTTGTTACTTTTGAAGATAAGATTTTATCTATGGAATATAGACGTTTAGTTGCTACGACATATAGCAGCGATTATACAGAACATCGTGTTGTATCCGCAGACATCTAAATGAGTTAGGCACAGAATAACCAATTAGCATAGTGCCCAAGTAATCCGGTAAGGCTCAATTCTACGAAAGCATAATTCTATGAAGGCCCAATTCTCAAAATGGCAACATAATTTTGATTAGAAATTTTCTAAAAAAATCACACATATTAAATACTAATAAGAGCTTACCGGTACCTAAAACAACCTCCTTTGGCGAGTTAAGTACATCATAACTTTTACTATGGGACCGACCAGAGCCGAATCCGCGAGAAATATCAACTATACCATAGAAAAAGTCCGTTGATAATGGACAAAGTGTATGGAACAGCTGGTTTTTATCGCCAATTCGGAGTTAGTTGCTCCCATAGTAAAAGTTGTTCTTTTTAAACCTTAACAATCGCTAATTATTGCGCATGTGTGCACAATGCCGACGCCGCGTGGCGTAGTGGTAAGCACAGGCGTGCACGTGGGAGGCATGAGGTTGGCGGGCGGCTGTGCCCCAGCCGGCGTCTTGTCTCTCAAACTCAATTTCAACATATGAAATTTACATGCGGTTTTTAGTTAACATGTTTTGTATAGTTATACATAAGACCCTATAAGGGTATGGCAATTTTATTATTTGTATTAGAACGATTTATTATTACGTTTTCTAGATTAACGTTAAAAAATTCGTCTAATGTATAATAACATTTCGATAATAGGAAAATTTTTAGTTGTTTTATGAAACAGTTTTATCTTTCGATATCTTTTAAATTATTTGGCAATTTACTAAATATTTTTATAGCCATATAATTTGGGCTAGAACTTGTGCATTGTTCTCTCTGGCCCCTGCGCATACCTATATTTTGCCTTTTGCACAGCATTCTGCGCCTAACTTTTCATCCGCCGACTTGTGTGGCGCGGATCGTAGGTGAGATCCATTCGAGAAAACAGCCCCATCGGCTATCCGTCCATTGAACTACGTGCCTTGCCCTCTGTCATTTTAACTTGCCAATCCACTGAGTTTTGCTGAAAAGTTCAAATACTTAGAAGTGTTTCAATCAGTTTGTCTCTACCTATTTTGTAGATATTCTATCCTGTATTACTATGGTGTGTGCCCTATCCACTGCTGCTTTAATTTGCTAATTGTTATAACTTTTTTTTAACGTATTTAAATTAGAACCAAAGTATGACAAGCAGTTCTCCAAACAGTAAGCCTAGCATCTGATCTGTTTAATTGAATTCTCAATTCAATTAAACAGATGCGAGGTACGAGTACACTTCGCTGTGATGCGCTAATTATTGTGCATATGTGCACCATGCCGACGCTGCGTGGCCTAGTGGAGTGCACGGACGCAGGGGGCGCGCAGGAGGCATGAGTTTGGCGGGCGAGTGTGCCCCTTTCTGGCTCCCGCGCATACCTATATTTTGCCTTTTGCGCAGCGTTCTGCGCCTAACTTTCCATCCGCCGACTTGTGTGGCGCGGATTATACGTGAGATTCATTCGAGAAAACAGCCCCATTGGCTATCCGTTCATTGAACTATGTGCCTTGCCCTCTGTCATTTTAACTTGCCAATCCACTGAGTTTGGAGAGAGCTTAAAAGTTCAATTAGGATTGCTTTAAATTTTACTTTATTTTATTTATTCATACACAAAACAAATCACAATCGTTACAAAAGTTCAACTTAAATATAATTATATTATGGTCTGGATTGTAATTCAAATATATGTGTACACAGAAAAAGTAATTGAATGAGTGCTTTAAATGCTTTAATCAGTTCATATCTACCTACTTTGTAGATGTTCTATCCTGTATTACCTACTATGGTGTGTGTCCTACCCACTGCTGCTTTAATTTGCTAAAAACGTGTTTAAAGTATTACCAAGGTATGACAAGCCGTTCTCTAAACAGTAAACCTCGCATCTGTTTTATTGAATCCTCTATTATTTTTATACTATGGAACTAATAGCGGAATGAAAATATGGTACGAGTAGGTACCATATAAAAGGCCAGACGTTTTAGATGTGCAGGTATACAGTAATATAACGAGACCCTATTACTAAGACTCTTCTGTCCGTCTGTCTGTTGGTCACTAGGCTGTACCTATCTCATGAACCGTAATAGCTAAACAGTTAAAATTTGCACAGATGATGTATTTCCGTTTCCATTATAACAACAAATACTTACTAAAAATAGAATGAAATAAATATCGACTTCAACTTTGTACAGAATTCGCGCGGATCGATGTAGCATTTTTCACATTATTGCTGATTTATCAAATATGGCTCAGCCGATTTCAAGAAAATTTAAATGGGACCAACCTCGACGTATACCCTTTCCAATAAAAAAAATATACGCGTCAAATTGCGTACCTGCTCCGTTTCATCGGTCAAAAAATAGAATAAAATAAATATTTATTCATACAACAGATGTGAGTTTTTGCACGATAATTATTAATAATCACAACAGGTAGACGTTTAACATATTCTCAGAGTATTTAGTAATATAATATATCAATTTAAAAAACAAATAATTGAAATAGGAGTACATAATTGGCTCCCATACGGTACGAACCCTTTTAAGCGCGAGTCCATATTTATTTTAGTTTGTAGAAGAACTATGTTAGATATTTAAATAAAAAATAATTAACTTAAAATTAGAGAGAAGTGATTTCAGTCAAAATATATAATGTAAACTGCAACGCCTACAGAAATCAAATAGCCAAATTGCTACTTTTACTCCCTGCTTTGGGTTCAAGATCAATTGTTTATGATGTTAGTTGGGTACATTTTATGTTTTTGTACAACAATAATAAAATAATTTGAAAGAAAATAAACAAGCCTATAAAAAAATAACCTATGTCACAAATAATGTCGCTTCCTAATGGCAGAAAAATAAATAATCATTGGCAGGATTATTTTTGTTTGCTTTCTGCCATACCTACTAGGAAACTAGATTATACGTAGAATACGCGTAAGAAAGCTCTACGTACGGCCAAAATGAGGAACAAATTCTATGCTGCCAGGGAATACGGAATGCTAGTGAAATAACGTACGTGGCGCCACGACTCGCGCGCAGAGTTATCTTGTGCGCACTCTACGTAATATCATATTTTGCTACAATTCAAAATCAAATTTCGGTCGGCCACGGCTGGTTCTTTGAGGCGCGGGCTGGGTGCGGCGACAGTTCGAGCGCAGTACGCACACAAATACAATTGCATCACACACACATTGAAGCTCCCTGGTTTGGGGGCATCGCGACGGCAATAGTTTAGTCCAAATACCTATTTCTCAATTTCTTCGTCACTAGGCTATTCTCTTAATATAGAGCGAAAAACGTCTAACAAATCAGGTTTGTTGTATGGGAGCCCCCCTTAAAAAATATTTTATTCTCTTTTTAGTATTTGTTGTTATAGCGGCAACAGAATACATCATCTGTGAAAATTTCAGCTGCCTAGCTATCATGGTTCATGAGATACAGCCCGGTGACAGACAAACAGACGGACATCGAAGTCTTAGTAATAGGGTCCCGTTTTTCCCTTTGGGTACGGAACCCTAATAAGCAAGAATATAAATAATAAATAAAAATAAAATAAATATTAAGGGACATCTTACACACGGTCTCTGACCCCAAACTAAGCAAAGCTTGTGATATGGCTGCCAGAGGCTGTTATACTACATAAACATATTTTAAATACATACTTACAATAGATTGTACCTAAATAACACCCAGACACAGAGCAAACACCTAAATTCATCACATAAATGTTTGTCCTGGGTGGGGATCGAACCCACGCCTCTTTGATCCAGAAGTCAGGTTCACTAACCACTGAGCCACCTAGGCAGTCGTCAATATGCATGATAACTGGGTAAAAAAAATCATTATTATTATTAGTCCGTGAGTTAGATCAACCAGAAATATTGGACACGTATTTTTTCTTTTGTCAATTTAACAAAAAAGATTAGCCTGTTAAAGTTCCGCGTGACGTCACTAACCGCTATCAAATGTACCGGCTAGTGACGTCACGAGCCCCCACTCTCGAACTTTGACAAGGTTTATCAATTGTTGGATTGACTAAAGAAACAATACGTGTCCAATATTTTTCAAAAATCTAACTGACGGACTAATTATAATAATGATTTTTATACCCAGTAAACATCCCTATTATATTTTTGTAGTCATTATGCCTAATAGTTCACAGAACTAAACTGTTGATGTTTTTGTTCCAGAGAATCATATTCTGGAAGACGTGAACAAATGCGTGGTGGCTCTACAAGAGGGCGACCCGGATTCCTTGGAGCGTACCGCAGGCGCCATCCGCGGACGAAGTGCTAGGTATAAATAAATATATTATAATATATTGTTATACTAAGCCCCACACAAATCGACGAATGGGAAGATATGCGCAGAACGCTGCGCAAAAGCCGATATATAGGTATGCGCGGGAGCCAGAGAGACTCGCGCCGGGGCACACCCGCCCGCCAACCTCATGCCTCCCGCGCGCTCCCTACGCATTGTGCACACATGTGCAATAATTAGCGAATCACTGCGAAGTGTCATCTGCGGCTAACTTCTCATCCGCCGATTTGTGTGGCGCTTAGTATACGAGATGGGTTCTTGGGTAATCAGTTAAAACTCCCATTATTCACTCTGCACTTTATTGCACACAATCACTTAAAAAATCACAAAAACAGGACACAATTGGTTCGCACTAAACACTTCACACTGGCACTGATATTCACACACACTAGTCACTTACAGTCAGGCCATTTTAATAGGTAACATTTGACAGTTCATTTATGCAAAGAAAAATATACCTTACACTATAGCTAAAGGAATAAAACTCCAAGCCGTCTTCGAGAACATATCGGTCGTCGTCAATATTGTTTTCATGAGTTTTATTCCTTTAGTGTAAGGTATATTTATCTTTGCATAAATGAACTGTCAAATGTTACATATTAAAATGACTCCACATTAATAATGTGTTGTAATGTTCAGTACTATGATACCCTAACTAAAGTGTCACGTTTTCGAGGTATTTGGATGTAAAGATCGCAAAGTTCTCGTACAGCGATCTTTGTATCCAAATATCCCGATAACGTGACACAAGGGCAAGTATTTATGTGATGAACATAGGTGTTTGCTCTGTGTCTGGGTGTTATTTGGTTACTATCACTACATAGTATAAAACAAAGTCACTTCCCGCTGTCTGTCCCCATGTATGCTTATATCTTTAAAACTACGCAATGGGTTTTGATGCGGTTTAATAGATAGAGTGATTCAAGAGGAAGGTTTATGTGTATAATACACCTGTGCGAAGCCGGGGCGGGTCGCTAGACTATACATATATAAATAAAGAAAGTTTATTTACTAAAAAACTTACAATGAAATACTATTAAATTACAATAGTGTTAAATAATATGTGTGTAAGCTGATGAAGTATGCATTTATAAATATGTATATGTAGTGTATCAGTCTCTGGCAGCCATATCACAAGCTTTGCTTAGTTTGGGGTCAGAGACCGTGTGTAAGATAAGATGTCCCGAAATATTTATTTACTTAAGGCCGATGCATACGTGACGGGTTTTTTCACGGACGGGACGGAACGGGAAATTTTAGAAATATCGTTTTATACAAAATGTATATGGAAGCGCATATGTCACGGAGACACGGACGGGACGGAACGTGGCACTGACGGGGCGGGAAAAACATCGTCGCCAACGATGTTTAGCACGTCCCGCCCGGCACGTGCCCCGTCCGTGTTTCCGCTACGTATGCACAGTCACTCCGTTCGTTCCGGAGAGAAAAGTAGTGTTGGACGTTTGTAACTACTTCGTCATCTAGAACAATAGCAATTAAAGCCAATTTTCGAAATTAAAAATCCACCTTTCCTTCTTCACAACAGTTCGATCCGAATCACTGTTACGGTACGTATGCATTAAAAACACGTTTCCGTCTCGAACGAGGCAGTCACGTCCCGTTTCCCGTTCACGCCTCGTCCGAGGTATTATCTCGTCACGTATGCAGCGGCCTTTATTTAACTACTGCCGGGCGATGCAGTAATGTACTAAAACGATGGTTTTGTCAACAGAGTATGCGCGGTGGTGACCCAAGAAATGGACAACTACGAACCTTGCATTTACACCAAGCGTGTGCTCGAAGCTGTCACGGTGCTGCGCGACCAAGGTAGGTGATATTACAGCTTTGATCGACTACAGGAAAAGAAGCGAGTTTTCAGCGATACAATTATAGCCCGAATCAAACTTCTTGGCGGTTGTGATGTTAGCTACATCAAAGAATAGATAATAATACTACGTTTAGAACGGCCACTCGTTACCCCCCACCCGTTTGAGTCTTCCTCACTTCCACCCCGCGTCCACGGACAGAACTTGCACTCTGTGCGCGGGCTGCACTGGCCGGTGGATTTTCTAATAGAAACTACCTAGACTGTGACAATAGGGAAGACTTGTGCTGTGTATGGTTGAATATCAATGATTCGTAACAAAACAATTTTTAATGTTTCCCTAAGGATAAATAATAGGAACTTATTTTACATTATTTTGTAACTGCCTCTTGATATTTTCTTTCAAATGAAGTAGATCGGTTACTTTTAATTAAAATGCTTCCAAATTAACTAATTGTTATACTTTTTTAAGCACTAGATTTATATTCATTTTTGCAAATTGAGTACGCAACTATCTCACTCACGCGGCATGTCATCGCATCGCAAAAAAACTGTTATTGTAACAATATCGACACCCCACTAAATCGGCATGTTTTATACCTGCGCAGTACTTTGGCTACCTCGATCGAGATTTTTTTATAAGACTAATCTGGGCGTCTCGTCTAACTTGACCTGCTCACGAAGATTCAATTATTAATCACTTTAAGATCACAGGAGAGAGCTGCCGAAATAAAAGAACAGTACTGTACTGTACCAGCCTTTTTAATAGTCCACTGCAGGACGTAGGCCTACCCACGAAGGGTGATTGGGCCATATCCACCACGCTGGCCCAGTGCGGGTTGGTGGATTCACATACGCCATGGAATTTCTTCCTTGGACATATGCAAGTTGCCTCACGATGTTTTGCTTCACCGAAAAGCCAGTGGTGTAAAATTCCGTACATAAATTCCAAGGAATTCATTGGTACGGGACCGGGTTTGAACCCACGACCTCACGATTGTAAGGCGGGTGTCATTACCACTAGACCACCACGGCTTAAAAGGACAGTGTGGAGTATCAATGTGGGTCGCACACTGATGAACTTGAGATCATAACATACGGCCTGCATGAATTTCAGATATTTTGCTCCCCAACGAACAAGCTAACATAAAATGATTATGCGCGAACGAAGCGAGCGCGAACATTTTCGGGATGTTCAGTAACTTCAAAACAGACGTAAACAAATCAAATACCGCTATAATGCTTGAGCGCAGCGAGCGCCAAAATTTTTCGGTACTAAAATAGTAGGTAGATAATTTGAAAACAGGTATGAACAAACTACTTTCTATATGTACTTTTATTATGCCTGTGTTGTGCTGTTTTTAGGGTTCCGTACCCAAAGGGTAAAAACGGGACGAGGTATTAATAAGACTTCGCTGTCCGTCTGTCTGTCTGTCTCCAGTCTGTATTAGTAATTTGGGAAGGAGTATGAGCAATAGAGACTCTTGAAAGAGCATAGAGAGCTTGATTTTGGTTTGTTTTACATTAATTTCAAAACAGGCGTGCAAAGGAGACCACGGCACATATTTTATGCGCGAGCACAGCGTACGCAAAATTATTTCGGTATTTTTAGTAATTTAAAAACTAGCGGTGGTTTTCTTCTAGATTGAAAAAAAAATATCACTACATAGTTTATAACAAAGTCGCTTCCCGCTGTCTGTCCCCATGTATGCTTATATCTGTAAAACTACGCAACGGATATTGATGCGAGTTTTTTATTAGATAGAGTGATTCAAGAGGAAGGTTTATATACCTGTGCGAAGCCGGGCCGGGTCGCTAGTGATAAATAATAGTAGGTACACATGACCACACCCAGGGCCGCACCATTCAAGGCCGCGGTTTGACGACCACTGATCTAAGGGTAGACGAACATAGATCCTCTTCCTTTTTGAAAACTGGTTAAAAAGTGTAAATAACTTCCCTTAGTTTACCCACTTCTAATTAAATTACTAATTTTGCCGTAAACATCAAATAGGCTTGTTTAATAAAAAATATAATAGTCCGTCAAATAGATTGTCAAAAAATATTAGACATTATTTGACACATTATTTGACAAAAATTGATGAAGATATAGCCCGTTAAAGTTCTGCGTGACGTCACTAACCGCTATCAAATGTACCGGCTAGTGCCGTCACGAGCCCCCACTCTCGAACTTTGACAAGGTTTATCTTTGTCACTAATTGTTTGATTGACAAAATAAAAAATACGTGTCCAATATTTTTTAATAATCTAACTGACGGAGTAATTATAATAATGATTTTTATACCCAGGAAACATCCCTATTATGTTCAGGATTATGCAGAACAGCTAGCTTAGCATACAAGACCACGACAAGAGTTTATCGACGCGTGCAAAGGTGACAGATATATGCTTCATCATAACTCTGTCACGTTCTGACACGTCGATAGTATTATTTTATGGTCCGTATGCTAAGTCCGCTGGTGTACTGAGTCGTAAGGAGGTGATTCGCCCCATCAATATAAACAACTTTTACTATGGGGCCAACACGGAAGACGAGAATAAAATCATGTCGTGTCCGAGTTGTAATTTTGTATGCAACAGCTGTTATTTTTAGGGTTCCGTAACCAAAGGGTAAAAACGGAACCCTATTACTAAGACTCCGATGTCCGTCTGTCTGTCTGTCACCAGGCTGTATCTCATGATCCGTGATAGCTAGGCAGCTGAAATTTTCACAGATGATGTATTTCTGTTGCCGCTATAACAACAAATACTAAAAACAGAATAAAATAAATATTTGAGGAGGGCTCCCATACAACAAAAGTAATTTTTAGGAGTTTTTTTTGCTCGCCATTAATAATGGCAAAAGAAATGGGACTAAAGGGGCTCCAACATGGTACTGAACCCTTCGTGCGCGAGTCCGACTCGCACTTGGCCAATTTTAGTTTCTCTTAGCCTTTTTTAATTTTTCCGGTTTCGGGGGATAAATTAAACAAAAATATATAGCATTATTATTATTTATTACTCTTACACATAATATAGACTCACATTAATACTACGTAATATACAAAACGGGCTCATTCTGGAACGCTCGACTTTACATTTGTCTCACTCACTCTCATATATTTCAAATAAGATAAACAGAGACGGAGTAAATCTCGAGCGTTTGAGAAAACCCTTTTGGATATTGATTAGACAATAAACATATTCCAGAATATTATTGTAAACATCATTATCAACAACTTTTACTATGGAACCAACCTTGCGGAGACATAATGTTTGTAGTAAAAATTTAAATAATAATTATAAAAAACCCTGAAAATATATGTACACCAGGAGAATAGGTGGACGAGGACGGCTTAAAAAAAAACCTTGCGGAAATAACTTCTGTTATGCGTATTTTGATTTACATATATGTATGAGTTAAATACTTATATGTTTCGCTATAAGCGATAAGACCGCCTTTTGTACCTTTTTTCTGTTAAGCAACAATGTTTCGGATACACAGTTTCTGAAACATCACGTAAATGTTTCCAGGAACTGATTTGTTTCCGTGTTCCACACGGTAGCGTTTACAGAAACAAAATAATTGTATCTGAACCATTATTTTTTGTTTCGGAAACACGTATATTTTGTTTCTGAAACAGAGTTTATAAACAATTGTTGCTCAGTGAATACATGGCTTTATGTTTTATTTCTTGTGGTGTCAATTAAGTGTTCTTGTATTGTATTGTATGATAATAATATTTTTTTATTTTTTCAATCTTCAAATTGAAATAATAATAAAAACAACCGTTGGTAACCGTTGTGTATAATGTATGCATAAATAAATAAAGAAATAAAGGTCATGTGCGTCTCATTTAAGAGCAAGGGTTCCGTACTATAAAGATATTTCATATATATTTGAGTTTACAATTTTATCTTCGAATATGTTCAGTGCCGATAAGACCCTGTTAGGTGTTAGATATCTCTTTCGCACATTTCCCGTATTTTTGAACATCAAACTTTTACTATGGGACTAACTGTGCGCGAAAGAGATGGCATGTCATGTTAAGGCTGTCCCTAATGAACGTTTCTGTACAACTATAAACGATTGACGATTTTCAAGCTTTTTATCATTAATCTAGACAAATGTACTAAAAGTCTAACCGAATCAAAAGTTCTTGTCGGCTGTGAAGTTAGCTACTAGTTGCGCAAAACCCAATACTGACTGAAGCTCACCATCTGCGCGGGTTTCGCGCTTGTATAGGCCGCGCCACACAAGTTGGCGGATGCGAAGATAGCTAGCTGCGCAATATCCAATCCTGACTGAAGCTCACATAAAGCCGCACGTTGATTGGCTATTGTGCTGCTTGTAGCCAACTTCACATGCCAACTTGTGTGGCGCGGCCTATAGCTAACATTACAGAGGCAAATAAGTTTTAATTCTGCCTGTACTAGACATTGACGTAGCTAGAAATTTTCTCTTTTAATAATCCACTGCAGAATGTAGGCCTACCCACGAAGGACTCCTAGCTACGTTCATATCGGTTGTATTGCACGTTAGATTGTTTAGTTCTTTTCCGGGGGTGGGGGGTGGTCACGGATGTACTGCAGGGCGCGCAGAATTGCCTCCGGGATCGGTGGTGGGGTTGGTAGGTGGGAACCCTGGAAACAATAGTAAATAAGTTTATTGTGTACTAGCTTTTGTCCGCGGTTTTACCCGCGTGGTTTTTTTTTTTAATTTTTGGGCTATCCTATGGGAAATATTTTATTTTTCTGTGTTTTTAATTATTTTTTTGCAAAAAATAGCATGACCGACTTCACCCTTGTACAAAATTCGCGAATATTTCGCACGGATCGATGTAGCATTTTTCACATTATTGTTGATATATCAAAAATGGCTCAGCCGATTTCGTTAAATCGATTAAATGGGACCAATTTCGAAGTATACTCTTTCCAATAATAAAATAATTATTGAAATCGGACTACTATGAAAAATGTTATGCGTAAAATGCGTTTATCCATTAAAAAATATATTACGCGTCGAATTGAGTACCTCCGGTTCGTCGGTCAAAAACTAGCCTAATAATTATTACTGAATAGTCAGTAAGTTTAATATTCCACATGATTAAAGTACATTGGGGAGCTAGTAGTACTTAACTACTTATGTATGGCAAAAGTAAAAAAAAAAAAAAGACGCCATCTTGAATTTTCATCGATCCCACCAGGTAGCTCTCCCGATTCCTAATAGTATCTCACTTTACGTCTTTCAAACTATGACCTGGCCAAAAATCAAGTCAATCCGTTGCTCCGTTGCAGCGTGAAAGAGGGACAAACCAATTAACCAACAAACACTCTTTCAGATTTATAATATTAGTAAGGATAATGATTTAAAATTGAGATAAAATAAATATTAGGGGACATCTTACACACGGTCTCTGACACCAAACTAAGCATAGCTTGTCACACCTTTGTTCATCACACAAATGTTTGCCCTGGGTGGGGATCGAACCCACGCCTCTTTGACTCAGAAGTCAGGGTCACTAACCACTGAGCCACCGAGGCAGGCACCGATCTTTAAAATTACACAACGGATTTTGATGCGGTATTTTTAAATAGATAGAGTGATTCGAGAGGAAGGTTTATAATGTATGATACAATTGTGCGAAGCCGGGGCGGGTCGCTAGTTATGAATACAGACCTGTGGTTGGTAACCGTTTTCGTCGGCTATGTATTTGAATTCGATGGGTTCGCCCTCGGGTGATGTCCATGATGCGCGCCCCTGTACAGTTTGCGATACCACGTCCTACAAAAAAAATTACATATTATAACTATTTAAATACAAGCTTTTGAGATCCTGGATATCATGTAGCAGCAGAGTGCTAGCCAAGTAAAACGAGCCCAAACACGATGTATCTATTTTGTTTAGTATAGGAGTTCCTATGGCCACCTTCCGGCTCCATCATCAGATCAGCTCCATGGTACCATATTATTGCATTGTCACGCGATATACATATGCGCGCAAAATTTCTGCTCAATCGGAAACCGGGAAGTTGGTCAAATTTAACTTGCAAGATTCAAGCCGAACTTACTTAGGTACATCCATTTATCGATTGCAAGTTAAATAAAAGCTTGTAAAAATTTTGTTGTTGGCTTACGGATGATAATTTTACGTGATAACGTCATAAGAAAACATTGTTGAATCATCGTCGATCGTGCCTCCCTATCGCTTGTTCCGCGCTCTCGCTTGCACGCTCGGCTCAGGCAGAACATGACAATGAGTCATGCTTTTTCGTGCGTGCAGCTAGCGTTCATCGATTTATAAGATACTGGATTCTATTATTAAGACTTCTCTGTTCGTCCACCTGTCTGTCACCAGGCTGTATCTCATGAACCGTTATAGCTAGACAGTTGAAATTTTCACAGATGACGTATTTCTGTTGCCGTTATAATATTTGCCCTTTGCTGCCGCTGCTATGCCATTGCTGGTCTGAAAACTCCACTGGTATCCGACTTCGGGGGATTCTTCTAGCTCTTGGGCGTTAATTTCGGCTTTGCCCTCGTCATGCCCAGCTTTGCTGCTTTTGTCAGCTACTACACCCCTGCTACATAAACTACTACACAACCAGCTATATAAGCTACTACACACCGTGCTACATAAGCTACTACACAACCAGCTATATAAGCTACTACACACCGTGCTACATAAGCTACTACATACCCTTCTATATAAGCTACTACACACCGTGCTACATAAAAACTACACAGACTACTACATAAGCTACTACACGCCATATAACATAGGTTACTACACATCTTACTACATAAGCTACTATACGCTTCACTATACAAGCTTAACACAAACCATATGTACTTCATATGGCTTGTGTCGCCGTCGTTTTAGCTAGAGGATGTCCACTGCTGGCCATAGGCCTTCCACAAAGATCTCCTATAAGACCGGTTGGTAGCGCCTTGCATCCAGCGCGATCCTGCGGTCTAAATGAAGTCATCCGTCCACCTTGTGGGTGGAGGTCCTACGCTGCGCTTGCCAGTACGTGATCTCCACTCGAGATTTTATCGACTCCATATGTACTTACAGGACTGATTCTGTTGATGTCCCCCTTTGCTGCCGCTTCTATGCCATTGCTGGTCAGAAAACTCCACTGGTATTCCCCCTCAGGGGACTCGTCTAGCTCTTGGCTTCTAATTTCGGCTTTGCTCTCGTCTTGTCCACCTTTGGGCAAGATGTGCGACACGTCGGCACACGCGTACGCTACCAAGCAGGCTACGATTAAGAGTTTCTGTAACAAATTAATAGAATATTTTAATTATTTTTCGCAAATAACTAACATAAATTAAAAATTTAAAAAACCCCCGACACATTGACAACCGTTTTGGGCACATTTGTAGAATTTTGGTTCTTCCATCCCCACTTTAACCCACCATAACTCTTAAACGGCTCAATCGATTTTTATAAAACATAGCTAAGAACACTCTCGATTAAGTCTCCTTTCATCCAAAAAAAACTAAACTGAAATCGGTTCAGTGGTTCGGGCGCTATGATGCCACAGACAGACAAACAGACACGTCAAACTTTTAACACCCCTCTTTTGCGTCGGGGGTTAAAAATGGTACCACCAACTTCCACCATATACAAAATTCGCATAGTTTGCAAGAATCGATGTGACATCTGTCCATGTACATTTTTAGGGTTCCGTACCCAAAGGGTAAAAACGGGACCCTATTACTGAGACTCCGCTGCCTGCCTGTCTGTCTGTCTCCAGGCTGTATCTTATGAACGGCTATATCTAGAAAGCTGAATACATATGATGTATTTCTGTTGCCGCTATAATAACAAATACTAAAAAAAGAACAAAAATAATATTTAAGGGGGGCCCATATTCCCATACAACAAATCTATTTTTATTGCCGTTTTTCGCTCGATATCAATAATGGTAACAGGTAGATGCTTGAAATATTCACAGAATATTTAGCTGCATGTTTACTTTAGTAATAAATAATTAAAATAAAATAAAAATTTAAGGGAAGCTCCCATACAGTACGGAACCCTGCGTGCGCGAGTCCGACTCGTACTTGACAGATTATTGTTAACGGCTTAGCCGATTACGGTTTAAATAGGATCATCTCGGGAGCACAGGTACACTTTCGAATGAAAAAAAAATTAATCTGTTCTCAATTAGCAAAAATATCGGTCAGTACACACGTGAGGTACACAAAAAAATACATACAGACGAACATAGTAATGTACTAACTCATCCTTTTTTGGAAGTCGATAAAAAAATAGAATTGATCATCATTTTTCGCCAAAAGAGGCATAACCGACTTCAACCATTCTACGTTATCATTGCAATCTACGTACAAAATTCGAATCGATATAATTATGTCATTTTTAGGGTTCCGTACCCAAAGGGCAAAAACGGTACCCTAGTACTAAGACTCCGCTGTCCGTCCGTCTATCACCAGGCTGTATCTCATGAACCTTGACAGCTAGAAGGTTGAAATTTTCATCGATGATGTATTTCTGTTGCCGCTATAACAACAAATACTAAAGACAGAATAAAATAAATGTTTAAGAGCTCCCATACAACAAACCTAATTTTTTAGTTGCTTTTTGTTCAATATTAATAACGGTAAAAGGTAGACGCTTGAAATATTGACAGAAAATGTAGTTAAATATTCACTTCAAAAATAAATAATTAAAATAAAATATATTAAGGGGGGTTTCACAC
Organism: Hypomecis atomaria; assembly: GCA_964007245.1. Taxonomy (NCBI): domain Eukaryota; kingdom Metazoa; phylum Arthropoda; class Insecta; order Lepidoptera; family Geometridae; genus Hypomecis; species Hypomecis atomaria. Next base: position 6,741,713 of record OZ023307.1, on the reverse strand, counting down.
GGTACGGAACCCTTCGTGCGCGAGTCGGACTTGCACTTGGCCGATTAAATAACTACTTGCCATACAAAATTGCAATTCTTAATCGACAAAATTTATGAATCACCTGTTTTTTTTCGCGAAATCCGCGTTGTCCCATTGTAAAATTTGGTCAAAATATTGGTCTGAATCACCTCCTTTCGGCTTAGTACACCAGTTTTGGATAACCCTGTATCCTTCCTTCCTTCCTTTCAGCCATAGGACGTCCACTGCTGAACATAGGCCTCCCCTAAAGATCTCCAATAAGACCGGGTGGTAGCGGCTTGCATCCAGCGCGAACCTGCGGTCTTAATGAGGTCGTCCGTCCACCTTGTGGGTGGACGTCCTACGCTGCGCTTGCCGGTACGTGGTCTCCACTCAAGGACTTTTCGACCCCATCGGTCATCAGTCCTCCGCGCTATGTGCCCTGCCCATTGCCACTTCAACCTGCCAATCCGCTGGGCTATGTCGGTAACCTTGGTTCTTCTACGGATCTCCTCATTTCTGATTCGATCGCGTAGAGAAACTCCGAGCATAGCCCTCTCCATGGCTCGTTGGGCTACTTGAAGCTTACTAATAAGGCCCATAGTGAGAGACCACGTTTCTGTGCCGTAAGTCATCACTGGCAACACACACTGGTCGAAAACTTTCGACTTGAGGCACTGAGGTATGTCGGACGAGAAGACGTTACGCAATTTTCCGAACGCTGCCCAGCCGAGTTGGATTCGGCGATTGGCCTCTTTCTTGAAGTCGGACCTACCTAACTGGACTACTTGTCCTAGGTAGACGTACGAGTCAACGACTTCAAGAACCGAGTTCCCAACTGAAATGGGGGTGGGTACAACATGGGAATTACACATGACCTTTGTCTTGTCCATGTTCATTTTAAGACCCACCTGTTGAGATACTCGATTGAGGCCTTCGAGCATCGTACTGAGTTCCTCCATCGACTTTGCCATGACTACGATATCGTCGGCAAACCGAAGGTTAGTGAGGTATTCGCCATTGATGTTGATGCCGAATCCTTTCCATTCCAGGAGCTTAAAGGCGTTCTCCAGAGTAGCAGTAAACAGTTTCGGAGATATAACATCTCCCTGTCTTACGCCTCTCTTCAAAGGGATCGCCTTGGAGCTCTCTTCCTGTACTCGGACCGACATAGTGGCGTTATTATACAAACACTTCAACACCTTGATATACCGATAGTCAATACGGCATCGTTGAAGAGACTCAAGCACAGCCCATGTCTCGACCGAATCAAAGGCTTTCTCATAGTCCACAAACGCTAAGCAAAGTGGCTGGTTATACTCCTCAGTCTTCTGTATAACCTGCCGCAGCGTATGTATGTGGTCCATGGTACTAAAGCCTTTTCGGAATCCGGCTTGTTCGGAAGGCTGGAAGTCATCAAGCCTGCGTTCGAGACGATTCGTAATGACTCTTGAAAACAACTTATAAACATGGCTCAGAAGCGAGATGGGTCTGTAATTCTTCAATAAGGTGTTGTCACCTTTTTTAAAGAATAGCACCACCACGCTTCTGTTCCATGCTTCTGGCGTTATGCCCTCGAGGACGACGGTGTTGAAAAGCTTCTGAAGGACTTTAAGTACCGGTTTACCACCCGCTTTCAGAAGCTCTGAAGTGATTCCGTCGTCACCCGGCGCCTTGTTGTTCTTAAGTTGGTTCAGGGCCATTCTAATCTCGTACAGGCTGATGTCCGGGATGTCTTCGGTGAAGTGTCGGGTCAGCTTGGCTCTTGGGTCTTTAGCCGCGCTGTTTACAGGCTTTGCTACCGAGGCGTATAGCTGTCCGTAGAACTTTTCGATCTCCTCCAATACCTCTGCCTTGGTCGACGCTGTACTGCCATCTTCTCTCTTCAGCTTTGTCAGCTGGCTTTGCCCAATAGACAAATGCCTTGCGAACACTTTGGAGCCTTTGTTCCGCTCTATCGTCTCCTTAATATGTTTGGTATTAAAGAGACGAATGTCGCACCGCACTGATTTTGAAATTTGTCTATTGAGCCGCCTGTATGACTTTGCATCATCGGAAGACTGCAGTCTTAGCGAGCGTCGTTCGGCCATGAGATTTAGAGTATGATCGGAAAATTTCCGAGGTCTATCAGAACGGCGGGGTCTAAAGAACTTAGAACCCACCGTTTGGACAGTTTCTACGAGCCCGTTATTGATCTCGTCCACCGACGCAAAGTTCTCCAGGCAAGCAAAGCGATTTGAGAGCTTGAGCTGAAAGTTCTCGGGGTTTTGTATATGAGCATGAGTAGGTCGGAGCGTAGACTTCATCAGGCGGGACCTTTCGAGTTTAACGTTAATATTCAGTTTATAACCCTGTATAGTAGCGGCAAATGTAAACAAATCTAAGAATGCAAGGCTAAACTCAATGTATTCTTGGATATTTAATATTTACTTAAAATTCCAACTGGCGTGTGACCCATGACCTATGCATTGAAGAAAACATCAAATAATATGTATGTGATGTTACGACATAGAATTCTTAAATGATACTAACTTAAGGCGGTGATACGGTTCGTAAGCGGCAGCGGGTAGCGAGTTAAAACTCCCGATAAAAAGAATAATTATCTCATAAATCTTGGATTTTGAAAATTCAATGGTTATTAATTTAAAAAAATAGTTTTCTGGTTTTAATTATGACTTTAAGAGTGTATATTTACTTAAAATTCCCGCTGGCGTGTGACACGTGACCTATGCATTGAAGAAAACATCAAATAATATGTATGTGATGTTACGACATAGAATTCTTTAATGATATTAACCTTTAGACTGCGATACGGTGCGTGAGCGACAGCGGGTAGCGACTTTTTAACTTCCGCTGAAAAAAAATCCTTTTCTCATAAATATTGCCTTTTGAAAATTCAATGGATATTATTATTTTTTAATTTATCTAATGTTCACAAAAATAACTTTCTTGTTTTAATTATAAGTGTATATTTGCTTAAAATTCTAACTGGCGTGTGACCCATGCATTGAAGAAAACATCAAATAATATTTATGTTATGTAACGACATAGAATTCTTAAATGATATTAAGTTTAGACTGCGATACGGTGTGTAAGCGACAACGGGTAGCGATTTTTGACCTCTGACAAAAAAAGGAGTTGTTAAAAGTTTCAGTTTTTACTATATTCGGAGAAATTATACATTTATTTTGATGTCCACAAAATGAAATATGTATAAATAATTATTTTTCGAAAGAAATGGCAAAACCGACTTCCATCGTGCACAAAACTCGAAAAATTCGCTCGAATTGATGTATGCAATTTTTACATTATTGTTGATTTTTCAAAAACGGTTCAGCCGATTTCGATAATATTTCAATATGTCCACCTCGGGAGTATACCCTTTCGAACTAAAAATTTGATTCGGTCACAATTGGCGAAAATATCGATAAATAGTCACAAAAAAACAAAATACATACAGACGAACATAGAACCTCCTCCTGTTTGTAAAGAAAAACGAAAATTTATTTCTAGTATCTCAGAGTGTATTTATTATGCTAAACAAGCCCGTAAAATGTATCTATTTTCATTGACACGAGTGATGAATATAGTTTATCTCAATGTCTTGTTGTGATAAAATAATTATTTTTCGTGAAAAATGACAAAACGTGTACAAAATTCGAATATTTCGCTCGAATTGTTTACATAATTGTTGATTTTTCAAAAACGGCTCAGCCGATTTCTGTAAAATTTAAATGGGACCACATCGGTAGTATTGCTATGCATCTATCTCTCAGCCGCAGGACGTCCACTGCTGGACATAGGCCTCCTCTATGGATTTCCAAAAAGTTGGGTTGGAAGCGGCCTGCATCTAGCGCGTTCCTACGATCTTAATTATATCGTCACTCAGTGGATATCCTACTCTGCGCTTACTAGGCCGTGGTCTCCTCTCGGAAACTTACGGCCCCAGCGGCCATCCGTTCGTCAAACTATGTGCCCTGCCCACTACCATTTCAACTTGCTATGCAAAATTGCTATAGCGTGGTTCAAATCGCTACTGGCTCCGCTCATCACATACCTTCATAAAATATACTAACTCGGTTAAATGCCAAAACTATTTATTTTCCCAGTGACGTTATTCACAGCGGCGGCCCTTTGCAAACCACATCATGTGACTTGACCCCTGTCATTTACTTAGTCTTAAGTTAAATTTACTTAATATTTAACCCACGCACGAATATGTATTAGTTGTTAGCGAAATATGTTTGCAATGTATAATGGAGATGGCCTATTTCAAACCACGTTTTAAATTCTGAATGGAAAAATCGCCAAACGAAAACGTATAATCCGCGCCACACGAGTCGGCAGATGGGAAGTTATCCGCAGATGACACTTCGCCGTGATTCGCTAATTATTGCGCATGTGTGCACAATACCGAAGCAAGTGGCGAAGTGGTGAGCACGGGCGTAGGGAGTGGGCGAGAAGCATGAGGTTGGCGGACGAGTGCGCCTCGGTGCCTCGTCTCTCTGGCATACCTATATTTTGCCGTTTGCGCAGCGTTCCTGCGCTTAACTTGCCATCCGCCGACTTGTGTGGCGCGGACTATACTAGGCGTTTGCATCGAGCGAAAGTAGCGATTTTGCTATTCGATCTCTGTAGGTGCTGACATACATTTTCTGGAATTGTTCAAAACTACCTACTTAATCAAAGCAAATTATTTTTAATGGGACCATCTCGCAACTTCTACAATAAAAAAACTCTCGTGAATTTCACAAACGAACGAACTCTACAAATAAAAAAAAAAAACACGAGATTCGGTCCTCAAACAACAGAGATATGAGTTAACATCGTAACAAAAAAATCACACAGACGAATTGTGAACCTTCTCCCTTTTGAAAGTATGTCGAAAATAAATCTTTAGTTATTATTTACAAAATAATCATCATCATTACAATTATTTTTCGCAAAAAATGGCATGAACGACTTCAACCGTGTCACAGACCGTGTACAGAATTCGCGAATGTTTCGCACGGCTCGTTGTAGCATATTTCGCATTATTGTTGATTTATCAAAAATGGCTCAGCCGATTTCGATAAAATTTAAATGGGACCAATTTCGAAGTATACTCTTTCCAATAAAATAAAGAATTCTCGAAATCAGACTACTATGTAAAAAGTTTGCGTGGTTATACATAATACATAAATACGCGTCGAATTGAGTACCTACCTCTTTCGTTTCGTCGGTCAAAAACCGCATATTTGTTCGTAAATAATTGCTTTAAAAATATCTATTAAAAGAGTTATTATTAAATTGATTGATTGGTTTTTTTCAACCGGTCTTGGAAATGCATAGGGAGGCCTATGCCCATCAGTGGACGTTTTATAGATGATATGATAAAAAAAACACTGTTGGTATGCGTTTATCAGTACGCTTTACTTTTATTTTTATTTTGTATAGGTTTGCGTTTGACTATACACTGCCTGATGTTAAGCAGATATGCGGTCTAGGATGTAACACGCTTACTTAGAAGATACCTATTTACTCGGGATTTGAAGACACCTACATTGTACTTTAGCGGGAAAACAGACTTTAACGTAAAGCGTAGTGATAAACTAGCCTAGTATATTATGGTATAACTAATTTTTGAGACACATTTAAATGTTACGTGAAACTATCTATTACTAATGTCCTATAATTATTTCTTGCAAAATAACGCAATACCGACTTCCACCGTGTACAGAATTCGGGTAGTTTGCACGAATCGATGTGACATCCATGTACATCAAAAACGGCTCAGCCGATTTCGATAAAATTTTAATGGGACCACTTCGGTAGTATAAACAGACACATTGAAATAGCGACTTTATACAGAGTAGTAGATTTAAATATGTATTCTTTTTATGTTTGGTATATCATAATTCATAAATCATTTATTCTGCTTCTATAAAGTAGTAAGTATGATGGTAAAAATATAAAGAGTACAATACATAGTGGCATATAAACCCCGTCGGGCGCTGCAAAAACAGAACATACTTCAAAGATGGTCCCGTTTTATTGAAATCGGCTGAACTATTTTTAATAAATCAACAGTAATGTGAAAAATTATTACATCGAGTACTTTATTAATATATAGTGATGACATGTTGTAAATAAACGATTGAGTGCATAGATAAGTATGACTAGAATCCTCGATTGCGTATAGAGTGTGAGAAAAAAGATGTGCGATACATACTTAGATAGCTATATACACGTTGTTTACGATTTTATCACATTTAGACTCTAGATAATAGTAACACTAATAAAATGTGTTGATTTACTTAAGCATCTCATCAAAAATTCAACAGTAGTTTTTGGCGCGAAACTTTGTCTGACTATTACGCCTAGGCCGTGCGTAGTGTCAGGCAAAAAAAACGTATACGCAGATAGAGACAAAAGATATTAGTTTCGTCCTGTTCACACTTAAATACTTGCACATCTCGCCCTCTCTTACTTTTGTAATTATTATTATTTAGCGCCCTGTCTAGTTAATACTTAGACTATGAGTGTAACTCACCATGTTAGTATGCGTATGTCACTACACTGTAGCCGGGACAGTCCGGCGGAGCTTTTATAAAGCCTACGTCGATTGAGACAAGGACGACGGACGATTGTTCCCAGAGATTAGGGCCTGGTCACACTCGAGCGATGTGGCCGCTGCGCAGCGTAATCTCAATCGCGCGGTTTTAAAGTAGTGGAAAAAAAAAGCCTCTTCGAAATTATAGGAGTTGTTAAAACTTGAGGGGCGCTGCAATTTGATATTTTTTGACTGACGAACCACCGGAGGAGGTACTCAATTCGACGCGTATATTTATTTTTATTTTTTTGAATGTATAACCACGCATAACTTTTTTCCTAGTAGTTCGATTTCAATAATTCTTTTTTTATTGGATAGAGTATACTTCGAAATGGGTCCCATTTAAATTTTATCGAAATCGGCTGAGCCGTTTTTGATAAATCATCAATAATGTGGAAAATGCTACATCGATCCGTGCGAAATATTCGCGAATTCTGTACACGGGTGAAGTCGGTCATGCTATTTTTTGCGAAAAATATTTTTTTACAGGACACTTCGTTACAGTTAAGAAAGATTCAACTTGAGTGAATAATAATTATTTTTTCGCTAAAAATGGCAAAACCGCCTCCCATCGTGAACAAAATTCGAAAATTTCGCTCGAATTGTTTACATTATTTTTGATTTTTCAAAAAGGGCTCAGCCGATTTCTGTAAAATTTAAATGGGACCACCTCGGAAGTATACCTTTTCGAACTAAAAAATATTTTTTCGATTCGGTTCACAATTGGCGAAAACATACACAAAAAAAAATGTATACAGACGAAAATAGAACCTCCTCCTTTTTGGAAGTTGGTTAATAGAAAGGAAAGGCTCGTCGAAATTATAGAAGTTGTTAAAATTGGAGGGGCGCAGCAATTTGATGTTTTTTTTTTCACAGGATACATCGTTACAGTAAAGAAAAAATTGACTTGAATGAATAAAAATCTGCCAAGTACGAGTTGAACTTGCGCATGAAGGTTTCCGTACCATACGGAAGCTCCTCGGCAAAAAAAAAACACGTTTGTTGTATGGGAGCCCCCCTTAAATATTTATATTATTCTGTTTTTACTATTTGTTGTTATAGCGGCAATCGAAATACATCATCCTCGAAAATGTCATCTCTCAAGCTATTACGGTTCATGAGATATAGCCCGGTGACAGACAGACGGACAGCGAAATCCTACTTAATACTTGTTGTGCACAACAAGTATTGAATATCGACATAACAATTCTTAACGTGACGCTAAACAAGTATTGTATTAAAAAACTTTTTTTCAAAACAAGCTTTTACTGAACAAGGTGCTCGCCAAGACGAATCAAACAAGCCGAAACTCGATAGGGTTGCGTCGTTTCATTACAGAGTTCCTATGACCACTTTCCAGCTCCATCATCAGACCCTGGTTGCCATTGAAAGACAAACTAGTCGCTAAGACGACTCAAATAAGCTTTACACATGTCATGTATACAACATTTAATTCAGATCAATCGGTAACCGGGAAGTGGATCTAATTTAATTTGCAAGATTTGATTACAGACAGACAGACAACGGGACAGGTAAAACTAAATAAAAAGCTTGTAAAAATATCACTGGTGACTGCGCATAAAACGTAGTGTGTTTGAATAGGCCCTTATGGATTAAAACATGGTTTGGTTTTTAGATGCGTTAGTTTTTTGTAAGCAAAAAATATAGTTTTATTTTTAAGTTTCAAAATGCAATTACCTTATGCAACAAAAATATTTGCATAGTAAAGGTAGATAAAGTAAAAGTGACCAACTTATAGTTTGGCCGTTCAGAGAATGCGTTCCTGACACGTCATCTTGAAAAAATGTTTTTGGCCGATATCTCGGAAACTATGTACTTACTTAAAATTGATTATGTGTAAACAAGAGAAATTTCCTATGGGATAGCTTGAAAATCAAAATGTGACGCAGGCGAAGTCGCGGGTAAAAGCTAGTACTTAATAGAGAGTTTTCTGTGGTATTGTGCAAGGGGCCATCTTCCCAATAAATCATTGGTTAACATTTAACATTGTTCGGCGAAAGCGGCATTCTTGTAACTTTGCCTTGAGCGACAATGACATAATATACTCGTACCCGCGAGGTTTAACTTTACTTACGAGTACTACTGACCCGCCGAACTTTGCACCGTTTAAGGATTAGTAAGTAACTAGCTGACCCGGCAAACGTTGTGTTGCCATATAAATTATTTCTAGGTTAAAAAAAAATGTTAAGGGTGAACAACCCTTATCACTTAGGGGTATGAAAAATAGATAGTAGCCGATTCTCAGACCTACTGAATATGCATACAAAATTTGGTAAAAATCAGTAAAGTCGTTTCGGAGGAGTAAGGTATTGTGACACGAGAATTTTATATATAAGAGATTAAGTTCGTCGTAAGTGGCTAGACCTGGTGTCAGAGTTTTTAAGCCGCCTGAAGGCCTCTGACATGGCTAAACGGTAAATACAAACGGGGCCTACAATTTAACGTGTCATCCGAGCCACGGAAGCGCTCAGTTGTAAATTCCACCCGCGGTCACCCATCCGAAAACTGGTCGTGCTGAACATTGCTTAACTTTGGTGATCGCGGACAGACACCTAGTCAAACTAAGCAAGAATTACAAATTAGTGATAATTTTCTTTTCGCAAAAAATGGCACCACCGCCATTCACCGTGTTCAGAATCCGAATAGTTTGCACGAATTGATGTGACATCCATATACCTCTACATTATTGTTGATTTAACAAATATACCTACGCCACGGTAATAGACATTATGGACCGGCCACACATTCGCCCTACGGCGAAGTTATCGTCACTGGGGCTCATTCATCTAATTCAAACGGTAGTAATTGGTTGTTCACGATTTGAACTACTACCTGAAGCTGGGCACATACGCTGCGATGATCGCATCTATTCATCAGATCAGTCCAGCGAGGTCCTAATATAGTTACATTGCCGGTAGGTAGTTATTGAGGAATCAAAATGACACCCCTATTTTAATCGAAAAAATTGATTTAACAAAAAAATTATTGGCATCAAAGTTGTAGAAAATCAAATTTTAAACAACTTTTGTTCCTATAACTTCTGCTGAAAAATTGAAATAACACAAGTTATTGAAGAAATGAAATGGCACAACCGGCTATTTGAAAAAAATATCGATCCTACAAAAAGTTAATGTGAACTAAAGTTGTAGAAAATCAAATTTTAACCATTTTTTGTTCCCATAACTTCTGCTGGAAAATTGAAATAACACAAGTTATTGAAGAAATGAAATGGCACAACCGGCTATTTGAAAAAAATATCGATCCTACAAAAAGTTAATGGGAACTAATGTTGTAGAAAATCAAATTTCAAACAACTTTTGTTCCCATAACTTCTGCTGGAAAATTGAAATAACACAAGTTATTGAAGAAATGAAATGGCACAACCAACTATTCAAAAAAAATATCGATCCTTCAAAAAGTTGATGGGAATCAAAGTTGTAGAAAATCAAATTTTAAACAACTTTTGTTCCCATAACTTCTGCTGTAAAATTGAAATAATACAAGTTATTGAAGAAATGAAATGGTACAACCAACTATTTAAAAAATTATCGATCCTGCAAAAAGTTTATGGGAATCAAAGTTGTAGAAAATCAAATTTTAAACAACTTTTATTCCGATAATTTCTGCTGAAAAATTGAAATAACACAAGTTATTGAAGAAACAAAATGGTACAACTAACTATTTAAAAAAAGATCGACCCTACAAAAAGTTGATGGGAACAAAAGTTGTTTAAAATTTGATTTTCTACAACTTTGATTCCCATCAACTTTTTGTAGGATCGATATTTTTTTAAATAGTTGGTTGTACCATTTCATTTCTTCAATAACTTGTGTTTCAATTTTTCAGCAGAAGTTATAGGAACAAAAGTTGTTTAAAATTTGATTTTCTACAACTTTGATGCCAATTTTTTTTTGTTAATTCAATATTTTTCGATTAAAATAGGGGTGTCATTTTGATTCCTCAATAACTACCTACTGGCAATGCAACTATATTAGGACCTCGCTGGACTGACCTGATGAATAGATGCGATCATCGCAGCGTGTGTGCCCAGCTTCAGGTAGTAGTTCAAATCGTGAACAACCAATTACTACCGTTTGAATTAGATGAATGAGCCCCCAGTGACGAAAACTTCGCCGTAGGGCGCAGATGTGGCCATAGCATTACTGTGCCTACGCCATCGAATTTCTTCTTTTTTACGGACATAATAAGCCCCTTTTACAGAGGCGCCAGCGTAAATTTAATAGCAACGTAAAAAGCGTTCTCTCTATCGAATGCCTAAAGTGAAAAAGAAACAGAACTATGCTATTTAGCTCATATAATTACGATGGCGCTTCTGTAATCGGGTTTAATATGCAGGTTGCCTCACGTTGTTTTCCTTCACCGAAAAGTCATTGGTGTGAAAATCCGTAATTGATTAGGAATAACCCTGTATAGAGCCAGCCTGTATTAGCGACCTTCGGCTATCATACGCACGAGAAGTTTCAGACAAATGTAGAACTTCCCCTTTTTTGGAAGTCGGTTGAAAAGGAAGGGTGCAACAAAGAGAGAGAGAGAGAGAGAGAGCGTGGTATTTATTTTTAAAAGTACATTTATGGTTATTCAATTTTACAAGTTCGTGCTGAAGTTTTAACAAGTAAAGTTGACAGCGCAAGGTCGGCTGATGCAATGACATCCTCGAGCATCGCTGGGGTACTTCAGACTGTGGTATTAGTACATTGTTCACCGAGAGGAGAAAGTGACCGATTCGGGAATCGCACTTTCTCTCGAGTGATACATAGTGCTTTATACTACACCTACGAGGAAAATAAAAAACTGAATCTTTACTAATTGAAATTTATATTGAAATTGTTGCAGTTAGTGAAGCTTAATGTAACACTTGAAAATGGCGCCAATGGCGTCTGCAATTTTCACATGTTCTTTTTTCAAATTGTTTGACACCATCCAACACACAGCTAGTGGCCAGTGTCATTTTGCGAACTTGGAGATAAAAACTCACTGTAAAAACTTTTTGGCTTTTGATATTTAGGTTAAGACTATGCTTACCCAAAATTAAAAAAGAAAAACCACGTAAGAAATGGATTTTCATACACTTTTCTCTCCCGCTCAGATGCGTTTTCTCCCCGCATATTTGTTCGATATGCAATGACGTACTTTCTACCGTAAATTTGATAAAGTATCAAGGTACTTTCCGAGCAGGTGTAGTATAAAATATATAGTGTTTTGCGTGTTAGTTTTCCTTGTAGAAAAAGAGAGCGAAGCGTTTCTGCAATAGGATATGAAAAAATCGCCCAAGTGTGAGTCGGACTCGCGCACAAAGGATTCCTTACCGTCTTGGACCCCCCTTAGCCCCATTCCTCTTGCCGTCATTAATAGCGAAAAAAACGAATAATTTGTCTATTTTATTATTTTTAGTATTTGTTTGTTATAGCGGCAACAGAAATACGTCATCTGTGAAAATTTCAGTTGTCTAGCTATCATAAGAATAAGAATAATTTATTGTTCCAGAAATATTTTTGACAATTATTGTTTTGAATCCATTGGCTCCGAACTAGTATATACTGTATGACGGAGCCAATGGCTTCTCATCACCATGGTTCATCAGATACAGCCTGGTGACAGACAGACAGACAGACATACGGACAGCGGAGTCTTACTAATAGGGTCCCGATTTTACTTTTTGGGTACGGAACCCTAAAAACGAGGTTTTCAAATGTGAGTAGTCGGTGGACGTCCTCTAGCTATTATGAAGGCTCCGTTTGAAAACGCCTGAGATATATATTTGATAGTAGCGTAGTCTGAATAGAGTTATGTAATGAGTAACGCCGTACAAGAGTGTTTTGGTAAACCTGTTGAGCGCATCTCTCGTTAATGGACGCCGGGGAACATGCGTCATCTGGATCGAATAATATGTCAAAAATTTGAATTGGCGCGTAACCGCAACGATGCAACGCAATAACTGCAACACGGTCTTCTTTAAGCGTCCACTCCATATTTAATAATCGGTCAAGTACGAGTCGGACTCGCGCACGGAGGGTACCGTACTGTATGGGAATACCCCCTTAAATGTTTAATTTATTTTAATTTTATAATTTATTATTGAAGGGAATATAAAACTTAATATTCTGTTAAAATTTCAAGCATCTACCTGATACCATTATTAATATAGAGCGAAAAACGTCTAAAAATTCAGGTTTGTTGTATGGGAGCCCCCCTTAAATATTTATTTTATTTTGTATTTAGTATTTGTTGTTGTAGCGGCAACAGAAATACATCATCTGTGAAAATTTCAGCTGCCTAGCTATCATGGTTCATGAGATACAGCCCGGTGACAGACGGACAGACGGACATCGCAGTCTTAGTAATAGGGTCCCGTTTTCCCTTTGGGTACGGAACCCTAAAAAACGCCTTGCATATCCGCAGCTTGTAGCTAACATCACAGCCGTCAAGGTATTTGGTTCGGTCTATACCTATAGTCAAATGACGCGTCCTACATCCTTATTGAAACTCGGTCAAAAATAACTCTCATTTAAATCAAATATTAAACCAGTTTTGACAAATTTGTAATTTATTCACTATAACGTGTATTTGAATGATGTTTTATTTTATACGCGGGTCAAGCGTGGAGCATTACTTACTGCGTCTCGTAAGTACTTCGGATGTAAGCTTGGAAGTTATAGACATGGCAAATATGTAAAAACTTAATTAAATCCACTTCTCAAAATGAATGGCATGGTTATATAATGCAGCTATTGATTGATTTCTAAAGTAAAAACAAGTAACAGAGTAAGTAAAAACAAAGATTTAAAGTACCTAGGTCTTAGATCATCAAATAGATCCGAATTTCGTGGAAGTATCTATGCTGATAAACAGAATCCTACGTAGGTAGCTGTAAAAACTACCACATTATCAGTGAAAGATGAAATTCACTGATTTTCGGCACTTTTCTCTTTGATTTATGAAATGTGCCGTGTCTAAAAAGCGCTAGGTCTACATGAGCTGTGCGCGACCTTCACCTTTAGGAATATAAATTTGTAGAGCTACGTGACCCATGGGTCGGCATCCGGGCTCTACCTACCTACCTACCTATAACACGTGTTTACATATTTTTATGATGCAGCTATTGATGGTTTTCTAAAGTAGTACTAGCTCTCAAAATATCTGAATCCATCAACCCACACTGGGCCAGTGTGGCGGATACTGCCCAATCACTTTTCGTGGGAAGGCCTACGTCTATTTTGGACTATTAAAAAAGGCTGGGTACAGGTATACAGGGTTATTTCTAACCAATTAGCGTTCTTTTAGGGGCTTATTCTGTACATCAAAACTAACAACTTTTGTTCTGCTACTTTTGTCAAAACTCAAAAAAAATTTTTGTTGTTCCATAGAAAAATATCGTTGACCCGCGACAAAATGTATGGAACAGCTGATTTTATTTTTGAATTCTGACAAAAGTTGTAAAACAAAAGTTGTTAGTTTTGATGTACAGAAAAAGCCCCTGAAAGGATGCTAATTGATTAGAAATAACCCTGTATAATTATTCGAACGACAAAGTGCCCGGGTGATAATTTAAAAATCGAATAAATATTTTTCCAAAAATTACACAACTGATTTCAATTGTGTACAACCTTTGAACAGTTCGCTCGAATCGACGTATACATTTTTTTTTTCATTTTTGTTGATTTTTCAAAAAGAGTTCAGCTGGTTTTGATAAGATTTGAATGGGACCTCTGAATTATACCAAACCATAATTAGTTTTCGCAAAAAATGGCAAAACCGCCTTCCATCGTAAACAAAATTCGAAAATTACGCTCGAAATGTTTACATTATTGTTAATTTATCAAAAACGGCTCAGCCGATTTCTATAAAATTTAAATGGGAGTACTTTTCGAACTAAAAAATAATTTTTCGATTCGGTTCACAATTCACGAAATTATCGATGAACATACACAAAAAATACATACAGACGAACATAGAACCTCCTCCTTTTTGGAAGTCGGTTAAAAAAAGAATTATTAAAATGCATTTATAACGTAATTGGCGGAGTAATCGCGTAATATACATAGACACACTGACGAATTGAGAACCTCCTTTTTAACCGACTTCCAAAAAGAAGGAGGTTCTATGTTCGTCTGTAGGTATTTTTTTGTGTATGTTCATCGGTAATTCCGCCAATTGTGAACCAATTCGAAAAAATCTTTTTTAGTTTGAAAGGGTACATTCCCACGGGGGTCCCATTTAAATTTTACAGAAATCGGCTAAGCCGTTTCTTGAAAAATCAACAATAATGTAAACAATCCGATCAAAATATTCGAATTTTCTACACGATGGAAGGCGGTTTTACCATTTTTTGCGAAAAATAATTATTTGAAGTCCATTAACAATAAGGACCACCCCAATGTAAATAAACATTGCAAACGTTAAGCCAAGTTTCGCATAAAAGAAAATGTGAATAGATAAATAATTAAATACTAGCTGCCAAATGATTGATAGAGATCTCCATAATTAGGTGTTGTAATAGGATTATGATGGATTTATCTCTGCGACCTTTTACATGTTACGATTACGACACGACCGCGATGCGACATTTAACAGGTACGAGTAATTAAGTGGTGAATATTTGATTTTGTGCAGTAGGTTGTTGATTTTTATGTGTATTAATCAAATTGTATAAACTGGTTGAAATTAGACTTATTGTATAAATTAAATTCCTGCAGTCTTAAATATATTACTTAATTAGTACTTAAATCCCACAAAACATTTTCATGTAAAATTTAGCCAAAACTAAAGTTCGCGTTATCAAAGTTATCAGATCTAATGTAGAGCCAAGCTTCTAACTCTACATGCCTTAACTCTACATGTTTACAGCTTATTCAATATATGTGACTCCTCGTCTTGGCCCTCGTTGTTTTAACCGTGAACCTTTTTAAATATGGCAAGTGCTTTTATTAACTACCACTAAATACAAATCTTACATAATCTAAAACTACATAAAATACTAATACTAAGTACATAACAAGCAATTGGATCATCCACAGACCCTTGAAGGTATGAAGATAATCCAAATGTCAAGCCTACTGCCAGTTGGCAGCGTGCCCAGCATGCTGGCAGCATTGCCACGCTGAATGGCAATGCTTATACGTTGAGCCAAATAAACACCAGCATTTTGGTCACGCGTCGCGTCCACCAGACGCTCAGAAAGACTTCAAAACAACCGTTAACCTATGTCAGAGGTCTTCAGGTGGCTTAAAAACTATGACACACATAGCCACCCGACCTATACGACTTACTTTTGTCGTTGTGTAAATCATAAAACTAAAATAATTAGTAGTGCATATAAAGGTAATAGAAAACGTCGATGACTGTGGTGACACTTTCGTTAGCTTTACTATTACCTTCTATTGTTGATTTGCTGCCACGAGCGATTGATGTCTATCTGACATTGTAAAGGTCGTACGGTGTAAGTGTCCCTCACTAATGAATGTTCTATAGGCGTCTTGAATATCTGTCGTCTGCGCAACGCTCGCAAATGTCAATGCTGTCAAACGTTGCTAAACTTTGCGGCCATTGTAAACGAATATCATACTTATATCTACATAATACCTACAAATACATGACTGCCTCGGTGGCCCAGTGGTTAGTAACCCTAACTACTGTGTCAAAGAGGCGTGGTTTCGATTCCTACCCAGGACAATCATTTTTGTGATGGAAATAGGTGTTTGCTCTGTGTCTGGATGTCACTATCTATATAAGTTTGTGTTTGAAATATGTATATGTATAATCTCTGGCAGCCATATCACATGACTTGCTTAGTTTGGGGTCAGATACCGTGTGTAAGTTGTCAGTATTATTATACTATATAAAGCTTAATTACCACTCACTCACTGACTGACTCACTGACATAGAGAAACCTAAAGGGTATAAGGAGGTGTGTGGGGGGAAAAGTGAATATAGGGTCATGTTGGGGGTGGTTCACAACCTCTGGGAAAAATCCGAAATTGGAAGAAAGTCGTACCCTGATGGTGAGATGCCCTCGTATCTCGAAAACGGTAAACAATTTTCCTAACGCATTTGAACTAAAAATTGAAGAAACCCTGGGACCTCTTTAGAGAATTGAAAAAAAAGATGGCCCCCGAACAAAAAAACATGGCCGCCATACAAAATTGGATCTTCAATAGCTCGGGAACGGTACAACTTGGATGAAGAGTGTTTGACCAAATGTCATAGGGAATCGGGAGAGCTACCTGGTGGGGTCGATGAAAATTCAAGATGGCGGATTTTTTTTTTTTACTTTCGCCATACATTGGTTCGAAAGTAGTTTTGATGAAACTATTAGAAATGACAAAAATTTTTTTTTTTCTAAATAACAAAAGAGTGCCTCGCGGGCCGCTTGCGGCCCGCGCACCGCCCCAAAATACTAGTTTATGAATAAATTTTGTAGCGGTAGGGCTTTTTTGGTGGCGTATGTCCCATAACGCCTGTTATGAGCCACGGCGCCACCAGCGCCCCTGTACCGCGCAGGCGAGGACTAAGTTGATAACTTAAGTTGACTAAGTTGAGACTAAGTTAATACCGCTTAACTTAGTACTCGCATGCGCGGTACAGGCGGTAAATCGTCTATCTATAACGTCGTAAGTATGCGTTTTTGCTGAAATAAATAAATATCTAAATGTTGCTGGACATAGGCCTACCCTTTCAATCCCTACTAATACTAGTAGTTCTCCGAACAGTAGACCTCGCTTCTGTTTAACTGAATCTTCATAAGCCTATATCTCAACACGCTTTTGACCGATTTCGTTTATACTTGCAATTCTTGTTATATACCAAACAATCTTGACAAATATTATTGGAATCTGCTGATAAATAGCGCAACAGCAAATTTCCCCTTATTTTGAAGGAGCCCTCATTTCCTTTAAGGGGAAATTTGCTGTTGCGCTATTTCCCTAAAAAGGGGGGAAATTTGCGGTCTATCAAAAATCGCCGACTACAAAAAAGTAGTAAAGAACCTGTGTACCAAGTTGTGTCGAGATCCTTTGAAAAATGCAACCTGTAAACGAAAACCAACATCTGGACAGATGGAAGAAAAATCGCCGTGTTTTGCGCTCGACCAAAAAGAGTTTATTTAGTCCTTTTCTGTAAAATCGTCGAGGTCAGGATTTTCCAAAATCTGAATTTTTACAAAATTTTATTTAATTTACAATTGGCAGTGGATGTACCTATGTATGTATGTAAGTACGGGTGGAATCTTGAAAGTTAAATTTGACCAACTTGCCGGGTTCCAATTGAGCTGAAATTTTGCACGCATATGGTACCATGGAGCTGGTCTGATGATGTAGTAGGAAGGTGGCCATAGGAACGCCTGTCCTAAACAAGATTACCCGTTGTGTTTGGGCTCGTTTTACTTGTCCTGTCTTGTACTCTGCTGCTACATGATATCCAGGATCTCAAAAGCTTGTATTGAAAATACAAAAAAAAATATTTTGTTAATAATTTATTAATTCTACACATGTTTTTCTTTTATTCTGAGGCCTTCGATTTCCTAGGTCAGATAATATCTTCCAAACCTATGACCGTAAGCTTATGACTAGTTTGTTTACGGTAAATTAATGTCTAAGAATTTCGTGGTTACATTTTAATAACATAATTAATAATTTTTATGACAAACATGTTGTTTTTAATCGTAATATATATTTTTATCTGATTTCCAAAATGGAGGAGGTTCTATGTTCGTCTGTATGTTTTTTTGTGTATGTTCTTCGATAATTCCACCAATTGTGAACCGAACCAAAAAAATATTTTTTAGTTCGAAAGGGTATACTCCCGAGGTGATCCCATTTAAATTTTACAGAAATCAGCTGAGCCGTTTTTGATAAATCAACAAAAATGTACTTGGATGTCACATCGATTCGTGAAATTATTCTAATTCTGTACACGGTGGAAGTCGGTGTTGCGATTTTTTTGCGAAAAATATATTTAATTATCCTTAGTGAAATTATCTGGAATCAAAGTTTTTCAAGTTCGCTAGTTTCGCAGAATACAAGTAATACGGTGCGAAAGGTCACACGACATTGTGTGCATTATGTCAGCGGGGTAAGGGTCAGTGTCGCTTGCGCAACCCGCATCTATATTCATGGGGTCGGCCTCGCCCGCCGGCTGTTATCCGATTATCGAATCGATCACTGTTTATTTTTTAATTATGAATGTCAACGAATATTAAGATATTGGTCGTAAATTAAGTTGTCATGATCTAATACTTGTATACTAGTTGTACCAAGGTACCGACTATACTTGGTAGACGCGAGTACTGATGGAAACCGAATTGGTGTCTACCAAGTATCAAACACTTTTAGTTGTACTATCAATAATAGAGTATGTGCAAAAAGAGAACCGTCGTGGCGTTACGGTGAACTAACTACAAAATTTTAATTATCAGCCATGATGAAAACAGGATTGGTCTACCAAGTATCAAACACTTTTTGTTGTACTAGGTATTTCCTTCGATAAAGGGGGAAATTTAGTATCGCGGTAGTTATCAGCCGATTTCGATAATATGTCTCATGGCTGAAAAATAGAATAATCGACCGTATGGAAGCCGCCTTTATTATAGTATATATATTTTAATTCAATTTTTTAGGGTTCCGTACCCAAAGGGTAAAAACGGGACCCTATTACTAAGACTTCGATGTCCGTCTGTCCGTCTGTTCGTCTGTCTGTCTGTCTGTCACCGGGCTGTATCTCATGAACCATGATAGCTAGGCAGCTGAAATTTTCACAGATGATGTATTTCTGTTGCTGCTATAACAACAAATACTAAAAACAAATACATATAGTACGGAACATCTCCGTGCGCGAGTCCGACTCGTACTTGGCCGATTTTTATTATTAAATGAACGTACAACGTAATATTCTGAGAATATTTCAAGCATCTTCCTGTTGACGTTATTAATATCGGGTAAAAAAAATCACGTTACTTGTATGGAAGCCCTTCTTTAATTATTTTTTATTTTAACTATTTATTTTTAAAAAGTGCATATTTAATTATTAAATTAATTTAAGTTCAATTTTTTTTTAAATGTATTTTTATTTACACAGAAAAACAAAAAAGATCTTAAATAACAATTTCCGCTATAACTAAACTAATACTAAAACTTAAAATAAAACCTAGTCTAAAAGCCCCTCGGCAGAGGGTAACGTGGCCAGAATGCTGGCAGCATTGCCTCGCTGAATAGCAATACTCAGCTTTTGAGCGAAATAGATGCCAGCACTCTGGTCACGTGTCACCTCTACCAAACGCCTGGTCAAATCTTTGTAAAGAGTATGAAATTTAAGTTATAAATATAAGTTCAATTAAATCAAGTATGTGTGTAAGTGTCACTGTTATTTAAATCAAGCAAAAAAACTGCTAAAAATTCAGATTTGTTGTATGAGCTCTACTTAAATATTTTTTCTGTTTTCATATTTGTTGCTATAGCGGCAACAGAAATACATGATTTGTGAAAATTTCAACGTTCTAGCTATCAGAATGGTTCATAAGCATACAGCCTGGTGACAGACATACAGACGGACGGACAGCGGAGTCTTAGTAATAGGGTCCCGTTTTTACCCTTTGGGTACGGAACCCTAAAAAGAAGAACGGCACGATGTCTACTTTTCTCCACTTGTAGATGTCCCATCTACCTTAAGTATATATTTTCCCTTGTAATAAATAACTCTCTATTTTCTATTCCAGTGATGTCAAAGTTCGCCGTGCGCGTGGACGCGGCAGTGTCCGCCCTGGGCGGAGGTGCGGGCGGCGCGCTCGATGAGAACGACTTCATCGACGCCTCGCGACTCGTGTACGACGCCGTCAGGGAGATACGACGCGCCGTGCTCATGAACAGGGTGAGTGTGGAGAGTGAGTGGAGTGACTGTGGAGAGTTAGAATAGTAGCGCACAGCGTGGAGAGTTGCGAGAGTAGCGCAGTGCGTGAAAAGTTGGGAGAGTAGCGCAGAGCGTGGAGAGTTGGGAGAGTAACGCAGAGCGTAGAGAGTTGAGTTAAGAGTGGAGAGAGTTAGGTTGAAAATGAGTGGGGCTTAGAATGGAGCTAGCAGGGATGATAATGAATGATATACTGAGAAAACTTAGTGAGGAGGTTTAGATACTCGTTTATGATGCCGTCAGGGAGATCCGACGTGCTGTGCTCATTAATAGAGTAAGAAGAGTGAGTTAGATAGCGTGAATAGTTGATTATTATAAGAGAGTTTTAAGAGCAGGTTGAGAATGATGCTAGGAAAAGATTGACAATAAAGTAAATTAAATTCAGAATGAATGAAGCACCGTGCTTATGAACAGGGAAGAAGAGTGAGTGAGACTGAGAGCATGAGTGAGGTTTAAAGCGGAGAGAGCTAAGTGACGAGTTGAGTGAGCAAGGTTGAGAATGGAGTGAGCTAGGTTGAGAATAAAGTGACCCAGGTTGTGGTTGGAATGAGCTGTGCTAAGAATAATAAATAATCGGTCACGTGCGAGTTGGATTCGCGCACGAAGGGTTCTGTACCGAATGGAAGCCCTCCTTAGTATGTTTTATTTTAATTTAATTATATATTTTTCAAGTCAATATTTAACTTTATATTGTGTGAATATTTCAAGCCTACCTGTAACCGTTATTAAGATCGAGCAAAAAACGTCTAAAAATTCAGGTTTGTTGTATGAGAGCCCCCTTTAAACATTTTTTATTATTATTTTTAGTATTTGTTGTTACAGCGGCAACCAGAATACGTAATCTGAAAATTTCAACATTCTAGCGAGTTTTTACCCTTTGAGTATGGAACCCTGATAACTTGGCTCTGTATTCTCAGTTTTAAATGGCATAAGTGTGATTAAGAGTAAAACAACTATGATTGAGAACAGAGTGAGATAGATTGAGAATGGAATGAAATAGGTTGAGAAATAATAGTTTGACAGCATCGTAGGATCGTCTACGGCGCAGTCAGATTCGACTGAGTATTCTAATGAACAGGGTGAGTTGCGTTTGAGAGAGTGAACTTAATAGAGAGAGGAATGAGCTGGTTGAGAATGAACTGAGCTAGGCTGAGAATGAACTGAGCTAGGTTGAGAATGAACTGAGCCGGGTTGAGAAAGGAATGAGCTAGGTGAGGAAATATTGATCTAGTTTGTGAAAGGAGTTAGTAAAATGGAACTAGAATAAGTATAGTTACAAAATAGGAATTAATAAGGATAGGCTCAGAAATAAATAATCAATATCCCAGAATCAAAAATTTTGAGATGATAATATTAAGAATGGAATAAGATAAAAAAAATACAGAAGTCCTAAGATAAAAATAATCTTAGACACAATTCTGTAAAGACAATGACAGTTTTTAAATTATTTGTTTAAACTTTAGGACGAGGAAGAATTAGACCCCGAGGACGTCGAGTTAGACGAGCATTACACACTCGAAACAAGGAGCAAATGTGAGCAAATTCCTTTATGGGTGTCATTTAGCACATGTCATTTAACGTGGGTCATTTGACGTTGGTGTTATTTAACGTTGGTGTCATTTTTTATGCTAAAGTGTCACGCTAGCTTGGATGTGTTACATTGGTGTCGTATTACGTAGCTTGTCATGTTAACTGGGTAATAAGATCATTATTATAATAAGTCCGTTAGTCAGACTAGCAAAAAATATTTGTCACGTAATTTTTCTTTTGTCAATCAAACAATAAATGACAAAGATAAAAGTGTCACTTCTTTTTCAGAAGTCTATACTTTTATAGTCTATTATTCGTGACGTTACGCGGAACTTTAAGGGGCTATATCTTCATTAATTATTGTTTAATTGACGAAAGAAAAAAATACGTGTCTAATATTTTTTGATAATCTATCCATCTGACCGACTAATTATATTTTTTTAGTCATGTAGCCTATTTAACGTGGGTCATTTAACGTTGGTGTCATTTTATGTTAACTACAGTGTGGTGTCATTTAGCTTGGATGTGTAACATTGGTGTTATATTATGTAGTCAGTATGTGTGTTTTGGTATCATTTTATGTAGTTTGAATGTGTAGTGTTATTTTTTGCTTGTATGTGCTGGGATGTTGTGTTTTATGTTCAGTTTAACAAAATGGTGTCATTTATTCGTAACTTGGATGTCATGTTGTGTTTTTTTCTTTTGTTCATTGTTTTTGTTTTTTGCATTGAAGCAGTCTTTTTAAATTGTCTTTAGTTAATTAATTATTTTTCAGTTTTGTCAAAATTAAAATTGGAATCTCGTCCGTTATCGTTAGTCTATTGACGTTATCTATGATTGATTGACGACTATTGGCCAGTCATCGTTCTACAGATGATGACGTCACGAGTCGTGATTGGTCGTCCATAAATTGACTTTAATAATAATTGGGTTATTTTTAAGAAAATAAACGTATGAAATTTTATTGGTCGACTGCCTCAATGCAAACGAATAACTTTTATTTTAAGGAGTTATTTACACGAGCGTGTTTACGGCGATTTTTTAACTTTTTTGAAATGAACTTGCCAAGGTAAATTAAAATTTGATAATTCGGTTGCTTTGAAAAACCCTGGCCATAGATGTTATTGAAATAGCACATGGTTTTTTACCAACTTTGCTTATTCGTTTGAGAGACATACATGTTACGCATACTGTCGTGAACATATAAATTAACTCGCATACATTTTTGGTTGACGATATCGAAACCAAAGATATATGGATTTTTTTTTATATTTTTCAATGCTTACTTTATTAAACCATAAAAATATCAATAGCAACTGTTGTTTAGTTAATTCATCCATTTAAGCGTTTGCAGAACATGTATAGCACTGTTGCGTAAAACTTTTTATACTGTTGGGGCACCCAATAGTAGTTTGGGGCCCGCAGTATGTCTTTCAAATTTTTTGTATTACCGAAACAATGTAATAATAGCAAATGTCATTTTTGTAATTTTTATTTTATGTAAGGCATTTTTATGAATTTGATTAAATTAAATTATGAAATATTAATAACAGTAATTTTCGTTGTTAGAAATCGTTATGCTCGTGTAAACCTCGCCTTAGCGGTGTACCATTGAGTGTTAACTAGCTGCTCATTCTCATTGTTTTATGTTTTTAACAGGGATTTATCATTTTGCATGTTGGTGGCGCACTGAGTACTTTTACGCCATTTTTGTTCAAAGTCTCGGTTAACTTGTGCTAACCTCATAATGTTGCAATAATAGTAATTTACTTTGTCTGTTTTAATAAATTAATTCATTATCATTGGGGGTAGTTGCAAAGTAAAAAGGGTAGTCAAAGCACAGGCAGACAAAATAGAGATTTAAGTTATTTGCACAAACAAAATAAGCCTTGACTAATAACTTGAAACGCTTAAAGCCCTCACTGTGCCACCGGTAAAAATACTCATATTTATTAGGAACAAACTAATTCTTACTCAGAGTTATCTGCTTACTCTTACTAAGAAAAAAGGAGATGATTAAGACTGATTAATTGATTATGAACAATTTTGACTATGGGCCAACTAAAAATACGAGAAAAAAATCATCTGTTCCGTAGATAACTGCAATTAGAATCAAGAAAATGTATGAAACAGCAATTTTAACCGACTTCCAAAAAGGAGGAGGTTCTATGTTCGTGTGTATGTATTTTTTTGTGTATGTTCATCGATAATTTCGCCAATTGTGAACCGAATCGAAAAATTCTTCTTTAGTTCGAAAGGGTATACTCCCGAAGTGGTCCCATTTAAATTTTACAGAAATCAGCTAAGCCGTTTTTGAAAAAACCAACAATAATGTAAGCAATTTGAGCGAAATATCCGAATTTTGTACAAAATGAACATCGATAATTTCGCCACTTGCGGACCTAATCGAAAAATTATTTTTTAGTTCGAAAGGGTATTCTCCCAAGGTGGTTCCATTTAAATTTTATAGAAATCGGCTAAGCCGTTCTTGATAAATCAACAATAATGTAAACAATTCGAGTGAAATATTCGAATTTTGTACACGATGGATGCGGTTTTGCCATTTTTTGCGAAAAAATAATTATTTTCTCAAATGCCGAGTTGATCCTATAGTAAAAGTTGTTAATAATGATGGCCTGAATCACTTTCGGCTTAGTACGTCAGTTCTGGATAAAAATGTATTCCCTTTCATATGTCACGGGATATTGTTCCTAATGTATATGAGGATTAATGTGGTAATCGCATGTGACGTAGACCTCGGACGACCTCGACACCGACACGGAGTTTGAACCAGTCGAGGATATGACCATGGAGACTCGATCGCGATGTAAGTATTGTAGAAAATTGAAGGTAGTTTGTGGAAATTTTGAGGGTACCTAGTTACTTACTAATTCATAAAAAAGGTGTATACGAGAACTGCGTCAATTATGCTTAAAAAAATAAGTAGCGTCAGTAATACTCAGTTATTATTAAACAAGGAGCGTTACTTATAGTTTCAGTAATGTTTAACAAAAAAAGTAGCGTCAATTATGTTTAATAAAATAAATAGCGTCATTTATGTCATACAAAATAAGTAGCGTCAGTTATGTTTAGCAAACTAAGTAGCGTCACTTATGTTTGACAAAATAAGTAGCGTCAGTAATACTCAGTTATTATTAAACAAGGAGCGTTACTTAAAGTTTCAGTAATGTTTAACAAAATAAGTAGCGTCAATTATGTTTAATAAAATAAATAGCGTCATTTATGTCATACAAAATAAGTAGCGTCAGTTATGTTTAGCAAACTAAGTAGCGTCACTTATGTTTGACAAAATAAGTAGCGTCAGTAATACTCAGTTATTATTAAACAAGGAGCGTTACTTAAAGTTTCAGTAATGTTTAACAAAATAAGTAGCGTCAATTATGTTTAATAAAATAAATAGCGTCATTTATGTCATACAAAATAAGTAGCGTCAGTTATGTTTAGCAAACTAAGTAGCGTCACTTATGTTTGACAAAATAAGTAGCGTCAGTAATACTCAGTTATTATTAAACAAGGAGCGTTACTTAAAGTTTCAGTAATGTTTAACAAAATAAGTAGCGTCAATTGTGTTTAACAAAATAAGTAGCGTCATTTATGTCATACAAAATAAGTAGCGTCAGTTATGTTTAGCAAACTAAGTAGCGTCACTTATGTTTGACAAAATAAGTAGCGTCAGTAATACTCAGTTATTATTAAACAAGGAGCGTTACTTAAAGTTTCAGTAATGTTTAACAAAATAAGTAGTGTCAATTATGTTTAGCGAAATAAGTAGCGTCATTTATGTCAAACAAAATAAGTAGCGTCAGTTATGTTTAGCAAAATAAGTAGCGTCACTTATGTTTGACAAAATAAGTAGCGTCAGTTATGTTAAACAAAATAAGTAGCGTCAGTTATGTTAAACAAATTATGTAGCGTCAGTTATGTTAAACAAAATAAGTAGCGTCACTTATGTTTGACAAAATAAGTAGCGTTAGTTATGTTTAACAAAATAAGTAGCGTCAGTTATGTTAAACAAAATAAGTAGCGTCACTTATGTTTGACAAAATAAGTAGCGTTAGTTATGTTTAAGTAGTGTCAGTTCATAGTTCATTTATTCGACAAATGGGTGTCAGAGACACACTTTTGAATAGTCAACAATCTACATAATAGCAAAAACTTAGGACAAGAAGCTTCTTACGATAAATATTAATTGCAGCTAAACAATCAATCATTACTTTAAACTTAAATCTTATCAATTAAATCACAATAATCACATTAGATAATCCTTACATGACGTCATGATGCGTGACGTCTTTTCATCTGATATACCTCAGTGCCTCAAGACGAAAGTTTTCGATAGTTGTGTGTTGCCAGTGATGACATATGGAACTGAAACGTGGTCTTTTACTGTGGGCCTTATGAATAAGCTCAGGATAGCCCAACGTGCTATGGAGAGGGCTATGCTCGGCGTCTCTCTGCGAGATCGAATCAGAAATGAGGAGATCCGCAGACGAACCAAAGTTACCGACATAGCCCAGCGGATTAGCAAATTAAAGTGGCAATGGACAGGGCACATAGTTCGGAGAACGGATGGCCGATGGGGCAGTAAAGTTCTCGAATGGAGACCACGGACCAGCAAGCGCAGCGTAGGACGTCCACCGACTAGGTGGACTGACGATATAATAAAGATCGCAGGAACGCGCTGGATGCAGGCCGCTTCCAACCGGCCTTATTGGAAATCCATTGGGGAGGCCTATGTCCAGCAGTGGACGTCTTACGGCTGATGGATGGATGGATAAATCCTTACATAGTATAAAATAAAGTCGCTATTTTCGTTTGTTTATTTGTTTGTCTGTATGCTTAAATCTTTAAAACTACGCAACGGATTTTGATGCGGTTTTTTTTAATGGATAGAGTGATTCAAGAGGAAGGTTTATATGTATAAAAATTCCCGAATTTCCCACGGGAACGGGCACAACGCGGGTAAAACCGCGGGGCGCTGCTAGTTAATAATAAATACAAGTAGACACAACAACGTGCCAGTTGCATGAATGACGAAAACCTTTATCTTTAACAAAATAAGTAGTGTCAGTTATGTTTAACAAAATAAATAGCAGCACTTATGTTTAACAAAATAAAAGCCTTCAGTTATTTTTTTTTTAATAAAATAAGTAAGACATTTAGCCTTCAGTTATTTTTTTTTAATAAAATACGTAAGGCATTTAGCCTTCAGTTATTTTTATCAAAATAAGTACTGTCAGTATATTTGTTGGAAGAGTACTTAGCGTCAGGTAAGTTTTCAACTATAGTCACGTAAGTAATTTACTTGCTTTAAAGTTGTAACTTCAACATTACAGTATTTTTATTGAAATTTATGGAACGGCTTTATTTACGGCTTTATTTTTTTCTAAATAAAAATACGGCCCTTTTTACTGACTTCCGAAAAGGAGGACGTACTATGTTCGTCTGTAAGTATTTTTTTTTGTGTGTGTTCATCGATATTTTCACCAATTGTGAACCGATTTAAAAAAAAATGTTTTAGTTCGAAAGAGTATACTTTCGAGGTGATCCCATTTAAATTTTATTGAAATCGGCTGAGCCGTTTTTGATAAATCAGTAAAAATGTACATGGATGTCACATCGATTCGTGAAAATTATTCGGATTCTGTACACGGTGGAAGTTGGTGTTGCGATTTTTTGCGAAAAATAATTATTATAGTTATAATGTAGCTTACTAAAAGCAAAAGTAGATTTTAAATTGGCTAAATTCATTATAAACCAAAATACAACTGTATAATATTAGTGTAGATTCTTTTGGTATTTGTATCAAACGTGTATTGGACACTAATGTGTTGTGTATCTATCCCTAACATGCTGTGTATTTTTAATGTGTTGTGTATTTATAATAATTTGTGTATTTTCAGCGAGTGCGCACACCGGGGAGCATGGTGTAGACGAATATCCTGACATTAGTGGCATCACCAACGCCAGGGTGAGTAGACATAGGCCTACCCTCATAAAACAGCCACTTGTACTGAATAACCCAGTAACGGGTAAATAGATTCACATACGCCATCGAATTCCTTCTCTGGAGCTCAATTTATGATACAGACGTGACTTTGCTTTGCAAGTAGAGTTGCCAACTTCTTTTTTACGCAAATAAAGTACTTACATGTATCCAAATAAGTAAATTTTTGTTTAGGAACTGAAGTTTCTTTACTTTTTGACGGACGAACCGAACCGGAGGAGGTACTCAATTTGACGCGTATATTTTTTTAAATGTATAACCGCGCATAACATATTTCGTAGTAGGCCGATTTCAATAATTATTTTTTTATTGGAAAGAGTATACTTCGAAATTGGGCTCATTAAAATTTCATTGAAATCGGCTGAGCCATTTTTGATAAATCAACAATAATGTGAAAAATGCTACATCGATTCGTGCGAAATATTAGTGAATTCTGTACACGGGTGAAGTCGGTCATGCTGTTTTTTGCAAAAAATAATAAATTGTTTATTGTGATCACCAAAGGTACCTGCAGTTCTAAAAAACTTTTCATCCTTGCAGTGGCACTACGATCGATTTTACTGAGATCATCCGATTGATACTACATGGCGCTGTTGGTTCCACTTTTTCCATCGGGCCATTTTGTACAAAAAATGTGTGCCTGAGTGGGAATCAAAACCACACCTCTTGGTGCAAGAGTCAGGGTTACTGCCTCGGTGGCTCAGTGGTGACCCTGACTACGGGATCAAAGAGGCGTGGGTTCGATTCCCACCCAGGGCAAGTATTTATGTGATGAACATTGGTGTTTGCTCTGTTTCCTGGGTGTTATTTAGGTAATATCTGTATAAGTATATGTTTAAAAATACGTATATGTAATATATATCAGTCTCTGGCATCCATATCACAAGCTTTGCTTAGTTTGGTGTCAAAGACCGGGTGAAAGATGTCCCCTAATATTTATTTATTTACTAACCAATGAGCCATCACTACAGTTAATGCTTAAACACGTAACTCAAATAAGTTTAATTTGAATTGCAGGAAGCCATGCGCAAAATGACAGAGGAGGACAAACGCAAGATCCTCCAACAAGTGGAGCTCTTCCGTCGCGAGAAAATGACGTTCGACAACGAAGTGGCCAAGTGGGATGACGCTGGCAACGATATCATCATGCTAGCCAAGCATATGTGCATGATAATGCTGGAAATGACAGATTTTACCAGGTTAGTTCGCTTTGTTGACCGATAGATGGTGCTAATCTCAAACTTGTATAGTGAACAACGAAGTCGCTAATTTGGTAACGCTGGCAACGATATTATCATGCTAGCTAAACATATGTGCATGATAATGTTGGTAATGACAGATTTCACAAGGTTAGTTCATTGTGTTGACCGATAGATGGGCAAATAAAATAGTACATCCACGGAACTGTAATATGGGCTATATTATTAACTTCATCATTTTTAGGGGTTTGTACTCAAAGGGTAAAAACGCCGAGACGCTATTACTAAGACTCCACTGTCCGTCTGTCCGTCCGTCCGTCTGTCCGTCTCTCTCATGAACCGTTATAGCTAGAAAACATTTTCACAGATGATGTATTCCCATACAACAAATCTAAATTTTTAGCCGTTTTTCGCTCGATATCAATAATGTTAACAGGTAAATGCTTGAAATGTTCACAGAATATTTAGGTGCATGCTTACTTTAATAATAAATAATGAAATTGAAATCAAATAAATATGTAAGGGGGGCTCCCATACAACACGGAACCCTTCATGCGCGAGTCCGACTCGTACCTGGCAGGTTATTCGTCTTATTGAAAAAACAAAAATATTTTGATAAAATCTGACAGACGGACTATTCTATTTTTTTAGTTCATTAAGCTGGCGACTGACATGAGCATTTGGCCGTAACGTAACATTCAAAGCGAGCGTGTTACGTTATGACATGACCTGACTGACCTGTACCCTTGCTCATGGCGAGCATAGTGCTCGACTGCGCTCCGCCATTGATAGTCAAAATGTCGGATAACGAAGTCGTGTTTCTGGGTTCTGTAATTTTACTAAATGAATAATTTAGTACTCCAAAAAATTAAGAAAAAAAAAGAAACGTTATTGGATTTCAAAATTGTACAAAAACAGAAATTTATATTTTTTGTTTTTCTCTCCTCAGAGAAGCTAATAAACTTGTGATTTTTTTCTTACAAGTATCCACTTCAGTTTCTAGTAATGAAGCCAAATCGACCCACGCGTCTTGCTTTTTTATTTTATTATAATGTTGTGGATGAGAAGGGTCCCATAAAATAGTCATTTCTTTATATTTTTCAATGAACAACAGAGTTTTATCCTGGTCCCATTCCATCTTTAACGCTCGTCAATAACAATTCGAAATTGTGATACCCGCTTGACATGTGCACTCGCCACGACTCTCGGGGTTGTACTGACCTATAATTAAGGCGTAATGTAACACTCAAACGGAATTCGTTAAAATACCGACAACCGGGTGGAGCACGCGGCGCTCGCAGCGAGCGGATCGGCTCGCTGTACTGACCTGTAACATTTCGTCGTAACGTAACGTTACGTTACGACGAAATGTTGCAGGTCAGTCGGCGGCTTTACATTTCCAAAATAGACTAGAGTCAGATCTTCTAGCCGACCCTAGTCTACGAGTACATTGAAAATTTAATCAAAATATGTAATTATTGCTATTGTGTAATTGTTGCAGAGGTCGCGGCCCGCTCAAGACCACAATGGACGTTATAAACGCAGCCAAGAAGATCTCCGAGGCGGGAACCAAGCTGGACAAGCTCACGCGCGAAATCGCTGAACAGGTAACCACTGATCCACATAGGTCTTGACGCATTTTTGAAACTTCTAATGCGACTTCCAACAAGGTTGCGTTAAACGTTTAACGCTACCATGGATGGGGTATGAAAGCACTGTTGCGTCAAAGTTTCACTTCTTCCGCACGGAGGGACTCCACTTGCATTTTTTTTGAAGTGAAACTTGTAATACGACTTCCAACAAGGTTGCGTTAAACGTTTAACGCTACCATGGAGGGGTATGAAAGCACTGTTGCGTCGAAGTCTGTCACCGGGCTGTATCTCATAAACCATGATAGCTAGGCAGCTGAAATTTTCACAGATGATGTATTTCGGTTGCCGCTATAACAACAAATACAAAAAACAAAATAAAATAAATATTTAAGGGGGACTCCCATATAACGAACCTGAATTTTTAGACGTTTTTCGCTCTATATTAATAATGGTACCAGGTAGATGCTTGAAATTTTCACAGAATATTTAATTTTATATTCCCTTCAATAATAAATAATAAAATTAAAATAAAATAAATATTTAAGGGGGGCTCCCATACAGTACGGAACCCTCCGTGCGCGAGTCCGACTCGTACTTGGCCGATTATTATATAATAGATATAGAATGTTTCTGTATAACATGATTAAATTAATAATAACTTAACCATAATTTAATTAATTAATCTAGTAGTTATCCGAACAGTAGACCTCGCATCAATATCTCTTTAACTGAATCTTCATAAGCCTATATCTCGACTCGCTCTTGACCAATTTAGTTCATACTCGAAAATTTTATTTAATTTGCAATGGATGTATGTACCTATGTACTCGTAAGTTCGGGTTGAATATTGCAATTTGACCAACTTCCCGGTTTCCGATTGAGCTGAAATTTTGCACGCAAATGTATATTGCGTGACAGTGCAATAATATGGTACCATGGAGCTGATCTGATGATGGAGCCGGAAGGTGGCCATATGAACTCTTGTACTAAATAAGATAGACCCGTCGTGTTTGGGCTCGTTTCACTTGTCTTGGCTAGCACCCTGCTGCTACATGATATCCAGGCTCGCAAAAGCTTGGTTGTTTTTATATTTAAATTTAATGATCCACAGACTCCAGGGTCTGTGCCCTTTGTTAACTAAGTTACAATTGAAAGAAGGCGACTGTACAATAGAGATGGATTAGTTTAAATCTGAGTCTAAGTTAATTAACTAAGATTAAGAAGCTTGTATTTAAAAAGTTATATTTTTATAATAATTTATTACTTTCAGTGCCCAGAATCTTCGACCAAACAAGATCTACTGGCGTATCTACAGCGCATAGCTCTCTACTGCCATCAGATACAAATCACAAGCAAAGTGAAGGCGGACGTGCAGAATATATCCGGAGAGCTCATCGTCAGCGGGGTGAGTGGACAGCCCTAGTGTTAGTTACGTTTTGTAAAGTAGGAAGTAAGATATGCGGCAGTTTTGTAGGCTATGTCAGTATTTTTAATTGACATCAGTTATTTAGGCAATGTCATTATATTAACTGACATCAGTTATGTAACCAAATTGTGTCCAACATCAGTTTTGTAGCCAAATTAAGTCTAAAGTAAGTATTTGTAACCAATGTCAGTTTTATAACCAACGTCAGTGTGATATTATAGCCGAAGTAAAGCCCGGACACTCCGCGATTTTTCATTCAAAATCTGGTGTCTTACGCACACTACACAGTACTTACTCACAGACAACACACATACGCACGGTCGCTACACGTGCATTTGTGTGCGGAACGTCTATGACTGTCAGCGATCACCACGACGTGACGACATGCCGCGTGAGTGAGACAGATGCGTATTCAATTTGCAAAACTAAATATAAATCTAGTGCTTAAAAAAGTACAATAGTTACTTAATTTGGAAGCATTTTAACAAAAATTAACCGATCTACTTTATTTGAAAGAAAACATCAAGAGGTAGTTACGAAATAATGTAAAATAAGTTCCTTTTATTTATCCTTATGGAAACATTAAAATTCATTGTTTTATAACGTATCATTGATATTCAACGATACACAGTACAAGTCTTCCCTATTGTCACAGTCCAGGTATTTTTTTAAAGAAAATCCACTGGCCTGTGTAGCTCGCGCGCAGCGTACACGATCGGTCCGTGAAACGGGGGGTGGAAGTGAAGAAGACTCAAACGGGTGGGGGGTAGCGAGTGACCGTTGTATACGTAGTATTATTATATCTTCTTTGGCCGAAGTCAGTTCTGAGGGGTTAGTACAAGTTTATACGTAAACTAAACCTAAAGTAGTTTCCGTGTGGCTCCATACATTTTTGTACAGCGCCCCTGGCGGAATCGAGGAAGAACTAACAAAAATGTAAACAACCTAGTTTCAGTAAACTATGCAAACTCTGTACTAAGGCTGTTATAACTAATATCAGTTTTTTTGCCAAAATCAGCATACGTGAGGATACTGAGAAAAAAAAAACATCAATTTAATTTTGCCTTACAAAGAGGTGTAATTTTGCCGTACAAAAGGTTTAATTTTGCCATTAACCCGTCTGGTGCCCCCCGCTCGACTTGAAGGTCGCTGGTAATGTCAAGGTTATTTTCGAAAAATCAAAATTTGACAAGGCGCTTGACAAAATTGCTTATTTCGATATTGTAACTAGTTTTATTTAGAAAGAGTTATATACTACTAGAAAGCTACTGAAACGCAGAATGTTTTAATGTAATCTTAGTATTTATTAGACTTACTTGATAATAAAAAATATGATGATGAAAATCTTGTTTTGATTTTTTTCGCCGGCTCCCCACAAACATTTTGTTCTCACACTGTTATAACTAATTTTTACACAATTCACTCACTCAGGATATATACCTGCACCTTTTTACTACACAATTCACGCTTTTGTTTACTCGGAAACACGATATAATCACTAAAAAACACAATAACACTACGACGCAAAAAAATGGTGCGGCCATGTTTTTTCGCCGCGGAAACAAGACTGAACGAAGTACCGTTCGCAACGCAATTGCTCAACAACAATTTTTATACATTTATTTCTCAGACAAAAATCAAAGATTTATTTATATACACATAAAATGAACTATACAGATAATTATCATGAATTTTGGCGTTTATGAGGTAATCTTTGATTTTCGGTTATATGATTTTCGATGAAAAATCTTATTACGGCGATTACGGCCCAGCCGTTTTGCCGTAGCCAAATATGCCGTATGCCGTATCTCCGTCATTTATGAAACGATTTGAAAAATTCTTTCACTGTTGGGAATCTACACTGTCCCCGGTGAACATAGGCTATATTATAGTTATATATATATTATATAATACTATATATACATATTATAGGTGTAAAAAATACCTTGAAATATTCATTACTAGCTACGCCCTTGCGGTGTTACACGCGTTTACCCGGTATAAAAAGTAGCCTATGTATTGATCCAGGGTCTAAGCTATCTCCATACCAAATTTCATCAAAGTCCGTCTAGCCGTTTGAGCGTAAAAGAGTAACAAACATTTATACATCCAAACGTTCTTACAAACTTTAGCATTTATAATACATATTAGTAGGAAGTAGAGAAACTGTGATAATTTTGAATTTTGTGTGATATTTACGAGTACTTAGTTACTCCTAGATTAGTTACTTAGTTACTCCTAGATTAGTTACTTAGTTACCCCTAGATTCTTTCATACTTACCAACTTCGGCCAATATCGATCACCCGATTAGGAACTTTTGTTAGGAACACCTACCTACCTAGGGTACCTACTATGAGGGTACAAAATAAAATAAACATATTTTTTATATATTTTTTGTATATTTTTTATGTAAAACAGTGGTGGGCACAGGAAAAAAACTTAAGACTAGTACACAAATAAATTCAACTGCCTAAACAGTAAATGATATAAATAAAAACGTACATCGTCAATGTTATTATTACTAATTATGTATCGGCTAGTACACAAATAAATTCAACTGTCTGCAAAGTAAATGATATAAACAAAAACGTACATCGTCAATGTTATTCCTACTTATTATTACTAATTATATATCGGCTAGTACACAAATAAATTCAACTGTCTAAACAGTAAATGATATAAACAAAAACGTACAAAAACAAAAATGTTATTCCTACTTATTATTACTAATTATATATCGGCTAGTACACAAATAAATTCAACTGTCTGCAAAGTAAATGATATAAACAAAAACGTACAAAAACAAAAATGTTATTCCTACTTATTATTACTAATTATATATCGGCTAGTACACAAAAAAATTCAACTGTCTAAACAGTAAATGATATAAACAAAAACGTACATCGTCAATGTTATTATTACTAATTATATATCGGCTGGTCGGCTAGTACACAAATAAATTCAACTGTCTGCAAAGTAAATGATATAAACAAAAACGTACATCGTCAATGTTATTATTACTAATTATATATCGGCTAGTACACAAATAAATTCAACTGTCTGCACAGTAAAAATGTACATAGTCAACGTTATTCCGTCAGCCGACCACCGACAAACTAACCTAACCTAACCTACTTATCTAGATGAACTAGCCACACCTGGGCGAAAAATTATAACTTCTATTTTGCCCGGGACACAGAGTGCAGATGGAAAAGAAACGAAAAGAAAAAGGCATATATATAATGTTCATGGATTTGAAGGTTCATATCAAGATGAATATTCACGTGATACTTACAAACTTACTTGCAACCTCCCTAACCCTCCGCCTAGATGAAAAATGCCTGCTACTGACTACTAATCCAAAAGTAAAATCCGGTATTTACAATTGAATAAAGGATAGCAATTGTCCTGGCTATTGAAAGAAATTACTTGAGAAATATGCATCACAGATCATAAGGCATTCAAATCTCGCAATCACACACATCGTTCTCTCACAAATTGGTAAATACCTAGTCACGTTTCCTTTTCCGCCCACGAACTTCGTGTCCTTTGAGTTCAACCAAAGAATGCCATTGCGCCCAACAGCTGTCGGACGGAATGGCGTCTCCGGCACCAAAGCACAGAAATACGCCACAGGTCATGCACTTGGTATGAACCAATTTGGTTTCTGACAGCCGTTGGTGAACAACACAACGTTTTCGGTTACCTTGTTTCGTCAGAACCTGTGGCACGTGCGCGACATCCCGCCTCAACCTCATGATTTTCCCATCAGGCTCGCAAATCTCCACAGGAGCGGAGCGGTGTCGCTCCCACAAAGTGTTTGCTAGCTTTTTGCGAAAATCACGATGCGTCACAGCTGGCATGTCACGTCGTTTCAAAGAAGCGACGTACATAACGAAAGCATTGTGTATGCTCACGTTCAGCAACCTCTTGAACATCTTGACATACCATTTCACACATCTCTTGCGCTCCAACAAATACATTGACAGTTTTTGATCTTTCAGATCAACCCCTCCCATAGTATTGTTGTAGTCCCTCACGCTAATAGGCTTCACTAACGTTTTACCTGCCTTCGATCCGACGTAGGTATCGGCATTGTGGTAGGTGGAGATCATCGTGACCAGTTTGGAATCTTTCCATGTTACGATGGAAACATCACCAGAATGGCGCGCGATGATGGACCCCTTCGGCACATTTTTCGGTACCTTCGCGATTTCACTAGGCACGTTCCTACGATTCGTGCGCAAAGTTCCCAAGCAATCGTAACCCAAACTCTTGAGGTACCGCGCCAACGCTGGACAATTGTAAAAATTATCCATCGTAACGGAGTGCCCCCGATTTTCGAGTCCTCTCAATAACTCGAGTACAACCTGTGTACTCTTGCCAGCCAAGTCAATAGCAGGTGGGACGTCAACACCGTCCGAAGAAGAACCTTTTCCAGCGTAAATTTGAAACTTGTATAGGTACCCCGTATGTGATTCACAGAGCTCGTACGATTTAATTCCAAACCGCGCAGCCTTTGACCTTATTGCCTGAACCCAGGACAAGCGGCCTTTGAATAAGGTCAAGGACTCATCAATCGAAATTTCTCTATGCAAATTGTAAAGGGAGGCAAATTTTTTGTTGAGATGTGAAATCACGGGTGCCAATTTTGCTAATTTCGGTGATAGCTCAATCCCTTCACATTGTAGATAATCCCGACTCGCATCAGAATTGTCCACAAAGTGCAGAAACTTGCTAAGCAAAACATAGCGATTGAACGTCATAATGTTCTTGAATCTAGGCATTTCAAGAACATTTTCCGATTCCCAATATTCATTTTGTGATGTACGCTGATCGATACCCATGAACATATATATCGCGAAAAGAACCATCAGCTCGTCGGCATCAGTGTCAGTCCACCGATGAAGACGAGAGGATGGCTTCAATCCCTCTTCGAGTCTCAGACCACTGATTGTTTGCTGAGCGTACCTGTTAGTTTCCTGGGCAATTCGCTCCATGATGTCTCTATCCCAGATATCAATAAAGGCATCATAGGGCGAATCGTAATCTTTGAGTGGTCCTGCAGTAGGACCCGAAAAAACTTCGGGAACACCGCGGAACGACTCAAAGTTTTCTTCCCACGTGTAACTATCGGATACACCCGGCAAGCGACCAGCTTCTTCATCCATCGCACTCTCTACAGAAGCTACAATATTTTGCACACGTTCGTCTAACTCATCGTTATCTGGAATCTCTTTTCCCATTCCAGCGACAGCGTTTGAGATAATGTCTACGTCGAACTCGTCGTCGAAGTCACTATCAAAATCGCTGCCCTCGTGAGTCTTCCTTATAACTCGGGACCTTGGTGTTTTTCCTACTCCCGAGGTCGAAGGGAAAACACCGGCATCTGCTACAGAAACATCTGCAACGCTCCCTGGCTGAATAACAGTTCCCTGAGATAGGGAACTGTTATTGCCCGAAGCATCGCCTACGTTTCCGGTAGCAGTCGAGCTACAAGAAAGCGGCTTGGGTGTCAAGAATACCGGACCCTGCTGCACCCACCGCAATATCTGCCGCGCCTCCGCGTCGTCCACCTCGTCGTCGTCGTCGTCACTCACATCGAGCGCCTCTACGCGCTCTTCGACGCTGGTTCTGTAAGAGAGCAAATGTAACATTATTATTTTTATCCGAGGTACGAGTAAAAAAAGATGGAAAAATAAATTGCAAAAAAACTTACGCAAGTGACGACAACGGCCCGGTATCAACGGCTCTCCTTATGTGGCCGCCTGGGGTACTCTGCAGCGTCACAGTCTCGCCGGTAACGCCCAGAGTACCACCAGGCGTGTTATCTACGACCATGGCGCGTATTCTAAACAAACAAAAAAATAATGTGTAAAAATGTCCCGTAAACTCATGTACTTTAGTTTGTAATGACTTGTAATATTCAAAATGTAATAAAATATACAAAATGCTCACTGCTTGGGGGTGCGGTGCTGCACTTCCGGCGGCATTTCGATGTCCCGTTCCTCGGCGGCATTGATCAACTGCGTGATCAAAGCACGCCGAGATGATGAGGGCTGCGGAGTGCTTGAGCGGGAGCCGGTCGGCGTCACCGACTGCGACCTTATGTCCGCGCTCGAAGCGCGCAGTCTTGCGAGTCTAAAATAAAAAAGGAAAATTAGAACACAAATGCTTATCTTAGTGTATCGTATTCTACTTATCAAGCCCTTTCATTTGATACCCATATTGATGAATTAAAAAAAAATTAAAAAAAAATTAAATTATAAATTTAAAATTTCATTTAAAATTTTTCATCAAACATAGCTAACAACACTCCCGAATAATTCACCTTTCAAACTAATAACAAAAACATTGATGAATTAAAAAAAATTTTTAAAAAAAAATTAATTATAAATTTAAAATTTCATTTAAAATTTTTCATCAAACATAGCTAACAACACTCCCGAATAATTCACCTTTCAAACAAAAACAAAATCGTAATCACGTAATCTATTACGGCAATGAATTTTGATGCTATCGGTACTTCTGCAATGAAAACAATGGCGAGTCACTTGTTTTTGGAAAAAAATGATTTCTATCCAATATTTTCACACTAAAATGAAAATATATTTAGCAGTACATATTCACAGATATATTATTTACAAACTTACATGCAGTAATCAACCAATTTACAACAAAAATATACAAAATCATAACCAAACATGCATGACGCATAGAAACGAAAACGGCTCCACGAAAGTTGAAATGGTTTTTTGCATATAAACTTGCAATTAATCAAAAAACTATTATCATAAATAGATTCCTTACACATTATTTAGTAATTTGATAGCTTTTTTACTTACCTACGCTTGTTTTGGTTCATTTTTCTTGATTTTCTTTGAACTTACAACTACACTTCACCGTGTCAAAATGGCGGAATAAAAGGGCGTCAGCGAAAAATCTTGGTTTATTATTTTTTTTAAATTATTGTCTCTGGACAGATGCTAAAGTTGCGTTCATTCGAATTGTAATGCATGAATATAGCCACGAGTGAAGAGAATTAGTCTGTGGATAGATGCATAGACGAAAAATAAAATGGAGAAATCTTACGTACATAGCTGTGTACGTAAGGCACGTCGTGCCATTTTTCCTTACGTACATAGCTGTGTACGTAAGACATTTGACGGGTTAAAATACCCGAGAAAGTTGCCGTATTTGGCTATCGGTAGCGCTGAATACCATCGACATTAGAAATCTACCAAATATAGTATGATAGATGGTGATATGAAATTCACTGAGTCACCTAGTATTTTGTAATGTATGTAAGTTTTAGCTATTAGCTCGCGGCTCCACCCCCGTAATATTTTTATTCTTGTGCTATTCCAGAGGAACCTTTTGTTTTTCCGGGATAAAAAGTAGCCTATGTCACTTTCCGTCTTTCAAACTATGTCCATGCCAAAAATAAGTCAATCCGGTGCTCCGTTACTGCGTAAAAGAGGAACAAACGAACATACACACTTTCGGATTTATAATATTAGTCAAGGATAGCGTATAGCTGTAAACTACCATCAGATGGGGAGCCAGGATGCAGATGCGCAGAGTACAGGCCAGCTGATCGTTAGTGGGGTGAGTTGACGGTAACACTGGTGGTTGTGGCAATTTATGTCGAACGTCAGTTGTGTGGCCAAATTGTGTCCAACGTCAGTTTGTGTCAAACGTCATTTTTATGGACATATTGTTCCAACTTAATAAATGTGTGCGTAGATGGTTGTGGAAATTTATACGTCAGTTGTGTGGAAAAATTGTGTCTTTACGTCATTTTTAGAGCCATATTGTATCCAATGTAATAAATGTGTGCGTAGATGGTTATGGCACTTATGTCGAACGTCAGTGTTGTGGCCAAATTCTGTTCAACGTCAGTTTAATTGTGTCCAACGTAACGAATGAGTAGATGGTTCTACTGGTGTTGTGGCAATGTTTTTCAAACGTCAGTTCTGTGGCCAAATAGTGTTATATACAGGGTTGTTTCTAATCAATTAGCATCCTTTCAGGGGCTTATTGTGTACATCAAAACTAACAAATTTTGTTCTACAACTTTTATTAATTCTCAAAAAAAAGTTGTTGTTCTATAGAAAAATATCGTTTACCTTTTTTTTTAGTTTTGACAAGAATCGCACAACAAACGTTGTTGGTTTTAGTGTACAGAATAAGCCCATAAGAGGATGCTAATTGATTAGAAATAACCCTGTATACTATAATTCTTGCGTTAGTTTTGCAGCCACATTGTTAAACGTCAGTTTCGTAGCAAACTTACGCGTCAGCGGGAGTGAGAAGTGGGGCTCTAGTGGGTCTACTTCACGTTTAATTAGTATGGTTTTGGCGACAGCGGTTCTGGTATACATTATTCACATCTCATTTTCATCTGTTTTTGACCGACTCCCAATAAGAAGGAGGTTTTATGTTCGTCTGTATGTTTTTTTTTTGTGAATGTTCATCGATAATTACGCCAATTGTGAACCGAATCAAAAAATATTTTTTAGTTCGAAAGGGTGGTCCCATTTAAATGTTAAAGAAATCGGTTGAGCCGTTATTGAAATATCAACAATAACTTAAACAATTCGAGTGAAATATTCGAATTGTGTACACGATGTAAGGAGGAGTTGTCAATTTTTTTGCAATAATAATTATTCGTTAAAAATAATTGTTTCGTGTTACCAATATCTGTGGTCTTAACCTTTCGGCTGTCAAAAATAAAAACCTAGCAAGTGTATTTCCCTTCCTGTGATAAAAAGCGTAATTATGTGCCATATACGAGTTGTGCGTATACGCTATTTTATCATTGGAGGGGAAATACACTTGTTTTGATATCGTACAGCCGCATTGAAGCTACTGAGATATAACGAGAATAGTTAACTAAATCGTCTTCCAATTAATTTATGTCTGTACTGTACTGTACTGTACTGTACTGTACTGTACTAGCCTTTTTAATAGTCCACTGCAGGACGTAGGCCTACCCACGAAGGGTGATTGGGCCATATCCACCACGCTGGCCCAGTGCGGGTTGGTGGATTCACATACGCCATCGAATTTCTTCTACGGACGTATGCAGGTTGCCTCACGATGTTTTCCTTCACCGAAAAGCCAGTGGTGTGAAATTCCGTACATAAATTCCAAAGAACTCATTGGTACGGGACTGGGATTGAACCCACGACCTAACGATTGTAAGGCGGGTGTCACTACCTCTAGACCACCATGGCTTCTCTAGACCACCATGGCTTCATTTATGTCTAGTAAAAGTAAATTAAAACTGTTGTGGTTGTTAGCCTGTCGTGTCCCACTGCTGGGGAAAAGGCCTCCCCACGATCTTACCAGATTTTCCGGTTTTGAGCTACAGTGTACCAGTTCAGTGGCCGTGGTGGTCTAGTGGTAGTGACACCCGCCTCACAATCTTGAGATCGTGGGTTCAAATCCCGGTCCCGCACCAATGAATCCCTTGGAATGTATGTACGGAATCTAACACCACTGGCTTTTCGGTGAAGGAAAACATCGTGAGGCAACCTGCATACGTTCGTAGAAGAAATTCGATAGCGTATGTGAATCCATCACCCCGCATTGGGCTAGCGTGGTGGATATGCCCCAATCACCCTTCGTGGGTAGGCCTACGTCCTGCAGTGGACTATTAAAAAAAGGCTGATACAGTACAGTACAGTACCAGTTCTTGTTAAAAGTGTCAAGATCGTTGCGCCATCTCTTTTGGAGCCTACTATAATTATAACTATTTTTTGCAAAAAATAGCATGACCGACTTCACCCGTGTACAGAATTCGCGAATATTTCGCACGGATCGATGTATCATTTTTCACATTATTGTTGATTGATCAAAAATGGCTCAGCCGATTTCAATAAAATTGTAATGGGACCAATTTCGAAGCATACTCTTTCCAAAAAAAAAAAAATTGAAATCGGACTACTATGAAAAAAGTTATGCGTGGTTATACATTAAAAAAATATGTACGCGTCTTATTGAGTACCTCCTCCGGTTCGGTTCGTCGGTCAAAAAATAATAGAGTTTATTATTATGTTTCAGCTGGACAGCGCTACATCTCTGATCCAGGCGGCCAAGAACCTGATGAATGCTGTGGTACTGACTGTGAAGGCCTCCTACGTCGCCTCTACCAAGTATACTCGTCAAGGAACCATTGCTGTAAGTAACATAAATTAATTAATTGATCGTTTTTAGGGTTCCGTACCCAAAGGGTAAAAACGGGACCCTATTACTAAGACTCCGCTGTCCGTCTGTCTGTCCGTCCGTCTGTCACCAGGCTGTATCTCATGAACCGTAATAGTTAGAGAGTTCAAATTTTCATAGATGATGTATTTTGATTGCCGCTAAATAACAAAAAACTGAATAATATAAATATTTAAAGGGGGCGCCCATACAACAAACTTGATTTGTTTGCCGAGGGGCTTCTATACGAGTACGGTACGGAACCCTTCATGCGTGAGTCCAACTCGTACTTTGCTGTTTTTTTTTAAGATCTTCGTTTTAGCCACGGTGATTTTGCTTTCGTCTGTCCAGATGTTGGTTTTCGTCTACAGGTTGCATTTTTCGACGGATCTCGACATAACTTGGTACACAGGTTCTACATAGGGTTACTGGTAAACGATCAGCATCCTTGTATGGACATATTCTGTACATCAAAACAAACATCTTTTGTTCTACGTCTTCCGAAAATTTGTATTTATTTTCTTCCATGCCAAAATTTTAGTATTTAATTTGGCCGGTCTAAACAATTTTCATTCTATGTTAAATGCGCCGCCATCCGCGACACATGCACCTCAGATGAGATACTGTGTAAATATATGTATTAGTTTGTTAAAAACATATGCTGATAATAAAATATTTGTAGTATTTTTTTTTTGGTAAATTTCTTAAGATTTGGGAAAAGTTGTAGATTGAAAGTTGTTTGTTTTGATGGACAGAATATGAGTGCTGATTGATTAGCAATAACCCTGTATGCTAACAGATTTTATTTTGGCTTTTTGATAAAGGCCTCTCCTTTAGTAAAGGGGGTATTTCCCTCAAAAAGGGGTAAATTTGCTGTCGCGCTATATATCAACCGATCATGATAATATTTGGCGAGACTGTTTAAGTATCTCAATCATAACAAGATTTGCGAGTATGAAACAAAAATCGGTCAAGAGCGAGTCGAGTTATCGACTTATGAAGATTCATTTAAACAGATGCGAGGTCTACTGTTCGGAGGAATACTAGTTATATTTGGAAGTATAATGAGTATTGCTGGCGGTACTAAATATTTCCCATGGGGAATTTTTGATTGTGTGTATAATACTTCGAGCAAATATCAACAGAGCCACAGGCCCTCAGTGAAAGTAGTAAAAAATGTCCGAGCGCCGTCATACATACTGACTTACTATATTTTCATAAATAATTCATAATGACCCGTTTTCTCGAATCTCGACATTATTTCAACTAATTAGTGCTTGTAACCGAGCACTTTGGCATCGCGCGGCGTTGTAGTCGGCTTGTAATCGCCTTACGTCTAATTAAAAAGCCTGCCCACTACAAAGCATGGGCAGAGTTTTGGCTCGGACACTTTTTTTGCACGATTGTGACTATATAGATTTGTTCCTAAGGCATAATACAATACATTTTTTTATTCATAATTTGAGTTACATTTATGTGAAAAATATTAAATTGTAATTTTTTAACATTTTCACAATATGTAACTTGTGAAAATAACGTATTTCTTTAAAAAGGGGAAAGTATTATACAGGCGTTTTTGTCAACCGATTTATGTTTGTTATTCAAATCTTTTTATTTATCTTATATTGACGCATATGCATATTGCTTCGAGCCAATGTACAATGTAACCGTGTATTTGTATATGCAAAGTATATTATGTTATGTATATGTGATTGACGCATATGCATATTGCTTCGAGCCAATGTACAATGTAACCGTGTATTTGTATATGCAAAGTATATTATGTTATGTATATGTGATTGACGCATATGCATATTGCTTCAAGCCAATATACAATGTAACCGTGTATTTGTATATGCAAAGTATATAAGTTATGTATATGTGATTGACGCATATGCATATTGCTTCAAGCCAATATACAATGTAACCGTGTATTTGTAAATGCAAAGTACATTATGTGATTGCGCTGGTATAGTAACGT
Source organism: Hypomecis atomaria (assembly GCA_964007245.1). Taxonomy (NCBI): domain Eukaryota; kingdom Metazoa; phylum Arthropoda; class Insecta; order Lepidoptera; family Geometridae; genus Hypomecis; species Hypomecis atomaria. Next base: position 6,697,220 of record OZ023307.1, on the reverse strand, counting down.
GATATATACGTATACGCTGCCTCCCGCTTTGGACAGAACTATGTGAGTTTAGAACTTGTAGACATAGGCCTAGCATAAAACGGGTATTACACTATACGATATACAGGGACCCTTAGTCTCGAATAATAATCATTTTCGCGCAAAAATGGCGCAAATGATGTCAATCATTGTAATCTCCGTACCTACAAACCATTTATACCATTTTAGGTTATTATTGGTTTTTCAATGTTTTTGATAAAAGGAGATAATGCAAAATGGGCTCAGACTAGGTACAGTAGCTCAAAAATCCGTTAAACTATAATAAATAAATGCGCAGAGTAAAACAACCGCATCAAATGCTTTATTTTTGAGTAATATCACATTTTCCAATTTGATTTTTGTTCAGTCATTGAATTACTGTCATTTTGGTCACATGTAACCTTAATACCCGAATACACGAAATTACTTTTAATGGACACTGTTATTGTAAAAAATAACGGGAAAATCATTTTCCGAAAGACACAAAGCAAATTATGAAATACTGTACCCTTTAGTGGCCCAATTTCTATGCATATTTGCAATATCTCCTTTAAATGGGACAACTAATGGTCTACCAAAAAAATTAAAAAAAGAATCATCGTAATCGATTCATAAGTAAGTAATCATGTAATATGCAAAAAAAGTCGAATAGTGAATCTCCTTTTTAAAATCTGTTGAAAAAGACCACGCCTACCCTTCCATAGGTCTCTGCGTATTGCATAGTCTAATACCCGTTTTAGATTCATGCTTTCTCGGTCTTATTTATTTATTTTATTTCTATTAGTAAAAGATGGCGATAGTACAAAATTTCCTTTATTGACTTGTAGTCATATTTGTTTCAAGTTATTTTTATTTATTAATTTGCATGATGCAGTACAAATTGTATGTACGTATTAAGAGAAGATTTTTAACCTTTCGACCGCCAAAGTCATTATGACCAGTCGACAAAAACTGGGGCCCATAATCCTTATCCTTACATAGTATAAAATAAAGTCGCTATTTTTGTTTGTTTGTTTGTCTGTATGCTTAAATCTTTAAAACTACGCAACGGATTTTGATGCGGTTTTTTTTAATGGATAGAGTGATTCAAGAGGAAGGTTTATATGTATAAAAATTCCCGAAATTCCCACGGGAACGGGCACAACGCGGATAAAACCGCGGGGCGCTGCTAGTATGAAATAAAATAGGTGTTCCTAATGGACCGACTATGTATGCACAACTAGTTGTGCCACTTCATAACTGTGTTCCTGAATAAAATATAAGGCGTGACGATCAAAAGGTTAAAATAGCGGCGCTTATCATGCATGCTTTCTCGCTCGCACACTAATGTATAACGTAACTTACGTAACGTTGGCAAGAAATAGCAAATATTATCTGAAAGCCTATATACAGGGTTATTTCTAATCAATTAGCATCCTTTTAGGGACTTATTCTGTACATCAAAACTAACAAATTTTGTTCTGCGACTTTTGTCAAAACTAAAAAAAAAAATGTTTTTCCATAGTAACATATCGTTCACCCGCGACAAAATGTATTTAATTCTGATCAGATTTTTTTTGAGTTTTGACAAAAGTCGCAGATCAAGAGTTGTTAGTTTTGATGAACAGAATAATCCCATAAAAGGATGCTAATTAATTAGAAATAACCCTGTATATAAATCAGCCTTACGGCGTATTTATTATATCATTATGTTTTACTTTATTTCACAACATAATATATCACTGTGTAAAGGAAGATTTATATTAAACCGGGCCGCGTCCCGTCCGGGCCACGGATTTGAAACGTTACATACGTGTATGACGCAGTTTTTATACAGGGTTATCCAGAACTAATGTACTCAGCCGATAGGAGGTGATTCATATACTATGAGGCCAAACAGGAAATCGAGAAAAAAAAACTCCTGTTCTAAAAAGCTACAAGTTGCGCAATATCCAATCCTGACTGAAGCTCACATAAAGCTACGCCTTGATTGGGTTTCGCAAAAATTGGGTAGCTAACTTCACATCTGTCGACTTGTATGATTCGGCACTCGGCTCAAAAATGGTCTGATCTAATATAAACCTTCCATAAAAATCAAACAATACTATAACGTCTATTACAATCATCATCAAAATCATCAGCCTGTATCGACCCACTTCTGGGTATAGGCCTCCTCTCCCTTGTGCCAGTTTTTCCTGTCTTGGGATGATCTCATCCACGAGTGTCCCGCGATGGATCTGATCTATTTCAATAATCCACACCAATATAAATAAGGGTTATTGAGGAAGTGATTGTGAGGAAGAGGAGGAGGAAGAGGAATTGTCACGCGCAAATTTAGAGGATTCGGATGAGGAAGCGGATGAGAAAGAGGATGATAGGAAATTATAAATACTAGTGTACCCAACCCAAAAACCGCTGTCCTGTCTGTACATAACAAGGTACATATAGGTACATACACAAAAAATTGATTGAAAGGGCATTTTTGGCGGGTGGCGGGGGGGAGGTCTCGCTCGCCCGTTCGGCCCGTTCGGCCCTGCGGCGTGTGCGTTGCCATGGATACGCACCGCGCTTGCGCAGTGAAATTCCTCCATAAATTCCTCTTAAATTTTAGGAAGCGATAGCGGAAGAGGATTTTTTTTTGTTTATGAGGATGCGGTAACGGTCGAGGAACACAAAATATTACGGAACTTCCGCATTATGGGGAAGCGAAAGAGGAATCCTCAGCAACCCTAATATAAATAAATGAAATAGCCTCTTATTTCTTGCAATATACAAAGCTACTAATATACTGTTACGAGATGGGTTCTTGGATAATCAGTTAAAACGCCGATTGTACACTTTGCACTTTATTGCACAAAATCACAGTACACACGACGCAACTGGTTCGCACAATACTTCACACTGGCACTGATATTCACACAACTAGTCACTTCACAATCACTGGTACCGCACTTGAACACGAGATGTTTTCACTCCGGTATAAACGCGATAACTGCTACGAACGAAAACCATCGCCCTATTTATATCGGAATAAGGGTTCTCTAGAAATCTGTAGAATATTCGGTGCCATTGTGACTGACAAAGTAAACAAGTGTAAAGTTCGAGAAACCCCATTGTTCTTAATTATTACGAAAACATCACAAAAAAATCTAACAAACAACAAACAATAGACGCGACACAAAGGCCGGTGCCGCCTGAGTCATAAAACCATAAATCTCGCGATTAGATGTAAACAACTCGCCGCCCGTAATTATCGTGCGCAGCGCGGTTTACTGCCTAACACTACCTCCTCCCAAGACATGCTCGTCCCGAGCATCGTTGCACCCGTGATATCGCGCCAATCGATCCACGTGAACTATCTTGGGGGCACCTCGATGTCCTTTCTGTATGCGGAACGTCACGTCGTTGATCTTGGTCACCACTCGGTACGGTCCATCCCATTTGGCTTGTAGCTTTGGAGACTTCCCTTTACTGCGTATCGGGTTGTGCAGCCATACCATCGAGCCTTCTTCGAACCCAGGATTGTTAGCCCGTCTGTCGTATCGAGTCTTCATTCTTTCAGATGCTTGCTGGCCATGCTCTCTAATGTGCTCATAGATGTCGTTCATCTTGTTCCGGAGGTCACTGGCGTACTCAGTTATGGGTTGTGGAGAATCCGGTGGAATGCCAGTTATTAAGTCGGCTGGTAGCCGTAATTCCCGTCCAAAATTGGCAAAAGCGGGAGTGACATTGGTGCTCTCATGAACAGCACTTCGGTATGACAACAAAAATGGCTGGATATGCTTGTCCCAATCCCGTTGTTTGCTTCCGACTACTTTTGCCAGGTATCTCTCCAGAGTTTGGTTGAATCGCTCCACCATTCCATCTGATTGCGGGTGGTAAGACGTTGTCCTTGTTTTGTGTGCACCCATTATTCGGCACGTCTCTTGAAACAGCTGAGATTCAAAATTTCTTCCTTGGTCACTGTGGATTTCCAATGGTACTCCAAATCGACAGAATACTTCATGCACCAATTTGTCTGCTATCGTCGATGCCTCTTGGTTTGGAATAGCGAAGACTTCCGGCCACTTGGTGAAGTAATCCATGACGACAAGAAAGTACTTGTTGCCACTTTCGCTCACAGGAAATGGTCCGGCTACATCCAGCGCGATTCGCTCTCATGGTGCTCCAACATTATACAGTTTTAATGCTCCTCTGCTGCGGGTATGCGGGCCTTTCACTGATGCACAGCTCGTACATTTCCGTACCCAGTCTTCTACGTCATCTCTGCAGTTGATCCAGTAAAACCTTTCTCGAATCTTCAACAGTGTCCGTTTCACACCCAGATGTCCTCCCGAAAACCCTTCGTGGTACAGCTTCAAAATTTCAGGTATCTTTGCTCTGGGTACAACCATTTGGAGATGGCATCGGTTGCCACGAGCATTTTCCCATTTTCGGCAAAGTACTCCCTCCTGAAGCACCAGACTATCCCATTGCGCCCAATAGCTCTTTGTCGTAACACTCATTGAAGCAACAGCACTCCAGTCTGGCTTAGGGGCATCTGATTCCATCCATTCAAGAATCGGCTTGATGTCGGCGTCTTCTTCTTGTGCAACCTGAAGGGTTTCTTTCCATTCGTCACCGATGTCAGCTTTGAGCATTCTGACGGGCACTGAATCATTCGACTCATGTCTTGAGCAATGCTTGCAGTCCTCTGAGCATGGCCTTCTTGACAGTGCGTCCGCGTTGCCATGAGATTTTCCACTGCAATGCTCCGTGGTGAAGTCAAACTCTTGTAGTTGCTCAATCCATCTTGCCACTTGGCCTTCGGGATCCTTAAACTGTAGTAGCCACTTAAAAGCAGCGTGGTCGGTCCTCAGATGGAATTTTCGCCCGAGCAGGTATTTGCTAAAATGGCGCAATGTCTTCACCACTGCAAGTAGCTCCTTTCTTGTCACACAGTAGTTTCTTTCTGGCTTGGACAGGGATTTGCTGAAATACGCAATCACCACTTCTTGGTCTCCTTTTCTTTGTGACAGTACTCCTCCAATGCCGGTATTGCTGGCGTCAGTGTCCACGATGAACTCATTCTCGGTGTCCGGAAAGCCAAGAATAGGCGTATTACAAAGTCGCTTCTTTAGCTCTTGAAAAGCTGCGTCGCAATTTTCATCCCAGAGGAAGGGTCGTTTTTCCTCAGTCAGCCTATGCATCGGCTTAGCGATGTCAGCAAAGTTCTTCACGAATCGTCTGTAGTAGGAGCATAAACCCAGGAATGCTCTAACTTCCGTCTTGTCTTTTGGCACAGGCCAATCCTTGACAGCACTGACTTTTCCTGGATCCGTCTGTACGCCAGCTTCGGAAATCACATGTCCCAGGAAATTCACTTGCCTCTTGAAGAAGGAGCATTTCTTCGGACTCAGCTTGAGATTGGCTGCGCGAATCTTAGTCAATACTCGTTCCAAGTTTTGCAGGTGGTCTTCGAAGGTTTTCCCCACAATTATGATGTCGTCCAAATAGACTAGGCATGCATCTCCAATCAGCCCCCCGACCGCCTAAGCAATAGCAATCGTAATAGCAATCGTTTATGACTTCATTTTAGACATTTGGCACCGCCTATGTGACGTTAGCCATCAATTGCTTTGCGCGGATTGCGAAAGCAATCGTTGAATGAACAATTTTGATGGCTAACGTCACATAGGCGGTGCCAAATGTCTAAAATGAAGTCATAAACGATTGCTATTACGATTGCTATTGCTTAGGCGGTCGGGGGGCAGTCCCGCGAGCACTAACTCCATTAACCTTTCGAACGTAGCGGGCGCGTTGCACAATCCAAACGGCATCACGTTGAATTGCCACAGGCCTTTTCCCGTCGAAAATGCGGTCTTCTCTTTATCTTTAGGATCTATTTCCACTTGCCAGTATCCGCTCTTCAAGTCCAACGTAGTGAACCACTTCATACCTGTCAGTGTATCTAACGTGTCATCAATCCTCGGCAAAGGATAGCTGTCTTTCTTCGTTACGTCGTTGAGTCGTCGATAATCAACGCAGAACCGCATACTGCCATCCTTCTTTTTCACTAGAACCACTGGCGAACACCACGGACTGGATGAAGGTTCTATCACACCATTGCGTGCCATGTCTTCGATCATTGACTCAACTTCTTTTTCTCGAGCCACTGGTATCCTTCTTGGCCGCTGTCGAATCGGTGACACGCTTCCTGTATTTATTGTGTGCTTCACTAATCCAGTCTTCCCGTTGACAGCATCATCGAGAGCAAATATGTCGGTGTAGCGCTGCAGCATCTTCTTTGCCATCAGAAGTTCTCTGTCGGTCAGGTCTTTACGGGAATCTTCCAATAGCGTTGACACGTTGTAACTCCCAGCACAGTTGTATTTCTCCTTTGGTTGTTCTTGGCATCTGCGCATCCAGTCTACTTCTTCACAAGTACCAATTGGGGTTCCTCCTTTGATGAGTTGTTCCTCGTTACTTGCGTTGAGCACACGCACTACAACAGTATTAGCAGTCCTCACCAGGGTCCGGGCCACTAACCATGGTTGATCACCTTCCGATTGTTCAATTAGCACACATCGTCGTTGATGTCCCAACTTTGGCGGTAATCTAACTGCCGCAATGGTTTCCGATCTAGGTGCAAGGACTGTTCTCTGCAGACAATAAACCTTTCCTGATATGGCGCCTTCCATAAAGATTTCTTCTCTTCCACACTTCAAGATTCCTTGGTTGACGTCAATCTCACAATGATGTTCACGCATGAAGTCAAGACCCAGAATGCAATCGTCAACTATATTTGCCACAATGACTTTGTGTTGGAAAGTTTTCTCACCCAACTTTAACTCCACCAGCTTCTCTCCTCGGACGGATATGTGCTGACCGGTCGCCGTCAGAAGTTGAACAGTTTTGCAGCTTTCGAAGTTCGTAAGAAAGCGCTTAGCCAGTCGGGAACTGATGACAGTGCGAGAAGCTCCAGTATCCAATGTCAGCTTGCAAGAAGTTCCATTGATGGCACCATTGATGATCAGGCTGTTCCCATCGTGAGCTTGTGAGACCAAAATCTTTGGGGCCTTTTCTAGACCGGCCAGCACCCGCCCCTTGGTCCTGGCGCTTACTCGTTTCCCTGCTGCTGTGTGGTTTCACGGTTTGTCTGTTCCTGTAGTGGTCGATCGTCCCTTGTTCGGCGTGGCTTCGGGCAACTCCGCCATAAATGACCTCTTTCGTCGCAGTTGTAGCATCTTGGGCCAAATCTTGTACGAAGTGATGCTTTCTTTACCTCCCTTATATGTTGGATGTCCTTTTCTGGATTTCGTACAGCCTCGACTTCTAGGGCTTGAGCCAAAGCTTCCTTTAGCGTTTTATGATGCCCGAGTTTCACTGCAGTTCTAACTTCGAAGTCTGCTATACCGTTAGAAAATGCTTCCACCAAATGTTCGTCGTTGGGTAATGCTGCTGACTGATAAGCCTTCCGGAACAGTTTCTCCACTTCGACAGCCCACTGCTGAAGACTTTCGTTGCGACGTTGCACCCTGTTCTTTAACTGCGCTCTGTACACACGCTCTAGGTGCTCATCACCGTAGCGACTCTCCAACATTTCCATTAATTTTTCATAGGTCACTTCCTTGCCCACAGCATCAAGAATACTCAGGGCTTCATCGCGAAGGCTCATTATGAGGGCGTTCTTGGCTTGGACCTTGTCCCATCCATTAGTCTGAACGGCGGCATCGAATTGAATTTTGTAGGCTGACCATGATGATGTCCCGTCGAAAGGCGTCACTTTAAGCTTCTGTGAGGCTGGCGAGAAGATTGTAGGTGCAACAGTTCCGCCTCCAGACTTGATGACGTTCAAGGTTCTCCTCACGTCGGCGATTTGTGTTTCCGCTTCGAAGATGCGAGATTCATAATCCTTCATCTTTTTATTGTGCTCTTTTATGCTGGCGTCGTGCTGATCAACCGTGTCCTTGACCTCTTTTATCTCTTTGCCCAAAGTCGTCTGCAAGCTTGAAAGCAGTTCTTCTCTGTTGTTACGGGACAGTTCTTCCAGTAGGCGAGCCTGTTCTTCTCTGTTGTTGCGGGCCTGTTCTTCCAGTAGACGAGCCTGGTCTTCTTTGTTGCGATCGAATTTTTCTTCAAGCTTGCTGTTGTTACGGTCCAACATTGACTGCAACATCGACATCATTGCAGCCATATCAAATGCCACAGGGATAGCTGCTCCTGCAGCAGGTGCCACAGTAGATGCTGCAGTAGGTGCCACAGTAGGTGCCGTAGCAGGTGCTCCCGGGTGTCTGGAGTCGTCGTTGGTTGCCTCGGACTCGCTGCCTTCCATTAACAGCGAATTATTTCCGAAGCGTCGCTGGTCGACCTCCTCCTGGCGGCGCTCCTGCTCTTCTTGTCGGCGCGCTTCCTCCTGTCGGCGCTGACTCCGTGTGCGCGGCGTCTCTTCGTCGTATGGTGTTACCGGCATTTTCAATTATCCACCCTTCTGACACCAAATGTTACGAGATGGGTTCTTGGATAATCAGTTAAAACGCCGATTGTACACTTTGCACTTTATTGCACAAAATCACAGTACACACGACACAACTGGTTCGCACAATACTTCACACTGGCACTGATATTCACACAACTAGTCACTTCACAATCACTGGTACCGCACTTGAACACGAGATGTTTTCACTCCGGTATAAACGCGATAACTGCTACGAACGAAAACCATCGCCCTATTTATATCGGAATAAGGGTTCTCTAGAAATCTGTAGAATATTCGGTGCCATTGTGACTGACAAAGTAAACAAGTGTAAAGTTCGAGAAACCCCATTGTTCTTAATTATTACTAAAACATCACAAAAAAATCTAACAAACAACAAACAATAGACGCGACACAAAGGCCGGTGCCGCCTGAGTCATAAAACCATAAATCTCGCGATTAGATGTAAACAACTCGCCGCCCGTAATTATCGTGCGCAGCGCGGTTTACTGCCTAACAATACTATAACGTATATTAAAAATAAACCAATCACATTCCAGTCCCCGATCGTGGTATGGCGCATGAAAGCTCCCGAGAAGAAGCCGCTTATCCGACCGGAGAAGCCGGAGGAGGTTCGCGCTAAAGTGAGGCGCGGCAGCCAGAAGCTGCAACCCTCGCCCGTCAGGGCGCTGGCGGAGTTCCAGGGACCCGCTGGCTCTGTCTAAAGTAAGTTTATTTTTACTTTATATACGATAAACATACTTTTTTATAATGTTATCTTTCGTAATATACAGGGTTATTTCTAATCAATTAGCATCCTTTTAGGGGCTTGTTCTGTACATCAAAACTAACAACTTTTGTTCTGCGACTTTTGTCAGAAGCCAAAAAAAAATCAGCTGTTCCATACATTTTGTTGCGAACGACATTTTTCTATGGAACAACAAAAAAAAAAATTGAGTTTTGACCAAAGTCGCAGAACAAAAGTTGTTAGTTTTGATGTACAGAATAAGCTCCTAAAAGGACGCTAATTGATTAGAAATAACCCTGTATACAAATTACGCGTCATGTTGTTGTCCGCGATGGACTCCTAAACTAAATTTACCGATTTTAACCAAATTTTTCACACTATGTCCAGTTTGATACAACTTGTGAGATAGGTTAGTTTATATCTCAATTTATAATCGCATTTGTTTAATACTTTTAAAATCTGCCCGTACCGGGGCGAAGCCGGAATGGGCAGCTAGTATTTAATATAATTTTCATACCACCTGCTCGAAAATGACCCATTATATGTCATAGAATCTCAACTTAAAGCGAGTCATTATTATCTTAACTTAAAACACCCTCGCTGCTCTCGGGAGTTAACTATAGAGTCCCTCGCTACGCTCAGGGTCCGATTGTCGCCCGTGACATAAGACACCACTTGGTTCTCTTGGTACATAATCTATTATTATAGTCATGTTAAATTGTAAGTAAAATGTAAGTAGGTATCTATATTATTGACATAAATAAGTGGCCACTCTCACTCGAATATCCAGTACCCGACAAGGGTCCATACTGAACTTTGTACCTAAACTTTGTCAATAACATTTTGTACTGTATGGAAGCATGAATGAATGAAATTATTTTGCACTCGCTAGGCTCGCGCTTAGTAAGATATTTTTTTGCTTACGTCCTTTTATTGGAGAAACAATTTATTGAGAGAGAGAGAAGCAGAGTTGTGGCGTTCAATTCCCCCCTCCAAAATGTTAAACATACAATCAAATATATTGTCAATTATACCTGAAATTATTTGTGCTCGCTGCGCTCGCACTTAATGCTAGTCTTTTTTACTCTGTCTACTCTATATTGAATAAAAAAAATTGGTTGTCTGTAAAGACGATAATTATACGTGATAACGTCTTACGAAAACATTGTTGAATCAACAATTGAAACAAGCCGAACGCTTAGGACGATCGTGCCTCTCTATTACTTGTTTCGCGCTCATGCTTGCAGGCTCAGCTCAGGCAGACCGTGAAACTTTTACGTGCGTGTGTAGATTCGATTTATAAGACGTCATCAGATCAAAATAAACGAACATTCTTGGTTTCAGGTAAAACCCATTCAACGAATCGTCTGCATATTATTCGAAAACGCTCACATTGTGTCGGAATTTTATTGTGATTATTTATCCAACGTCAAATTTATTATTGTACGAAATCGTTCATTCAATTCGTTCACTCTATTTCTTGTATATAGACCAAAAGTCCTTGTACTTATAACTAGACTGCGCACCATTGACAGTAAAAACGTTCTAAGTCAGCGGGTTCCAAGGTAGCGGTGTCTCTTTCAACGTTAGACGTCTTTAAGACGTCAGACAAGGACACAGCTAACAACGGTCCCTCGTGCTCCGACCGGTTTCGCCTAACTACAACTTGTTAAGAAAACAGCTACCTTAAAGCTATGTGATTATATCTCATTTTGGCTGAACAAAAAATGTTGCTGCACAGTCTTGTTAGTAAGGACAAGGCTTTTGATATAGACCGAATTAAACTGAATGTTGTCTGTGAATACGAAGCGAATGGTTGCGCAGTATCATAATTATGTCAGTGGGGGTAAGTAGTGGGGATTTGCGCAGCTTGTAGCTAACTTCACAAACGCTGGTTTGATCCGGTCTACATGACATTTAAATTCTTTAGTTTCTTTCATCTGAACTAGATGGCGTGACAATATTCAAAACATAGTAAAAGTAAAGATAAATGTACCAATCATTTAACGTGTATTTACGTCACATGACTTGAAGCTAAATTTGACTCAAAAATTGTTCCTCATCATCCTGGATATTAAACATGTAGCAGCAGAGTGCTAGCCAAGACAAGTAAAACGAGCCCAAACACGACAGGTCTATCTTGTTTAGTACAGGAGTTCTTATGGTCACCTTCCGACTCCATCATCAGATCAGCTCCATGGTACCATATTATTGCATTGTCACGCGATATACATATGCGTGCAAAATTTCAATTGCAATAAATTGTAGGTACATCCATTGCAAGTTATATAAAAGCTTGTAAAATAGACATTGTTGTAGCGAAGTGCTGGTCAGTAGATGACCTTGGAGGTTAAAAGGTTAAAAACTTGTGCGTACATAATTACCAATAACCCACAACTATACTATAGGCCGAGTCTCGTATCATACAAGTCGGATGTTAGCTACAAGCTGCTCAATATCCAATCCTGACTGAAGCTCACATAAAGCCGCGCGTTGATTGGATATTGCGCAGCTTGTAGCTAACTTCACATCTATGATTCGGCCTATAGTAGCTCTGTAGGCACATTGTCACGTCATTTATATTAGACGTAAAGAACCAAAATGTCAGATTTATAACACATACAGGGTCATAGGTATTAAACGCGAAACCTTTTAATAGCGGGTCTAGTACATCTAGACAAACAACTTTTGTTCTATGACTTCTGAAAATTCGCAAAAAAATTCGCTTCTCCATACATTTTGTCGCGCGTTGACGAACTTTTTGTATGAAAAAGCTGATGTTTTCGTCGTGATTTTCCAAAAGTCCTAGAACAAAAGTTGTTTGTAAAGATGTACTAGACCCGCTCTTAAAAGGTTTTGCGTTTAATACCTATGACCCTGTATAATAGGTTACTATTCCGTAACTGACTGCTTGTAGCAGCTGACTACAGTGTCATCGCGTCACTATTAGTTTCTATGTAACTATGAAACTTTACGTATAACCCTGTCAGAATATCTGTGCACCTCGCTGGAATGCGGCGCCTCTCCCGCTTCCCCTATCACCTCTCCGCGCACTCCCCGGTGCGACAGTACGGTTAGCATCTTCGTTGCCGATACACGTCCCGATAATAATTTACGTCCGGACGGTATACTAGACGTCCGGTAATGTATATACATACGTCCCGATAATTCGATATGACGTCACGAAGTCAGGTGCACAGATATTGTGACCGGGTTGTAGGTAGCGACGCGTAGCTTGCCGCAGCGCTCATATACGTGCCTACACTGTAGTATGATGCTGCTACGTGCTGTCAGCTCCGGCATTTTACTTTAATTCATTATAATATATTCGATTTAGTTTTATATTAGAATCATAAGACATTGACTTCAATTCTAATTTTAACTCACTAAAAATAATTTTGTGCTACAAATCTATATACCGATATTGTAAAGAGGAAAAAATTGATTGTTTGTTTGCATTGAATAGGCTCCGAAACTACTGAACCGATTTGAAAAATTCTTTCACTGTTGGGAAGCTACACTACCCCTGGTGAACATAGGCTATCTTATATTTAAAAAAAAATTAGGGATCCTTACTATTTGTCTTCTTTAGCCAATCCTACCCGGACAATGCCGGGACGGGCAGCTAGTTGGTCATATTTCTATAGCCCAACGAGTTATAGAAAAGGCTATGCTAGGAGTCTCTGTGCGAGATCGAATCAGAAACTTCGGAGATAAATAAGAACAAAAGTAACCGACATAGCCAAGCGGATTGGCAAGCCGAAATGGCAGTGGGCAGGACACAGTACGGAGGACTGATGATCGATGAGGTCGAAAATTCTCGAGTGGAGACCACGGACTGGCAAACGCAGCGTAGGACGTCCACCCACAATATAGACTGACGATCTTATTAAGATCGAAGGATCGCTCTGGATATAAGCTGCTTCCAACCGGTCTTTACGGAAATATATGGGGAGGCCTATGTCCAGCAGTGGACGTCTTATGACTGAAACGACGATGACATAGGCCCCCCCTATAGATCTCAAATAAGGCCGGTTAGAAGCGGCTTGCATCCAGCGCTATCTTGCTGTTTTGATGAGGTCATCTGTCCACCTTGTGGTTGAATGTTCTGCGCTGCGCTTGCAGGTACGAAGTCTCCATTCGAGAACTTTTCTACCTTGTCCTCATATCTCTTCCATAAACCATATTCTGATTCTTATGTTATAGTAACAGATAAAAGTAGCACTAAATTTAGTTTTAGTGAGTTTTCAGTGGAATAGAGGTCAGTATTGCCTGACAATACTTATAATTTGTAGTTTTTAAGTACTTATATCCCTTACTATTATTGTTTAATCGAAATTGGTACAGTCGCGGAGTTAAATTTCACATAATATCTTAACACTATCCAAGATTATTTTGCAAAGTATATTAACTTTCAGAGACATATAATATACACGATGACTGGGTAAAAAAAACATTATTATAATTAAAGTGGAGTCATTTTAATAGGTCACTTTTGACAGTTCATGAATGCAAAGAAAAATATACCTTACACTAAAGGAATAAAACTCATGAAAACAATATTGACGACGACCGTAATAAGTGTTCTCGAATACGGCTTGGAGTTTTATTCCTTTAGTACAAGGTATATTTTTCTTAGCATAAAATGAAATGTCAAAAGTGACCTATTATCTTGTCCCTACTTTAGTCCGTGAGTTAGATTATCAAAAAATATTAGACACGTATTTTTTCTTTTGTCAATCAAACAACAAATGACAAAGATAAGCCTTGTCAAAGTTTGGGAGTGGGGGTCGTAACGTCACCTCTCTTACAGAAGTCTAGATACATTTGTATGGCACTTGTGATGTCACGCAGAACTTTAACGGGCTATATCTTCATGAATTTTTAAATTATACCTTGTAAAAAATAGCTCCTTTAAAAAATACGCGAGACATTGATATTGACTTACGCGTAATTACCCATGCACATCAAGTACCATAATTTTTATATTCAACATATTCGGTACACAATATTGTACTTCGTGGTCGAGATTCACTAGCATGAAGTATAACATTGTGTCCGAACATTTTTACTGTAAAAATTATGGTACTTGATGTGCGTGAGCTATTACGCGTATTGTCTCGCGTATCAAGCTATTTTTTACAAGGTATAGGTAATCAAGAATATGATTGTATGTTTTTTTATTTGTGACATATATGCTATAGAGATTTACTTCCGCGACTGTACCCTTGCAGCTATATCGCTATTTGCAACTTCTTCCAGACAACATAAGGAAGAGTATTTATATTCTGATGAGTATGAAAGATTGAAGCCACTTTGTATGAACGAGGCAGCCAAATTTTAGTATCTCTTTCTAATATGGCAAGTTTTATATGTTACTCTTTGTCAAAATACTATTCTAGACAACATTCTAAAGCTTTCTTCTAAGCACAGGGGTATCAAAAATTCATCTTAAATCATCAAAACCCTACCAGTTTTGAAAACGGGAAAGAAAATTAGGCAACGATTTTAATTTTATAGTGCTTACCACACTAAGTTTATCTCAAAGAGTTATTTTTGTGATAAACATATCAAAAATTCTTCGCGAATGCAGGACTCGACCGCTAACGCTATAAGTTGGTTAAAATGATAAACACTTCACGAATTCGGCGCCATGTCAGGACTGCGAATTAGCTCAGTTGGGAGAGCGTTGGGCTAGTGATCCGAAGACGCAGGTTCGAGTCCTGCATTCGCGACTAATTTTTAAAATGTTTAAAAAAGTAACTAACTATAGTACTCTAAAAGTGTTAGGATTCAATAAGTGACTGGAGTCGGTGGTATAAATTAACCCGATTTTTAACCTCCTAGTGTTACGACGTCGACGTCACACATCAACGTTATTATTACTTAACGTTTTGCCCAACTATAAAATCGTTGGAAATGCTGGTCGACTACAAGTGACCTTGACGGTGAAAATATTAACCTTTTAACCGTCAAAGAGAAAGAGGGTGTAAAGCTTATTTATACCACCAATGAAAATGTACGAAACTAAATTTTTTTCTTGAATTCCAGCTTATCCCCATAGTATAAGTTATTCAAATTTATAGTCTGAATCACCTCTTTTCGGCTTAGTACACCAGTTCTGGATAACCCAGCCGTACATCGTGGCAGCTTTTTTTGCTATTCCCGCCATCTTGTGGACAAAAATACAAACTAAACTAACAAAGAGTAACATTAAAACTTTCCAAGTAGCTATTCGTTTGATAATGCTTGTAAATTATACTGTAACGAAATTAAAAGTTTGTATTTAATTATTTTAGTGAGTTTAATGTTTTCATTGATACTTAAATTACACAAAAAAATCTGAAAATTTTCCCTACTAAAACGATTCAAACTTAATGGCGGCTGTGTACATGAGGCACGTCGTTGCGCAGTACCGAATTCATGTCAGCGAGGGTGAGGAGTGGGATTTTGCGTAGCTTGTTCACAGACGTTGTTAATTTTGTTTCAAACCTATGCAAAAAATGTATAGGACGAATCCTTCGATAAAATATCTACAGAGCCACAGTCCCTAAGTGAAAGTAGAAAAAAAATGTCCGAGCGCCGTCATACATACCGACTTAGATATTTACATTAAATAACTCACAATGACCCGTTTTCTCGAGTCTCGACGTTATGTCACATAATTAGTGCTTGTAACCGAGCACTTTGGCATCGCGCGGCGTTGTAGTCGGCTTGCAATCGCCTTACGACTAATTAAAAAGCCTGCCCGCTACTTAGCTTGGGCAGGGTTTGGCTCGTACACTTTTTCACGATTGTGATTATTATGGATATTTGCTCGAAGGCCGAATCATACAAGTCGGCGGATGTGAAGTTAGCTACGAACTGCACAATATCCAATCCTGACTGAAGCTCACGTAAAGCTGCTCGTCGATTGGATATTGCGCAGGTTGTAGCTAACATTACATCCGCCGACTTTTATGATTCGGGCTACAAGTGATGTTATTTCAATTGACAAAATTAATTATCATCATATAAAAAAGTCAGAAAAATATGCTTAACTCTCAAGGTAATAATGGATATTTTTTACTAAACGTATTTTGATGAAACTTTTCTACTATGATTATTATTTGCAATGAAAGTATCAATGAAAATATATTTAGTGTAGATTTATGAAGTAGCTAGACAAGTATAAAGGTTATTGCACACTGTATCGACTTAAAGTATCAATTCAATTCAATATTTTTTTTGCACCACAAATACATCCCTTAATCTAATACATTTATAAACATTGCAAAACATTTATTTACCTATATACCTATCGTTCATACAACATTTTATAGACAAACAAGGAGCAAAAGTAATGGAAAAAAGAAAGAAAGACACAACAAGCTTCCTTATCAATAAGAGCGATATATTCCAGACAACTTGAAACAAAACAACAAGACAACATAATTATAAGACAAGATAATAAAAATCTCGTAAAAAAACCTGTATGAATTGTGAGTCGATACGATATGCGATGACCTCAAATATTATGAAGTATTATTATGTAGCATATAATAATAATTATCTTAAATTTATTGTTGTGGATTAATTTGAATTAGTATATTAAAACAATAGGCTCAATTAAAAAGGCGCAATCGTAAATTTAATACCAACGTAAAATATTATTCTCTTTATCAAATATAATTATTTCTTGTAAAAAATAGCATGACCGACTTCACCCGTGTACAGAATTCGCCAATATTTCACACAGATCGATGTAGCATTTTTCACATTATTGTTGATTTATCGAAAATGGCTCAGCCGATTTCGATAAAATTTAAATCGGACCTATTTCGAAGTAAATTCTTTCCAAAAAAAAAAAAAATATCGAAATCGGACTACTACGTAAAAAGTTATGCGTGGTTATACCTACATAAAAAAGGTACATGCGTCGAATTGAGCACCTCCTCCGTTTCGTCGTCTAAAAGTGGGTATTTACATCGTGCCCCCGATGTAATACCCCCTCCCGACTTCTAATATGGATTAGATGGATAGATGGTCACATTTAAATTTTATTGAAATCCGCTGAACCGTTTTTGATAAATCAACAAAAATGTACATGGATGTCACATCGATTCGTGCAAATTATTCGAATTCTGTACACGGTGGAAGTCGGTGTTGCGATTTTTTGTGAAAAATAATTATATGTGTAAATGAACCGTTAAAATCATGTATGTACAACTTCATCTGTTCTTGTTTTTGTATGTACTTTCAAATTATTCCACAACATTATAGATTTATTATAGTCGTAGTATTCAAGTATCGGCTAAAATCACACGTTTGATAGAAATTTTACGATTTTGTATACACGCATTACATTATATTTAGTTGTAATGATTTATTTATATAATTAAAGGTAGTGGTATCGATTCCGACGTCAACATACTAAACTAAACGAAAACTAGTTCCACAGAGAACGTCTCTGGACGGACATATTCTTTCATATATTACGACCAACTTTAACCATGGTACCAACCTGATTAAAACAACAGCTTTATACATTTTGTTGAGAATTGATGAACTATTGGAACTGCGACTTTTTTAGGGTTCCGTACCCAAAGGGTAAAAACGGGACCCCGTTGCTAAGACTTCGATGTCCATCTGTACGTCTTTCTGTCTGTGACCGTGATGTATCTTATGAACCGTGATAGCTATGCAGCTGAAATTTTCACAGATGATGTATTTCTGTTGCCACTATAACAACAAATACTAAAAACAGAATAAATAAATGTTTAAGTGTGGCTCCCATACAACAAACGTGATTTTAAGGAGTTTTTTGCTCGCTATTAATAACGGCAAGAGGAATGGGGCTCCCATACGGTACGGAACCCTTCGTGTGCAAGTCCGACGCGCACTTGGCCGATTTTTGCAATTTGGGTTGGTTTCATAGTACAAGTTGGTCGTAGTGACGAGTACGGTGATATCTTAAGGCGCGTACATAATTATTATACAGGGTTATTTCTAATCAATCAGCATCCTTTTAGGGGCTTATTCTGTACATTAAAACTATAGGCAAACCATTTAACTCGCGGAACGCCCGCGGGGTAAGAAGGGAGCGGGGGGAGATGTTACCGGGTGGGTGACAGGGGTACGCGGAGCAGAGAGCGCACGTCTTACCCCTCTTACCCACCCGATAACATCTCCCCCCGCTCCCTTCTTACCCCGCGGGCGTTCCGCGAGTTAAATGGTTTGCCTATAACAACTTTTGTTCTGCGACTTTTGTCAAAACTCAAAGTATCGTAGTTATCGTAGTAAATTCCTTAACATGTTATAAACATACAAGTTATATAATACATATTAGTTAATCTGTACGCACCTTATGAAGATATGACAGTATGTCTCTTGTCTAGAGAATATATTTCTATACACGACATATTTATTTTCTGTATAACAAATTTTAGTTTAGTGCAATTACGTGGATTCGACGTTATTGTTTTGACCCTCTTTTGACATGTTTCTGTACATTTAATTGTATACATCTGAAAAGTTTTTGAAGTGGTTCGATTTACATAAAAAGTTGAATTTACATTGAAACCAGCTGGTCCGACAAACGTTATCTTGCCATACTAAATCTGGGCACCTTTGAACAAATATCTACAGAGCCACAGTCCCTAAGTGAAAGTAGTAAAAAAATGTCCGTACTCTTTCATACATACTGACTTAGGTATTTACACTAAATAATTCACAATGACCCGTTTTTTCGAATCTCGACGTTATGTCACCTAATTAGTGCTTGTAACGGAGCACTTTGGCATCGCGCGGCGTTGTAGTCGGCTTGCAACCGCTTTTTACGACTAACTAAAAAGCCTGCCCACTACGTAGCCTAGTTTTGCCTCGGACACTTTTTTTGCACGATTGTGACTCTGTAGATATTTGCTCGAAGTCGGGCACCCTTATTATCTAGGGGTAAAACCTTATCACCTATTTATACTATAGTCAAACCGCTAAACTCAGACTTCGCCTGCGCGGTACAGGGGCGCCGGGGGAGACGACACAGGGGACTGAGACAGGCGCGGGCAGCGGGTCCCCGGCGCCCGCACCTGTCTCAGTCCTCTTTGTCGTCTACCCCCGCGCCCCCGCGCCCCCGTACCCGCGCAGGCGAAGTCTGAGTTTAGCGGTTTGACTATAGACATACTATATTTACACAAAAATTTCATAAAAATCTGTCAAGCCGATTCAGAAAATTAGATAACAAACACTAACTCTAGACTTTCATGCTATAATCAGAGTGTGTATGATTATTTTCTTTTTTTAGTATAATATTGTTGAATCGGACCACCTTACCACTTTTATACAGGCAGTTGCTTTGTACAGTTGAGGCACTTTCAGAAGTATATTATACTCATCATTATGTATTACTTTTACTATGGGACCAACCAAAATTAGTTAAAAATCTGCTATTTCCTATTAAAACTTCATTGACAGAATTATTATTCATTTATTTTACGGTAAAATAGCGAAAATAAACAATAGTTTCATATAAATGTACCAGGTTGTTTCTATTCAATTAGCATCCTTACATAGTATAAAATAAAGTCGCTATTTTCGTTTGTTTGTCTGTATGCTTAAATCTTTAAAACTACGCAACGGATTTTGATGCGGTTTTTTTTAAAGGATAGAGTGATTCAAGAGGAAGGTTTAAATGTATAATACACCTGTGCGAAGCCGGGGCGGGTCGTCTAGTTAGGCAAATAAAGAAATGTTTTGATGTACAGAATGAGCCCCTATAGCTTATTCTGTACATCAAAACTAATAACATTTGTTCTGCAACTTTTGTCGAAACTCAAAAAAAAAATCGGCTGTTCCATACATTTTGTCGCGAGTTAACGATATTTTTTATGGAAGAACAAATTAATTTTTTTGAGTTTTGGCAAAAGTCGTGGAACAAATGTTGTTAGTTTTGATGTACAGAATAAGCCCCTAAAAGGATGTTAATTGATTAGAAATAACCCGGTATAAATTATGAAACAGCTTCTTGATGATTTGCGCTTAGGCCCATAGTAAAAGTTGTTCTTTATGGGGTGTATGAAAGTTCCTGAACTTCACAATACAACAGTGTATATCGAACATTTATTTAAGTTAAGCTTAAGTTTTGACAAATTATGTGATTGTAATTAATATATTTTTTTTATATTACTAAAGACATGCATAAGCATTTTATACCCAGAGTAGTGTTTGAGCATTTTTCCAATTTTCTACAAAATTTTTAAAGTATTTGTAGTTGGTTTCTGAAATAAAGTGTATTACGTATATATGAGGGTTTTTATTTTATTTACAACATTAGGTGGGCAGTTACAGGTAGGCCCCAATGCGCCCGCCTATATTACATTACAACTTAGATATTATAAATTTATAAGATCTAAACTGTATAAATTACTTTAAAAATAATTTTAACGTAAAAAAGTCGTGGGAAAAATATTAATATTTATTTATCTTTAACCCTCGACCGAATAAGCGGTTTTTCATGTGTGTGCGCGTTTGTCTGTTCTAGCACGGTAATGATATCTAACAGTATTCCGTCTTCATACAAACAGTCGGAACGCGAATCATACCTACGCGCCTCGGAGGTATACTAAGCGCCACACAAGTCGACGGATGAGAAGTTAGCCGCAGATGACACTTCGCCGTGATTCGCTAATTATTGCGCATGTGTGCACAATGCGTAGGGAGCGCGCGGGAGGCATGAGGTTGGCGAGCGGGTGTGCCCCGGCGCGAGTCTCTCTGGCTCCCGCGCATACTTATATTTCGACTTTTCGGCGTTCTGCGATTAACTTCGCATCCGCCGATTTGTGTGGCTGGCGCTTAGTAAACACAACAGTCGCAGGGGCGCGCCGCAGTGACAAACGAACGTGTCGTTTGTGGTCAGTAAGCTTGCGATTTACCTACCAGGCGGGCAGCCCTAGCGCGTGTGACGTACTGGGTGCAGTGGGTGCCCACGCGCCGCGACAGGTATTTATTTTAAGGACGTCCGAGTCGCAATACTGCATAGAATACCATTACAGTGTCTATAGTGTCGTAGCCTAAAGAATATTGAAAAAACCGGCCAAGTGCGAGTCGGACTCGCGCACCGACCAAACCTGCAAGGTTTACAAAGTTCGTTCATTACGACAAAAAAAGTAATAAGTTTATATTTATTAAAAAATATATATTTTGTAATGTAACTAAAAATTTAAGGTTTTCGGAATTTTTCCTTTATGTGTGCTATAAAACGTTGCTTCATGCCAAATTTCAAGATTCTAGGTCGACTGGAAGTACCCTTTAGGTTTTGATTCCCTTGCGAGTACTTGCGAGTTTCAAAATTTGCGGCATAAACGGCTGTATCTTTTGATTGCGTTGGCTTAGAAGTTTGATTTTTTCACAGCTTCAAGGGACAGTAGACCTGAGTAATTGATATAAATTTCAGCTTCATACCTCCACGCGTTCCTGAGAAAAAGGGTCTTGACAGACGGACAGACGGACAACAAAGTGATCCTATAAGGGTTCCGTTTTTTCCTTTTGAGGTACGGAACCCTAAAAATGTAGAAATAACATAACGAGATATAATAAATTAAAAATTTAAAAAACCCCCTACACATTGACAACCATTTTGGGCACATTTGTAGAATTTTGGTTCTTCCATCCCCACTTTAACCCACCATGAGCCGTTTAAGAGTTTAAACGGCTCAATCGATTTTTCTAAAACATAGCTAAGAACACTCTCGATTAAGTCTCCTTTCATCCAAAAAAAAACTAAACTGAAATCGGTTCAGTGGTTCGGGCGCTATGATGCCACAGACAGACAGACACACAGACAGACAAACAGACACGTCAAACTTATAACACCCCTCTTTTGCTTCGGGGGTTAAAAAGACGAAACACTCAGAGTGGTAGTTTATCCTTTTATGGATAACAGTAAATCAAGTTTTGAAGGAGGATGAACAAAGGATACCTACACACAACAAACTAAATATTATTATGTAAGTATATTATTTATTATCTTAGTACATTATAAAAACAATTTCACAAAAATATTGTAAATTAATTAACTTTACTGACTAGATAAATAAGTATATTATTTCTAGCATTACTTATTTAGCATTGAACAATGTATAAATTGGTAACTTGTTAAAATTATTAGTAATTTCTTAGATATCTGTGTTCAAATGAATTAGACTTACTTTAGGTTACTTTAGCGGTCAAAGGACCAACAAAAAATTGTACCCTGCTATACAGGCTCTTACGAGACCTAGTGTAAGGTCCAAATATTTTAAAGGTACTTTTGCGACATTCTTTCATTAATTTTTTGAAAGTACCTTCCTCCACTTGTTGTAATAGGTACCTAATAAATGTATTTTTTTTATTTTTCAAGCAAATATGAGATTGGCTGGCTGGCTGGCTGGCATTTATACACGTCCCCTCTCAGGCAGGCGGCAGGGCAGAGCTACGCGAGGCATCGCGCGAGGGGGCGTGGCGGCTGGCGGCTGGCTGGCGTGCTATTGGCTGCGGCGTCGGTCATTTCTGAACCGTATTGACTTCTGCCGCGTTTCAATATAGTAGTATAAACCGTAAGCCGAGGTCACAGCAAGATAGCGACGAAATCGTGTAGAAACGGCTATGAAATCAACGACATCACTTTTTTAACACAAGTGACAGTTGATGTCATATTGGCCAGGACCAGATTGTCCCTAAGGCCAATTAGTCAACTGCCTAGGGGTCCAGCGTCACTAGGGGCCCAGTGTACGCTCCAAGAAAAAAAACCCGGCAAGTTTTTACAACTTTACGTACAATTTCTGGATAGACAAGAGTGAATCTTCTAGGTCCACATACTCCATCGTTGGCTACCACTTCGTTTTCCATCAGGCGAGTTGGTAGCCAAATATAGCCCTATTTTGCTTAAAAAAACAACGGGTTGCACTCCGGAAGCGCCGGCAGAAGTGAAAGCTTGTACATTTTCAATCAGGTCACGTAAAAAATTTCGATCATGTTCTGACGCGAGATTACCATTTTTTGCCCATCTCTAAAAGTGTTCAACGCCGCTAAAGAAGTATTCACTTCAAAAATGATTTCTGCCGGTATAACTCTAAAAAGTAAGAAAAAGGTAACGGAAAAGAGCCTTAAAAACTGCATTGCCTAGGGGCCCTGACTAGGTTAATCCGGCCCTGATAATTGGCCTTTCGGCAAAATTATGGTGGACAAACTTCTAAGCTGTCTGAAATGTATGAAAAAGCTGATTTTTCGAATTCCGGGTTGGCCCCATAGTAAAAGATGCTGTAATAATGCTCTTCAGCCGTGCATCACTAGCATCGCCAAATCCGCCAATATCCAACTAATATTATAAATGCGAAAGTTTGTAAGTATGTATGGATGTTTGTCACTCTTTCACGAACAAACAGCTGAACCGATTTAGATGAAATTTGGTATGGAGGTAGCTTAGACCTTGGATTAACCACAAAGGCTAGTTTTTATTTCGGGTTAACGCGGGTAACGCCGCGGGGCGTAGCTAGTTAATAATTATCGTCTAAGCTACCTTTTTTAAAAAATAATAGGAATAGTTACTGCTTGGATTGCAAACAGCAATAAACACTAAACCTCAAATGACCAATTTATTCACAAACCATTCATTCCCATAATATCATTCAAATGATCTATCGGATCCGTAAACAATGTATTCCAAGGCGTCGTAGACACAGTAATATGACTTACTGTCTCTCCGTACAATTTCATCATATCCTTATCTATACGCATTTTAGCTTTCTCATCTCTGAATTCGGCATCAGCATTGGGCCTAGCATTTTCCCCCAAATCAGGTCCTAAAACCCCAGTCACTGCTTCCATATCAAAAGTAGTATCATTATTGTCTATTTTGATTTCGTGCTTAGCTAAAAATTCTTGCAGCTCCTTTCCTAGTGTAGAATTGGTGGTGTTGTCGAATTCTTCCATAATGGCATCGTAGTTGTAGTTCTCTAGTTTGTTTTCGTCTAGTTTCGGGTCTGTAGTTGTCGTAGTTTCGTCTTTTAGGTCTGGTTTGCTAGGAACGTTTGTATCATTATTGTCTATTTTGATTTCGTGCTTAGCTAAAAATTCTTTCAGCTCCTTTCCTAGTGTAGTATTGGTGGTGTTGTCTAATTCTTCCATAATGGTATCGTAGTTATAGTTCTCTATTTTGTTTTCGTCTAGTTTCGGGTCTATAGTTTCGTCTTTTAGGTCTGGTTTGCTAGGAACATTTGTATTGTTGTTGATTCTGCGATATTCGGTTGTTTTTGCTGTAAAAGTTATGTTATCATTTGTACTAATAACTGACGCTAGTGATGTTGCGGTAGGAACTGTAGTTGTACTAGTGTTGAAGGTTGTCGATGTTCTTCTTTTACGCTTTTTCTTTTTGCGTAGTTTTTGAATGTTTATGTCGGATGATGTAGTTATGTTTGTGGTGTCGTTTGTCGTTGTTACTTTAGGAGTAGCTGTAGTTACTGGATTTGTTGTGAAATCAGTTGCGTTGATTGATTTTATATTAAATTTATTACTAGCGCGCTTTCGAAAGTCTGGAAGGGGGTATTTATTTGATTGAGTTATATCAGATGTTGATGAGGTCAATGATTCTGTCATAGTATTGAGATTTATTTCAATCGCTACATTATTGTCTGTAAGGTCGATAAGCTTTAAATAAGTTTCGTTATTCTCCTTTTCGTCTGGATGATTCAGTCTTCTCCAAGGCTCTATGTTATTGCTGTTGTAACCGGGAGTTGTACTTTCGTTTGATGCGTTGATTTGAGATTCGTTTGAGGACCGTCGTAAAAACAATTTGTGATTTAAAATGCCTGTTGCATCAGCTTTTATCGGTATGTCCATTGGCTTATATATTCTAGTTGTCGTTTCGGTTGTTTTGGATGTTTCAGTCTTTAGTTGTGTAGGTGTTGATGTATAAAAGGGGACATCAGTACTTTTGTTTGTATTAAATTTCTCTTCTGAAACTTCTTCTGATTTTGGAAGCATTGACGTGCCCTTATTGTCATATGTTTTTTCTACGTCATCTATCTCCTCACTTGTGGATAGATCACTTGTTTTCACAGTCTTTTCTGGAATAGATGTTATTGTAGCTTTTGATTTTGTTGCTGTCTGAACTACATGCACTGGATGATACTGTTTATTTTCTATGGATATAAAAATATCTGCTACCCGCTTTTTAAACTTTTTCTTGTCCTTAAAAGATGATCGTGGTTTAGTTAATTTATTACGTGAAGGCATTTGGTGTGAAGCTTTAATTTCTATAGATTTGAACCGTTCTTTCAAAGAATTTTCAAAGAATGTTACTTTTGGTCTATGGCTGTGATGTTTTATAGACTTCCCTTGTTTTTCATAGATTTTATCCTGGTATTCTTTTTCAGATTCATTGAAATCATCTGTGAATGTTCCGGTTGTATATTTTTTGGGGTTTGATTTATGGTTTTTGATAGGTTTAGTAGTAATTTTTAATTCTTCGTCTGATGACGTTTCGCTTTCTACACTAGGTTCTTGCACAAATTTATAGACAGGAGTAGTTTGCTTTTTTAAGACGTTTTGCTTCTTTTTTATATTTTTAGTTTTGGGGTTGATTACAGTTTCATTTTTATTAAAATCATCTTTCTCTTTCGTTGTGGATGTTTCACTAGATTCTTCTTTCTCTGAAGAGCTAGATGATTGAATCTTAAAAAGGGTTTTTGCTTTTTTATGCATTTTAGCGGTGGTGAGGTCTTCTTTTTCTTGTGAAAAAGATTCGTCTACTGTAGGATTTTGTTCTACTCCTTTGTGTCGTTTGGTAGAACGAGTTGTAATTTTTTCTTCCAAAGACATACCTGATTTTGAAAGTTGGTTGATAGTAGTTTGTGACTTCTCATTAATTTTAAGTTTTTCGGTAAATGAGTTATCTTCTGGTGTATCAGGTTCCTCATCATCTGTCGTAATGTGCGTTCTAAGTGAATTTTTATCGTTTCTGAAAAGAGAAAAATAATAAAATTACTTATAACCAATAATGCTGACAATGAATGTATTTATTTATTTAGTAAAAAAATTGCTTACTCGGTTTCTTTCGGCGACTCTATTTTATATTTTAGTTCTTGTCTTGTGTCTGGATATACATTTATTATTTGTGCGTTCAGACGAAAATCATTTTGTTTAATTTCTTCTTTGTAATCAGATACTTCAAGGCTGCTTTTTGAATTTATATTTTCTTCTTCGCTGTCCCTGGCTTTAGGTCTGTATTTCTTTTCATTTGTTATTAAATCTCGATGTTTTTTATTTGCATTTGAATTTAAATTACCCGCCATTTCAGCTACTCTCGCTACATTGTTATAGCCTTTGTTTATAAGTTCGGACTCCGAATTTTCGTGATGCTTTTTTGTGTAACTTTCCACCCATAATGTTCTCATTCTCTTTGCAACTTCAGCACCAATGTTTCCACGCTGTTTCTTTGTGTAAAGACTTTCTTCCCATAAAGTGTGCATTCTGTTTCTGCTGTCTAATGTAGTTTCTGTTTGGATATTTATATTTCTTGGTTTTTGTGTTATCACATATATATTTTTATTGTTATGATCTGATCTGTCAATATCTGAGTTAGTGGCATCTTTGTACTGGATTTTTTCAGTGTTCTGTCTTGCAATATTAGTATTTGTGAAACCTTTAACTTTTTGAAGTCTTTTTACATTAGTACCAATTTCTTCCAACAACATGGACGTGACATATTTTACTTGCTTGAACGGTTTGATGTCCATACTCAAGTTTATTTCACTTTCATTCTCTTCTTCGTCTTCGCCTTTATATCCTTTATTAGTGAGCCCTACATTGCTATCTGATTTGACATTTTCATTTGATGTTACAACGTTATCGCTTTCGGTATCTTCGCTATTTTCTAATACTAACTCATGCTGCCTTTTAGGTTTTTTTTGCATAACGATATCTGAAAAATCTTTCGTGTCAACTTGAACCGTGGCAATTTCTTTTTCTTTGTTACTATTTTTGGCTAATTTAATGATATCTAGTGCGTTTTCCAATTTCATCTTTAATTTGATTGTTTTCATTGCATTTTCTTTAGGTTGATTATTGTTATTTTTCGCCAAAATCTGTTCTATATACTTATCAATACTAAATTCCTTATCGGATAAAACAGGTTTACTGTTAATTTCTCTTAAAATTGGAACTGATTCTGAGGCATCGTTATATTTAACTGTCCACCGTAATTGTTGATCGTCATTCCAAAAGTATGTTTCTATTTTACCTTTTAAATCGCGCCTGATATTTTTTTTTAATTTCGAGTAATGATCGAAGATAACGCTTCTCAAACTATCTCTTACCAACGCTATTAGGTCAATATCAGTTCTTTTAAATTTATTTTGATATGTTTGAAAATATTTTAAGACTTCCTGAAAATGCTTTGCATCATTCTTAGTGTACAGAGAATCTATATATTCTAGTAATCCCGACTTTTTCCTATTGAATTTGGCATTCTCGATGAGTGTCAATGTGTCATCTAACTTGACTCTTATATCTTTCGCTGTATTCTTCTTAAGTAGATTTAACGTATCCGCTATCAGCCTGCGTAGGTTCTTAACTGAAACTATTTCATAGAATTTGCAACCTTTATAATGGTAATTTCTTATTTCATCATCGATGACTGCGAAAACGTCTTCTAAATCGTCATCTTTATAATTTTGTAAGATCCCAATGAGTTCTTTGATAAAATCTGTGAATTTTAAGTTCGAATCGCGATTGCTAGTAGCGATATTTGTTTCTATTGTACTATCAAAGTATCTTCTGCTTGGCGCATCTTGGTCTTTATCTGCAACTGTGTTTCGTACCTTAGATAGGAAGTTTTGGACTTCGTCGATGAATTTTACGTTAGCAGAGCGGTCCTTCTTGTTGAAAGTAAGCGCCGTTTCGAGGGCGACGTGTACACTTCTTTTAGGATCTTGAACGATTGTAGCCTCTAGTTTGAAATATGTATTTCTTTATGTGTAGGTATGTGTATTTCTGACTCTAGCATCTCCCAAACGAATGGACTGATTTCGATACGATTACGATTTTACTTTGCTAAAAGCATTTTAGCAAAATTGACTATCAGTGTTTATATTTTTGTTTCATTTGGGAATGTAAAATTATTATTTTTAAAACCAATATACCTCTATAATGCATACAAAAATATTTTACTAACTTGTACTTTTAACAAGGTATTATATATAAGAACAATATATATAACAAGTATAACATTATAACATTATATATAACAAGTATATATATATATGATACAAAAACTAATCTATCTCACTCTACATGTAATGTTTGTGAGTGTTTCTCTTTCCTTTACGACGTTTAACATTATAGTAAAATACCCCATTGTTCTACAGCTTTAATGCTTAGCCTACTCATTATGATTTCCTTACCACTGTTCTCATAGAGCTTTGCTAGACGGCACTCGCACCTATCCTACCAAATATCGGTAAATAAAGAAAATTATGTTTATCGATATTTTCGCCAATTGTGAACCGAATCAAAAAAATCTTTAATAGTTCGAAGGGGTACTCTCGAAGTTGTCCCATTTAAATTTCATCAATACAAAATACATCAATTCGAGCTTACTATTCGAATTTTGTACACGATGCAAATCGATTTTGTCATTTATTTGCAAAATTGTTATTAAAAATATAAACACCCAAATGGGTCTATTCATTAGGGAAATATGATGCCACAGACAGATATACAGACAATACGTGAAACTGATTATTTATCAGACACGCCACGACCTTTAAATAAATACAAGTTTCAGATATTTTCATAAATTATTTTTTAAATTTTCATAAAATTATATAAAAAATGAAGTAATTTCAAAAACCCACCAATAATTTTCCAAATTACAAAACATGTTGCAAGCAGTAACATTATTATAACTATAAATAAAATTATCACAAAAACAAAATGTTTATGTTCTCTATAAAATATCAAAATAATAATTATGTATACATTGTGGCGGGATATCAAATATTTTATTGCGATATTTGCTTTTCAACATGTTATTTTAAATTTCAAGCATACTAACGGTAAAATATTTATTTGCAAATTTTGTAAATCTTTATAGCCCGGGAGGCGAGACACAAAAATGCAAACATTTTCTAAGCGCGGAATTTTTATATTATTTACGTTACTATAGTGGTGTACAACAAGACAATAATAGCCCGGAGTCAATCAGCTGGCTTCCTTAGCATTTGGTGCGGAGGTCTGTTTGAATTTGTAAACAAATAAAATGGTTATCTTGCAATTACCTACTTTGTAATACCTGAAAACAGGTGTAGGTAGTATATACGAGTACCTAAGTAGAAAAAATTAGTTAAGACTTATCTTCTATTGATATTAGTAGAACCTAATATTACAAAAAATATTGCATAATATTGATTCATTAACATGCTCATCCGGTTTAACATTTTTTCACATTTTTACTAATAATGACACTAGATACAAAAAAAGTGTTAGCTAAAATTTTCATCACAAAATAGTATTATATTAAATTAATTGACAAAATATACATATTAACAAGTAGGGTATCTAATAATTACAAATACAAATCGCAGGCCGTAATGAGGCTTACAATTCAAATTCTAATTGGTTGGCGTATGTGAATCCGTCAATCCGCACTGGGCCAGCGTGGTGAATATGGCTCAATCAACATTCGTGGGTGGGCCATCAACATTAATATGCAGCTGTCTATTAAAAGGCTGGTACAGGCCGAATCAACTTTATTTATTAGTGGCTATGAGGTAGCTACAAATAATGCAAAACATGTGCCTTCACCCAGCGGGAACCTATGTCTGGGAGATACAGGAGTGATGCAGATAATTAGATCTGGATATGTTCTACTGAATTACGCTAAAACAGAATTTGTTCCGTGTACAAAACGGAAATATAAGCTTTTCTAACCGACCTCCAGCCAGCGGGATATTCACCTTTACTTCTGATGAACTATAAATTGGTACTGACGTTTAGATCTCTATTTGTTCTGTTTATCGAAACAAAAATCATTCTTCTAACGTCATTACTTTAGCCACAATCGAGCTGCAAAGAAACCTCCAGTCAGCGGATATTTTGTCTCAATGATATATTTAGGGTTCCGTACCCAAAGGGAAAAACGGAACCCTATTTATTTTATTTATTTATCCTTAATTATTTATTTTATTTTAATTTAATCAATTATTTCTAAATTAAATGTTTAACTATATACTCTGTGAAAATTTCAAGCATCTACCGTTAACGTTATTAACAGCGAGCGAAAAATTGCTTAAAATTCAAGTATGTTGTATAGGAGCCCCCCATAAATATTTATATTTTTCTTATTTTAGTATTTGTTGTTATAGCGGCAACTGAAATACAACATTATATTATGTGAAAATTTCAACGTTCTAGCTATCACCCTTCCTGAGATACAGCCTGATGACAGACAGACGGACAGCGGAGTCTTAGTAATAGGGTCCCGTTTTTACCCTTCGGGCAAAGAATATGTAATAATACTACGTACTTCGGGTACGAAACCCTAAAAATGTCAAGTCGATGGCTAAGGGTAATAATGATGGCCTAACAGCATCACCCTCAGCCATCAAACAGGCATTTTTTTGTTTTAAGCTTTGCCTTTAGCTCAATATATCCGGCGTGATGCAGCAAATTTTATGGATTATGACTTGAAGACCAAGTGGACTCCTATGAGTATGACACGAACCACTCAGAAACCACTTAGATCCGGACACATTATTAGTCTGAACAGTAAGTAATCAACTGTTTGAACTACTTTGAAGTAATCAACCGTTTTAAAGTACCTACCTCGTTTCGTTCCCCGAACTAAGCTCTATGTTGAAACAGTGTCTCTATGTTGATACATTTAAATAAGTATGTTTAGTTTATTATTTTTAGTTTATCAGTTTAGATCTAAGTAGTATTTTTTTTGAACAACCAGTTGTTTGCTATTTCTTGTTCTCGTTAGTTAATATTCGTGCATGGTTGCCTGGAAGAAATCGCCATGGGTGATAAGGCCGCCAATTTATAATCATGTTTAGTCCTTAGTGTGTACATATTGTTTAATTATTGTTTGTGGTTATGAATAAAGAGTTTTGTCTGTCTGTCTGTCTGTCTGTCAGTGTCGGCCCACGCGATATCACGCCACCGCATTCCACGGCCCAGACGCAGTGTCAGCAAAGATAAGCCCGAGCTTTCATTAGAACTTAAAGTGTAGGTTTAACCGAGTTTAATATCAACTTCGGTAGCATTAAGACGTGCCTAGCAACGGTTCATTAAATATAAGTTTTAGTAGTATCTTAAAAAAGATTAATAAACGCTCTCGAAAGTTAACTACCTACCTAGTCAATTGTAATCAAAATTTTGAAGTAATTGATAAATAAATAATAATCAATAGCACAATAATAAATAACATAATTTTAGCACACAACATTGACTCGAAAAGAAGAAGTAATGAATTGTTATTTAATATCGGTCTGCTTTAAGTAATCGACTATGTTTAGTTATCAACTGTGTTTAGTTTAGTAATCAACTATTTTAAATAAAATCAAATTTTTTAACTCACGTAAAAAGAGAGGGGAAAATTTGATGTGTGTGTTTTAATTGTCTAAAACTATGACTATGTATCTGAGAAGTGTTTTGTTGGTACTAATTCTATTATTTCTTCTGATAAAGTTTTTTTTATCTTTCATATTATCATTAGTTCCATATCTTTGGCAAGATGTGGCGAACTTCATGGATTATGGATCGACCACCAAATGGAGTCCTAGAACCATTCAGAAACCACTACAGTTACCTCAACTAGAGAGTAAGAAATCATATTTTAAAGTAATCAACAGTTGTCAAGTTATCAACTGTTGTCATGTCAGAGGCCTTCAGGCGGCTTAAAAACTCTGACACCAGGGCTAGCCACCCGGCCTATACGAACTTACTTATCAACTGTTTATAGTAATCACTTGTTTTTAAGTAATCTGTTCCATACTAATATTAATTGAGCATCCAAAAAATGTTTCCGTAACGTTACTTACGCTCTTAAAGAACTCAGACTTGCTAAAGACGTAAGCTCTGTTTTCCTTGGATAATTCTGTTTGTCAAATAGCGGCCGTAATACAACGTTACTAGGACGTTATTGTATAGGCAAACAAAATGTCGTGGCTTTATATAGAGCTGTAGATAATCGTAAAGTGGTAGAGATCTTATAACATCTTGGGGCCGTTCAAGTGTTACG
Organism: Hypomecis atomaria; assembly: GCA_964007245.1. Classification (NCBI taxonomy): domain Eukaryota; kingdom Metazoa; phylum Arthropoda; class Insecta; order Lepidoptera; family Geometridae; genus Hypomecis; species Hypomecis atomaria. The sequence goes on along the minus strand of OZ023307.1, from coordinate 6,664,763 downwards.
TAAGCAGATTTATTACAATTATCTCCAACCCCCTTGTCAGCAAAAGTCAGCAAAGCTCTCACCTCCCCCAAATTCTTACGTAATCATTGGCACCTCTACCTATATGCATTTAGCTTTTTTTAATGATTCATGAGCAGGAAATAAATAACTATTGCTGACGTAATCACCATATAGACCCCCCACCCCCATGTCATCAAAAATAAGCAAAGGATAGACCCCTCCACCCCCCTATAGTGCTTACTTAATATTATACCCAAAATTATATCTTTAACTGAGCCATGAGGACGCGTAGGCATGGTAAGCAATTTTAACCGACGAAACGAAGGACGTTCTCAAGTCAACGTGTATATTTTTTTATGTAACTTTTTACAGAGTAGTTTGATTTCTTATTTTTTTGTTTGGAAGATCATACTTCGCAGGTAGTCCCGTTTAAATTTTGAAAAAAATCGGCTAATCCATTTTTGATAAATCAACAAGAAAGTGAAAATTACTACATCAACCCGTGCGAACTATTCGAATTCTGTACACGGTTGAAGTCGATCCATTTATTGCGAAATATAATTTTTGAATATTGGTAGTTCCTTAGGATAGTAGTACTGTCATACGTATAGCGGCCGTAATATTACAGGCCGAGACAAACTTAACGGCGTCTGTGAAGTCAGCTACAAGTTGCGAAAATACCCGCTCCGCTAACATATGAATAAATTAACTACTGCGCAACAATTTGCGGTTTATTACCAGTGTTACTACTAATCTTACTACTAGTAGTAAGAACGGTAAATTAATTACTGTACGCGCGCGAGTTGAATGCAGAGCTTAGGAATGCGAATGTCTCCCCCCGCTATCCGCACGCCCAACCCGCCCAGGCGCGTGAGGTGGGGAGTGCGGATAGCGGGGGGAGATGCTCCCGCTCTTTACCTCAGACCCCGACTGCATTCAACTCGCGCGCTATCAGTACCGTTGTTACTACTGCAGTAGATAATCACAGACTGGTGTCTGTTTAAGCTTGTTTCGGCCTCTAATAATATAATCGCTATTTGACATTACTACTTATCTAAGGAACCAGAGGTTTACCAACAGTCAAAAACGCTTATCATGCCTACGCGTTCTCGTAGTCCGATATGGAATTTTATTACAATGAAATAATGTAAACGCACAAAAAAAAATGTATTCTTCGTATTCTTCCTTCTTAAGATCCAACGTCTAGATCTTCAAGCCTTAGCGCTCTAGAGGCGTTTAAAATAGCTAAAGGGATAATTCTGCCCGAAAACGTTGCGGCTCAACAGAAAGCAATGCAGTCGTACGGATCAGATAAGCTTGGAATACAACGTATGGAGCAGTGGATGAGAGAACATGCCAATGGCACTTTTGTGCAGCCTATGGAACTGCCGTATACGAGATTGAAGACTGAAAAAGGTAAGATAATTACTTTTAAGACGTGCACTATTGTGGACCCCATCGGGCACTGCTAAAATAAGCGAAAAGGTTCGTTATTTTTATAAAGATGGTGATAAATCCAAATCCAAAGTATTTTGTCTAATCTAAATGACAAAGCGACAGATGAAAAGGATAAAGAAAAGCAAAAAATAATGCGTTATTTAGTCGGGGGATAAACCGAACTGTCAAGGAGTGAAATCATGCCGCGATACAATTGGGGGACAGACAATTTTTTCTTCCGTTCTGCCCCTTGGGGGACAGACAGAAATAATTCGAGCGAGGAGCGATGGCAGTTTACCGATAAGACATAATTTTTTAGCCTTTTCTTTTGGAGATATTTTTATCTAGTAATCGTGTGATGGATGCACCGTTTGTAGCCATTTCAGCGTCATTTTTGGCCGCTTTGAATTTTAATAATTGTGTAGACAATCTTAATGTTAAAATAATATCTTTTAAGAAATTTTTAAATTTGACATTCATACTAACAATATTCATTGTGTTTCATTGATTATAATTATGTGATAACATATTAATGCAATAATTTTGACATAAAATGGCCAAAACCGGGGCAGTGGCCACAATGCATCTGGGTACCCTTTTTACTATACGGTTTTATAAAATTCCAGCTTTGAACAGTTCTCAGTCTACACCAAGACCAGGGAATGGCATCATGACTTCGCAGTGGGAACAGCCTAGAAGTTGGTTTTGGAAGCCCGCTCCAGAGACTGTCGATACTTACATGCCTATAGAAATAGAGGGCAGAGAAAAGGGGAACATACTAGGTAAGAGGCCGTTCACTAATAACACATGAAGCTTGAAGGATCTCTCCTCCGGTCCTCTCTTTTCCTCTTCCCTTTTTCGGTGGTCTAAAATAATCACTAAAAAGATACGCCAGGAGTTGAGGTCATCATCATTTTCAGCCTGTAATCGCCCACTGCTGAGCAAAGGCCTCTTCTTGTACGCTATTCACCTCGATTTTGTGCCCGTCGACCGAGTTTGTCGACCCAACGAGCTGGTGGACGTTTCGTTTGCCGTTACGCGGCCACCATTCTGTTCGTTTACTCCCACCTGTTCTGTTGAGTAGTTCTGTTGACAGAACTACTGGGATTTTTTTCCCCATTAGTTCTGTGACTTAAAAGACTATGCTTTACACCTGACTTATCTCTACTATTCCCACCTGTTCTGTTGAGTAATTCTGTTGACAGAACTACTGATAATTTCTCCGCATTCGTTCTGTGATTTAAAAAACTATACACCGGACATAAATCTCAACTGTATACGTACAGTAATTAGGTAGGTATGTATGTAAAATGCTATGTTGCCGCTTTAACAACAATTGCTTAAAACAGAACAAATAAATTTTCCCATACATCGGAAGTGGTAACAGTTCCACTGCATTTGGTTTTCTTGTACATGGCACGTCTCCATAATGTTTGAAATTTTTTATATTTAGAGAGCTGGTAATATTCGAATCCATTTTTGAGTAACACGCGACCGCGTCTTATTAGGTTAAATTCACTCATTAAAATAACAACAACCCTCTTTAATTTACTATTTTCCTCTTCAAGGCACTTTGAAAAGCTTAAAATAAAAATTGTAGGTAATCGTGACGTTGTCATCAGGAATCATAGCTGATAAATTAGGTAAGTACCTCAAGTACCAGTACTTGATAATTGATTGCATGGAGAAGTAAATAGTTTGAATCACAACAGAACTACTCAACAGAACAGGTGGGAGTAAACGATTCTGTTAAGGTTATTGTCCACCTGCCATCGTTCTGTCTAGCAATGTGCCCTGCCCAACTCCATTTAAGTTTTGTGACTGTCCGACTAACGTCGCGCACCTTAGTGCGGCGACGAATCTCGACATTTCTTACGTGGTCTTGTAGTTTGATGCCGAGCATGGCGCGTTCCATGGCCCTTTGTGCTACTTGTATCTTGTGCTCGGCCTCATCAGTTAGTGACCTGACCATGTCTCGGCACCATAAGTCATGGTGGGCAGAGCACATTGATCGAGGTAATAGGTTAGGATATACTGTACTCATCATTATTATAGACTTTAACTACGTATATCACCAACCCTGAAATCAGCTATTGCATGTAATAAGGTCACAGTAAAACTTACATATTTATAAACCGACATATTGTTATTTATAGGTATTTAATGTTATTTCAGAAGACCCTTCCGATTGGCTGTATACATCTACAAGATCAATAGTTACTAGAAGACTTCCTATAACTGGAGCTCCCAATACCGCAGCTGTCAAAAATTCACCTATAAATCATTTAGCTCGACCAAATGCTATAAATAATGGCGTTTTCAAGAATCCAGCATTATCAAATATGCCAGTCATAAATTATGCAAGCGTAGCTCAAAATAAAGCTTCAAGATATGCAATCCCTTATAAAACTGTTCAAAATCAAATAGCTCTAAAAACTCCAGTCCAAAAGCAAGTAACAGTAAAAAACTCTGCGCGAAATCATATAACTGTCAAAAACGCAGTAGAAAATCCAATTGCCTCTGAACAAAAAAATGTAAATAGAGTTGAAAATAATAACGCTACCGAAAATGTGGAACTAAATGCTGTTGTTGGGACTACAACAGATAATCCTTTATACAGTATCCCGTATCCCGACAATACAGCTAAAATAGACGCAGCTGTTGAATCTATATCTGAAATTCAGGAAAATTTTGAAACTGTTGCTGAAACAGTAGTTAATGAAAATGGTAAAAAAGCTTACGAAAATGTAGCTGAAGCTTACGTACCTCCGAAAAAAGCCACACAAATCGACTTAGGTTACGAAAATGCGGTAGAAAATCACGTAACTCCGGAAACTACAGCACAAAAAGACGTGGCTTACGAAACTGTAGCTGCCAATCACGTCACTCCCGAATTTACACCTCAAACTGACGCAGATTTTGCAAAAGCATACGATTATCGCGTCCCTGTCGAAAACACAGCCCAACGAGAAACTCACGAAGACGCTCCAAATCACGTAACTCACGAAACTTACGAAATGGCTCAAAAACTCGTAGCACCAGCAATCGATGCTTTTCTAAAAGCTACAGAAGATTATATAAAAGAAAATAAAAGCGATATTATAAGTGATGAAGTAGATAGGATTATAAAAATTCATGATAATTTGGAAGAACATAAGATGTATGATTACAAGGCTCCAGCGTGGGATGAAATGCCGAAGTTGCATGGATTGGAAACGACGACAGAATTTGGAAAGGAAACTACTAGTAAGTAGGGTATATACCCCCCCCCCCCCCCCCCCATTCTTACGTAAACGTTGGTACCTGTATGCGTTTTTCTTTTTTTATTGATTCACGAGCAGCAGATTTAATTCTAGAAAAAGAAAATAGATTTAGTATAGTGGACTTGAACACACATATGCGTAAAAAAATTAATAGCTATTGCTGACGTAATCACCATCTAGACCTCCCCACCCCCATGTCATCAAAAATAAGCAAAGGATAATTAAATTTTATTGAATACGGCTGAACCGTTTTCGATATATCAACAATATAATGTATGTAACATCGATTCATTCCTACAAATCATTCGAATTTTGTACACGGTGGAAGTCGGTGGTGCCATTTTTTGCGAAAAATAATTGTTTGGTCGAAAAGTTGAGCTATAGGACGTCCAGCAGTGGACGTCCTATGGCTGATGGATATCTGACAGATTCGATGCAAAAAATTCCCCTTTTTGTTCCAGCTGAGTTGTCGACGATGGCCCCTCCACACCACCTGGTGTCTCACGCCTACCAACAAATGATCCACCACGGCATGGGCTACCTCTCCGCTTTCGTCACTACTTTCTGCGAATTTGTTTCCGACCATGTAATTATTTTTTTCTTTTTAACCGACTTTAGAAAAGGTGGTTTTCAATTCGATTGTATACTTTTTGTGTAATACTACTGCGTTATGGCTGATGGATGACTACTGCGTTAATTATGAACCAATTTTGACGATTCTTAATTTTTTGGTAGATCATGCTTCAGAAGTGGTTTTATTTAAATTTTATCGAAATCGGTCGAGTCGTTTTTGTAAATTAACAAATATGTAAAAATTACCTACAACGAACTATAATAGGTATTACCTTATATGCTAAAACTACCTACACTACTACTACATAAAAAGCATTGGATCATCCACATACCCTTGAAGGTCTAAAGATAATCCAAATGCTCGCACCCACTGCCAGTTGGCAGCGTGACCAGCATGCTGGCTGCATTACCACGCTGAATGGCAATGCTTATACGTTGAGCCAGATAAACACCAGCATTTTGGTCATTGCCCAGCTTGTAGTTAACTTCACATGCGCCAACTTGTGTGGCGCGGCATATAACTTTGGTTTAAATAAACCAAGTTATACTTGCGAGCTCTACTGTTCGAAGGACTACTAGTTTTATAAATAACAATAATTTGATTAATTTCACTATGGAAACTTACGTGGTTTTCGTACATTTTAACTAAGTAAAGCACAGGTGTTACTCACGTTTGATTTTTAGTAGGATACTACTATAGTTTCGATCGCATTTGGCGATCTTTCTCAAGGTTGGAGTATTAGCACGCGGGCTCGTCTCGCATAGCACTGCGCGCCGCGGCGCGCAGCGCTCGCGATGACAGCGGTTGCGGTGCGGGAGCAGGGGCGGCAATAGAGACGGGGGATGGAATCTACCACCGACTTGGAAGCCGTGTTTGCCAGTAACCAAGGAACTTGACCGCTGGGCTGGTGGTGACGTAGTGAGTTCGGCTTGCTGGAGTATTCCCGAGGGATGCCGGGATACCGACGAGGAAGATCTTCAGTGCGCGCCGACGCTACAACATACTCTGCCCGCTGCCGCCCCTGCCCCCGCACCGCAACCGCTGTCATCGCGACCGCGGCTCGCAGTGCTATGCGAGACGAGCCCGCGTGCTAGTACCTACTCCAACCTTGAGAAAGCCAAATGCGATCGAAAGTATAGTAGTATCCTACTAAAAATCAAACGTGAGTAACACCTGTGTTTTACTTAATTAAAATTTGACTAATTGTTATTAGGGAGGGAATATCCGTGAACTACTGATTGGGCTCTCGAATGTCATCAAAAAGTAAGTTTTTTTTACTTTAACCGACTTCAAAACAGAAAGTCCACACGTGATATATACGTAGGTTCACTTGTTTATGAAATAATTTAATTTTATAGTGCTTCGCAGTTTGGTTTATATCAAAGAATTGTTCTTTTTTAACCGACTTCCAAAAACGAGGGGGTTCTATGTTCGCCTATGTGTATTTTTTTTGTGTATGTTCATCGATAATTGCGCCAATTGTGAACCGAGTCGAAAAAAAATTTGCAGTTCGAAAGAGTATATATACTCTCGAGATGGTCGTATTTAAATTTTACAGAAATCGGCTAAGCCGTTTTTGATAAAATCAACAATAATGTTAACGATTCGAGCGAAATATTCGACATTTGTACACGATAGAAGGCGGTTTTGCCATTTTTTTTGCGAAAAATAATTACCTATGTGATAAACATTTCAAAATTTTGCCGCGATCGCAGGATTTGAACCTGCATCTTTTGACGTTGTACGACAACTGGCATTGTAAGGAGGTTCTACTCGACACAGAATAAAACCTCTTTGGTGTCCGTATCAGTTTGATATTATTGAATAAAACCTCTTTGCAATGCCCGTGTTAGGGGCTGTAATAATCGAGCTGGCCATGGTCTTATTTTTTTCATGTAGTACTTCCATTCTCTTTTTTATTATAAATTGTGTGCGATTCTATGAAAATTCGTAAGGACATTCTAATTTGTTTTAATTTATTGTGAACAATACCGAGTTGCCTAATCAATACCTACACTTAGTGAATTTATGACGTACCTAAGTATTACACATATTCTTGGGGTTATATTTCCTCGCAGAATGTATGAAAAGTAGAGTATGAACCAAGAACCAAGTATGTCTTCGTCTTGGGCGCCTTGAACCCCTCACTCAGGACTAAATAATTCTGTAGCATGAGTTTAATATGGCGGTCAACATGCGCAGCCATCCCCTCCACAGTACCGTCAGCGCTAGACTTACGTTCCGCCACTTGTACATCTTCTGTGTTTTAGATACCACAGACAACACCTGATCAACGGATTGTTTCCGACGAGTGAACGAGGCATTTCGACGCTAGCCAGCTTCCTCCCCAAGTACATTCCTGAAGATGTCAAGGGTAAGTCCATAGGCCGAGTGGCTAGCCCTGGGGCCTTATTGTGTAAGCGCTCTGATGTTCGCTTTCGCTTTTCCTCCCGTTTGCTCTTAGGGCGTGAGTAACTGGCGCAAGCAGGACATAATTATTTTTCGCAAAAAATGGTAAAACCGCCTTCCATTGTGTACAATTTGAATATTTCGCTCAAATTGTTTACATCATTTGATTATTAATATTTCAAAAACGGCTCAGCCGATTTCTGTAAAATTTAATCGGGATCACCTTAGGAGTATAAAATTTCGGACTAAAAAAGAATTTTTCGATTCGGTTCACAATTGGCGAAATGATCGATGAACACACATAAAAAATACATACAGACGAACATAGAACCTCCTCCTTTTTGGAAGTCCCCTATCGGGGCCACTCATTTAAATTTTACAGAGATCGGCTGAACCGTTTTTGAAAAATCAACTGTAATGTGAACAATTCGTGTGAAATACATGTTCGAATTTTGTACACGATTGAAAGCCATTTTGCCATTTTTTGAACGATTTATTCATGTTATGCGAAAAATAAGTCTGTTGGTTTCTGTCTGTTCACAGCTTATGCAAATGTAATCTATCAGGAGTTCTTCAACCATTCTTTATTTGAGGATGACATGCGACGTGTCGTAGAGGTACTAAAGATATTGACTTGAATTTTAGGGTTCCGTACCCAAATGGTAAAAACGGGACACTATTACTAAGACTCCGCTGTCCGTCTGTATGTCACCAGGCTTTATCTCACGAGCCGTGATAGCTAGATAAGTAGTAAAAGTTTTCACAGTTGGTGTATTTCTGTTGCCGCTATAACTAAAAATACTAAAAACAAAATAAAATAAATGTTTAACATACCTATTCAACATACCTGAATTTTTTGCCGCTTTTTGCTCGATATTAAAAATGTTAACAGGCAGACGCTTGAAATATTCGCAGAATATTTAATTGTATCTTCACTTCAATAATTAATGACTAAATTAAAATAATATGTATATATGTATTAAGGGGAGCTCCCATACAGTACGAAACCCTTCGTGCGCGAGTTTGACTCTCACTTGGCCTATCTTTTTTTTTCCATTTTGTTGACGATAGAGCAACCAAAATTTGAAATTTAGATATTAGGCCCAATTTAAAAGGCGTCATCGTAAATATAACAGCTACGTAAGATAAAGAGAACCTATCGAATGCATGTAGTGAAAAAGGAACAGGAATATTCTAAATTGCTATTATAGTTATGATGGCGCCTTTAAAATAGGACTTATTGACCTTTATTTAAAACCACCGTTATTTAAATCTTAACAAATTGGCGAGTATGAACAAAATCGCTCCAGAGCGAGTCGAGATACAGGCTTATGAAGATACAGTCAAACAGATGCGAGGTTTACTGTTAGAAGAACTACTGGTTTTAAATCTCTAAACGTTTCTAGGCAGCTGAAAGCTGGTTCACGGTATCTGATGGCGAAGATCTTATCCGTACTCTTGAAACAATAGGCGACTTCCCACAAAATGGTATAAAATCAGAAGATGTCATGAGCGTAGCTGTGGACGCGCTAATAAGACCACTTTTGAGGGTGCCAGAGTATGACCGCGACCGTCAAAATTTGATGCGACAAATAAATTTAGCTGTAAACAACTGGAGAAGACATTTCGTTCCATATAGCTTCAACGTAGCTATTCAAAATATCGAACGAAAAACATTAAATAAAAACAGTGAAAGAATGTTAAAGAAAAGAAATGTAAACGCTAAAAATAGATTCGATATTGTTAACAATGACGACGCTACTAGAAACAAAGCTTTTGATAAAGAAGTTAACGATGAAGACGTTGACAAAAAGTATGTTAGTAATGAAGAAGAAGAAACCAAAAGTGAAATTCGAAGGAAAAATGAAATGAGAGAGAAGATATTAAAGGATTTTTATCCTGTTACCAATAAAAAAGCGTTACTACACAAGGGTGTTTCAACGAAAAGTAATATAAGAGAAGTCAATCGATATTTATACAGGTTAACCACAACACAAGATTATAAATATGTCAACAATTCACCTGAAGCTGACATGTATCCTATAACAGAACATTTAAAAACAATTCATGAACATGAGGAAAGACTTAAGAAAAATATTTTAACAAATCTGAGAATTACTCAAGGTGAATATTCAGTAACAAAGAGGGATTTAAGTACTAAATATTATAATAATATCAGAAAACAAAACCATACATATACTCATAATACACTGAAATATTTCATTATGAAAGATGTTATGAAAAATAGATACAGTAATACAATTAAAAGTAAATTACGTAATCAAGAATTTAAATATGAAGTAATCGGTAATGAGGACCATAAAAAAGAGGATAAACTTAAAAGAAATATATTAAGTATTCGAAATTATAGAAGTACAGTTAATCCAGATAAGTTTAATATGATTAAAAGCAAAGGGTTTTATAAAACAAATTATAATAAAAAAGAACATGAACATAAAAAACTTCAAGTTCTAAAACCGAAAGACAACTCTAAAGAAAAATTTGCTAGTGAAAGTGAAGCTACACAGTTCAAAGATGATTCTAAAAGACATCAGTATTACGGCGAGTATCTAGATATTATTAATGTTATTTAAGTCACTTAACTTTTGAAAAGTAAGAACTGACTAACCAAGCAGTGATAGAAATTGTACCCTACCATAACGTTCTGCCTGAGTGACACCTGAGCGACCTTTTTTAATGGTTAAATATAGTTAATACATTCGTCGTTATCATCATGTCAGTTCAAGTGTTAACGTACATGTTCCTAATATATTTCCAATAAAATGGAGTGGAAGTAGCTTGCATCTAGTGCCGAAAAAAACTTTTCTATAATTCACCAGTTTAGTTAATTAATATGTTTAAATAATAACGACCTATGGACTTATACGATTTTTTATGTGAATGAATCATTAGCAAAATAATTCACAAATCACCCACAGCTAACTTAAACAAAATATTATATAACTGTTTATACAGTGATTTTATTTACAGATTACATGTATTCAAGACTAATGCCAGAAACAAAGATACAGGACAAACGGCGTCGTCCTTATAAGCAGCAACATAACAAGACCATACATTTCAATAATTATAATAAAGCTATAAAGCTCCACAAATCATTCTCCACAAAACATCAACAAATTACTCGCACCGAAGATATAAGTGATACTTTGGAAAAATACGATCTATTAAACAAATACAATAAAAAAGAAACATCTAGACAACGAGACAGAAGTGAACATAATGATGAATATAAAAATCGAGACATAAAATTGAAACCAATGTTTAAACAAGGAATTATTAAAGATAATTATGATAATAGGCCTCCCTTAAGGCCTATGCCCAGCAGTGGGTTATTAAAGGCTGACGATAATGATGATTATGATAATGAAAGTAAAGAACATAGTGGAAGACATTCTATATTCAAAAATAATAAAGTTAAACGAATTTATAGCAAAGAAACCATCCAAGATTGGAATAAAAGTAACACTGCAAATGCAGATCAAAGTAGCGATTATCAAATAAAATATCCTGACATTTCTAGTCATGAATTTCCAAACTTTAAGAATTCACCAAAGAATTATCAAAAATCACATTACGTGAGCGTCGCAATAAGTTCAAAAGAAGATACAGATGAAAACAAACATATCATTCGAAAATTTAACGAGAACTTTCTATCCACAACAACAGAAAAGGTCCCTAAAAAAATTCTAGAAGAATCAAGTTATAGTGACGTGGAAAAAGATATCAAATTCAAACTAGACGATGCTATACGACACGACGATGTGCAGATTTTCAAAAATAGCAGAAGGAATATAGATATGCCAGAAGAAGTAAAAAATAAAGATATTACATATAAGGAAAAGCAGTGAATGATTTTAGCATCGTACTGATTATAAAAGATGTTTTAGCTCAAGTGTTTGATTTTTATTTTTTAACTTGTTTAGGTTTGTACATATAGCATAGTAGTTGTAATATATGTGTATTTAAGTTTATGAAATGTTTTATAAGTTTTGCCTGAAATAAACTTGATACGTTAATATTTATATAATTAATATTGATACGTACAATTTTATAAAATCAAAGTTATTTGTACATAACGTCTTTTATTATAGATTATGGAATAAAAAATACAACTCAACATTTTAAACTACCTAGCAGTTCTACGAACAGTAGACCTCGAATCTCCAAAAGCATAAAGCTCGACTCGGTCTTCTCAGATCTGAATCATATCGCAAATATTGTCGAGATTAAGACATTTAAACGATTTTAACAAATATTATCGAAATCGACTGATAAATAGTGCGTCAGCAAATTTCTTTTCTAAAATCTATTTTGTTAGATTTTATTTATCGAGGAAACCATGATTTTATATTACTTTTTGTTTTTCATTTTATGTGTAAATAAACCGCTTCGACTTTATGTGGAGTTTTATGTCTTTATTATGATCTGGCCAAGAAGGCATATTTTTCTCTTGAAAATCATTGTTTATTTCGATTTGTTTCTAAAATTGGACGCAAGTAAGTCTAATACAAAATATACATGGTTATTTCTAATCAATTAGCATCCTTTTAGGGGCTTATTCTGTACATCAAAACTAACAACTTTTGTTCTACGGCTTTTATTAATTTGATGTACATTTATAAAATTGTTGTATCATAGAAAAATATCGTCCACCCTCGATAAAATGTATGGTACAGCTGATTTTATTTTTGATTTTTGACAAAAGTCGCAGAACAAATGTTGTTAGTTTTGATTTACAGAATAAGCCCCTAAAAGGATGCTAATTGATTAGAATTAATCCTGTATATAGAGACCTGACACATTGCTAACACAGGGCTAACCACACGGCCAAAACGATCTTACAAGATCTCAACGAGAAAAAAAATGTAACGCCTGCTGAAATCGAATAGCAAATCGCTTCTTTCGCTCACTGCTTTTCACTTGAAAATGTAATTTCAAATGAAGTAAATGTAAATCAGAAATACAGTGTTTTGGTAGTTTAACATAATTTTAAAATTAATTGTTTTGAAATAATAAAAATGTAGGTATGTTAGGTTACCTTTTTGGTGAATTCCTTTGTACGGGTGTGAAACAAAACAGTGGGGGCTTCCGAAGGTATTCTCGTACCTAAGAGGTCACAATCTACAGAAACATCCGCGCCACACAAGTCGGCGGATGGGAAGTTATGCGCAGAACGCCGCGCAAAAGGCAAAATTATAAGTATGCACTGAAGCCAGAGAGACTCGCGCCGGGGCACACCCGCCCGCCAACCTCATGCCTCCCGCGCGCTCCCTACGCCCGTGCTCACTACTTCGCCACTTGTGTCCATTGAGCACACATGCGCAATACCTAATTATAGATGAATCACGGCGAAGTGTCATCTGTGGCTATAACTTCTCATCCGCCGACTTGTGTGGCGATACCTAAAATAATAATTATTTTTCGCCAAAATAGCACAACCTCCTTCAATCCTACTAAATTCGAATAGTTCGCTCGCTAATCTATAGCATTTTTGAATATTGTTGATTTTTCAAAAATAGCTTTGCCAGTTTAGATAAAATTTAAATGAGGCCACCTTTGAAGTATAGGTATAATTAATCTACCAAACAAAAACAACTAATATCAGTTGATAATTATTGGCGGAGTAATCGCTTAAGACACAAACAAAAAACACACAGTTAAACTGGGATTTGGGACCTCTTTTAAAATCGATTGAAAAAAGTAAGTAAGTTCGTATAGGCCGGGTCTAGCCCTGATGTCAGAGTTTTAGGCCGCCTGAAGGCCTCTGACTTGGATCGATTAAAAATAAATAATTATAAACTCTTCAGGCAAATCTGCTGAGAACCAGGGTGCAGCTAATGTATCCAATACAAAGCAAGAACCTTCTGCAGAGAAAGGTAGGTACGTAATATCTGAGAATAGTGCGCACCAAATCACTACATAAAAGCAAAATCGTTATTTCAGTGTGTCTGTCTGTGTATTCGCTTATATCTTTCAACATACACAACAGATTTCAATGCTGCTGTGTATCCGCTTATATCTTCCAAAATACACAACAGATTTCAATGCTGCTGTGTATCCGCTTATATCTTCCAAAATACACAACAGATTTCAATGCGGCTGTGTATGCGCTTATGTCTTATATCTTCCAAACTACACAACAGATTTCAATGCGGTTTTCACTATCGTTTGGAACATTTCTTCCGTAAGGGTATTCATTCGTATCCGGGCGAAGCCGGGATGAGCAGCTAGTAACAAATAAGTACCAATTTTTGTCGACATAGCCCAGCGTATTGGCAAGTAGAAATGGCAGTTGGCAGAGCACATAGTACTCAGGACTGATGACCGATAGGGTTTTTTTAACGCGACTATACCAACTCGCCTAATGGTAAGCGACATTGTGGTCGACAATGAAGCACGCAGACTTGGAAAATTCACTCAGATCTTGAAAAAGTTGGGTCGAAAAGTTCTCGAGTGGAGACCACGTACCGGCAACCGCAGCGTAGGACCATACAAGGTGGACAGATGACCTCATCAAAACCGCAAGCCGCGTCCTTCAGGTCTTATTGGAGTTCTATTGGTCTTTTAGTTATGCTATACAAAAACCTACCCAAGAGATAAGTTAGGTTTATTGATTCTAATAATTATTTTTGCAAAAAATGGCAAAACCGCCTTCCATCTGTACTAAACTCGAATATTTCGCTAGAATTGTTTACATTATTGTTGATTTTTCAAAAATGGCTCAGCCAATTTCTGTAAAATTTTAATGGGACCATTTCGAAAATATATATACCCTTTCGAACTAAAAAATAATTTTTAAAATTATCTTATTTTTGAAATTATCGATGAACATACACACAAAAACAAGTAAAACTTAAATTAAAAATTTAAAAAACCCCCCACACAAAAACCTACCTAAAAAAAGTACGAAATGGTTCTTCCATCCCCACTTTAACCCACCATAACTCTTAAACAGCCGTTTAAGAGTTATGGTGGGATCGATTTTTATACAACATAGCTAAGAACACTCTCGATTAAGTCTTTTTTCATCCAAAAAAAACTAAACTGAAATCGGTTTAGTGGTTCGGGCGCTATGATGCCACAGACAGACAGACAGACACACAGACAAACAGACACGTCAAACTCATAACACCCCTCTTTTGCGTCGGGGGTTAAAAATACATACAGACGAACATAGAACCTCCTCCTTTTTGGAATTCGGTTAAAAAAATTGGGTGTCTTAAAGTCAATTTACGGAGGATAATTTTACGTGACAAGACAGACTTATTTTTCGCATAATATGAATAAATCGTTCAAAAAATGGCAAAATGGCTTTCAATCGTGTACAAAATTCGAACATGTATTTCACACGAATTGTTCACATTACAGTTGATTTTTCAAAAACGGTTCAGCCGATCTCTGTAAAATTTAAATGAGTGGCCCCGATAGGGGACTTCCAAAAAGGAGGAGGTTCTATGTTCGTCTGTATGTATTTTTTATGTGTGTTCATCGATCATTTCGCCAATTGTGAACCGAATCGAAAAATTCTTTTTTAGTCCGAAATTTTATACTCCTAAGGTGATCCCGATTAAATTTTACAGAAATCGGCTGAGCCGTTTTTGAAATATTAATAATCAAATGATGTAAACAATTTGAGCGAAATATTCAAATTGTACACAATGGAAGGCGGTTTTACCATTTTTTGCGAAAAATAATTATGTCCTGCTTGCGCCAGTTACTCACGCCCTAAGAGCAAACGGGAGGAAAAGCGAAAGCGAACATCAGAGCGCTTACACAATAAGGCCCCAGGGCTCGGCCTATGGACTTACCCTTGACATCTTCAGGAATGTACTTGGGGAGGAAGCTGGCTAGCGTCGAAATGCCTCGTTCACTCGTCGGAAACAATCCGTTGATCAGGTGTTGTCTGTGGTATCTAAAACACAGAAGATGTACAAGTGGCGGAACGTAAGTCTAGCGCTGACGGTACTGTGGAGGGGATGGCTGCGCATGTTGACCGCCATATTAAACTCATGCTACAGAATTATTTAGTCCTGAGTGAGGGGTTCAAGGCGCCCAAGACGAAGACATACTTGGTTCTTGGTTCATACTCTACTTTTCATACATTCTGCGAGGAAATATAACCCCAAGAATATGTGTAATACTTAGGTACGTCATAAATTCACTAAGTGTAGGTATTGATTAGGCAACTCGGTATTGTTCACAATAAATTAAAACAAATTAGAATGTCCTTACGAATTTTCATAGAATCGCACACAATTTATAATAAAAAAGAGAATGGAAGTACTACATGAAAAAAATAAGACCATGGCCAGCTCGATTATTACAGCCCCTAACACGGGCATTGCAAAGAGGTTTTATTCAATAATATCAAACTGATACGGACACCAAAGAGGTTTTATTCTGTGTCGAGTAGAACCTCCTTACAATGCCAGTTGTCGTACAACGTCAAAAGATGCAGGTTCAAATCCTGCGATCGCGGCAAAATTTTGAAATGTTTATCACATAGGTAATTATTTTTCGCAAAAAAAATGGCAAAACCGCCTTCTATCGTGTACAAATGTCGAATATTTCGCTCGAATCGTTAACATTATTGTTGATTTTATCAAAAACGGCTTAGCCGATTTCTGTAAAATTTAAATACGACCATCTCGAGAGTATATATACTCTTTCGAACTGCAAATTTTTTTTCGACTCGGTTCACAATTGGCGCAATTATCGATGAACATACACAAAAAAAATACACATAGGCGAACATAGAACCCCCTCGTTTTTGGAAGTCGGTTAAAAAAGAACAATTCTTTGATATAAACCAAACTGCGAAGCACTATAAAATTAAATTATTTCATAAACAAGTGAACCTACGTATATATCACGTGTGGACTTTCTGTTTTGAAGTCGGTTAAAGTAAAAAAAACTTACTTTTTGATGACATTCGAGAGCCCAATCAGTAGTTCACGGATATTCCCTCCCTAATAACAATTAGTCAAATTTTAATTAAGTAAAACACAGGTGTTACTCACGTTTGATTTTTAGTAGGATACTACTATACTTTCGATCGCATTTGGCTTTCTCAAGGTTGGAGTAGGTACTAGCACGCGGGCTCGTCTCGCATAGCACTGCGAGCCGCGGTCGCGATGACAGCGGTTGCGGTGCGGGGGCAGGGGCGGCAGCGGGCAGAGTATGTTGTAGCGTCGGCGCGCACTGAAGATCTTCCTCGTCGGTATCCCGGCATCCCTCGGGAATACTCCAGCAAGCCGAACTCACTACGTCACCACCAGCCCAGCGGTCAAGTTCCTTGGTTACTGGCAAACACGGCTTCCAAGTCGGTGGTAGATTCCATCCCCCGTCTCTATTGCCGCCCCTGCTCCCGCACCGCAACCGCTGTCATCGCGAGCGCTGCGCGCCGCGGCGCGCAGTGCTATGCGAGACGAGCCCGCGTGCTAATACTCCAACCTTGAGAAAGATCGCCAAATGCGATCGAAACTATAGTAGTATCCTACTAAAAATCAAACGTGAGTAACACCTGTGCTTTACTTAGTTAAAATGTACGAAAACCACGTAAGTTTCCATAGTGAAATTAATCAAATTATTGTTATTTATAAAACTAGTAGTCCTTCGAACAGTAGAGCTCGCAAGTATAACTTGGTTTATTTAAACCAAAGTTATATGCCGCGCCACACAAGTTGGCGCATGTGAAGTTAACTACAAGCTGGGCAATGACCAAAATGCTGGTGTTTATCTGGCTCAACGTATAAGCATTGCCATTCAGCGTGGTAATGCAGCCAGCATGCTGGTCACGCTGCCAACTGGCAGTGGGTGCGAGCATTTGGATTATCTTTAGACCTTCAAGGGTATGTGGATGATCCAATGCTTTTTATGTAGTAGTAGTGTAGGTAGTTTTAGCATATAAGGTAATACCTATTATAGTTCGTTGTAGGTAATTTTTACATATTTGTTAATTTACAAAAACGACTCGACCGATTTCGATAAAATTTAAATAAAACCACTTCTGAAGCATGATCTACCAAAAAATTAAGAATCGTCAAAATTGGTTCATAATTAACGCAGTAGTCATCCATCAGCCATAACGCAGTAGTATTACACAAAAAGTATACAATCGAATTGAAAACCACCTTTTCTAAAGTCGGTTAAAAAGAAAAAAATAATTACATGGTCGGAAACAAATTCGCAGAAAGTAGTGACGAAAGCGGAGAGGTAGCCCATGCCGTGGTGGATCATTTGTTGGTAGGCGTGAGACACCAGGTGGTGTGGAGGGGCCATCGTCGACAACTCAGCTGGAACAAAAAGGGGAATTTTTTGCATCGAATCTGTCAGATATCCATCAGCCATAGGACGTCCACTGCTGGACGTCCTATAGCTCAACTTTTCGACCAAACAATTATTTTTCGCAAAAAATGGCACCACCGACTTCCACCGTGTACAAAATTCGAATGATTTGTAGGAATGAATCGATGTTACATACATTATATTGTTGATATATCGAAAACGGTTCAGCCGTATTCAATAAAATTTAATTATCCTTTGCTTATTTTTGATGACATGGGGGTGGGGAGGTCTAGATGGTGATTACGTCAGCAATAGCTATTAATTTTTTTACGCATATGTGTGTTCAAGTCCACTATACTAAATCTATTTTCTTTTTCTAGAATTAAATCTGCTGCTCGTGAATCAATAAAAAAAGAAAAACGCATACAGGTACCAACGTTTACGTAAGAATGGGGGGGGGGGGGGGGGGTATATACCCTACTTACTAGTAGTTTCCTTTCCAAATTCTGTCGTCGTTTCCAATCCATGCAACTTCGGCATTTCATCCCACGCTGGAGCCTTGTAATCATACATCTTATGTTCTTCCAAATTATCATGAATTTTTATAATCCTATCTACTTCATCACTTATAATATCGCTTTTATTTTCTTTTATATAATCTTCTGTAGCTTTTAGAAAAGCATCGATTGCTGGTGCTACGAGTTTTTGAGCCATTTCGTAAGTTTCGTGAGTTACGTGATTTGGAGCGTCTTCGTGAGTTTCTCGTTGGGCTGTGTTTTCGACAGGGACGCGATAATCGTATGCTTTTGCAAAATCTGCGTCAGTTTGAGGTGTAAATTCGGGAGTGACGTGATTGGCAGCTACAGTTTCGTAAGCCACGTCTTTTTGTGCTGTAGTTTCCGGAGTTACGTGATTTTCTACCGCATTTTCGTAACCTAAGTCGATTTGTGTGGCTTTTTTCGGAGGTACGTAAGCTTCAGCTACATTTTCGTAAGCTTTTTTACCATTTTCATTAACTACTGTTTCAGCAACAGTTTCAAGATTTTCCTGAATTTCAGATATAGATTCAACAGCTGCGTCTATTTTAGCTGTATTGTCGGGAAACGGGATACTGTATAAAGGATTATCTGTTGTAGTCCCAACAACAGCATTTAGTTCCACATTTTCGGTAGCGTTATTATTTTCAACTCTATTTACATTTTTTTGTTCAGAGGCAATTGGATTTTCTACTGCGTTTTTGACAGTTATATGATTTCGCGCAGAGTTTTTTACTGTTACTTGCTTTTGGACTGGAGTTTTTAGAGCTATTTGATTTTGAACAGTTTTATAAGGGATTGCATATCTTGAAGCTTTATTTTGAGCTACGCTTGCATAATTTATGACTGGCATATTTGATAATGCTGGATTCTTGAAAACGCCATTATTTATAGCATTTGGTCGAGCTAAATGATTTATAGGTGAATTTTTGACAGCTGCGGTATTGGGAGCTCCAGTTATAGGAAGTCTTCTAGTAACTATTGATCTTGTAGATGTATACAGCCAATCGGAAGGGTCTTCTGAAATAACATTAAATACCTATAAATAACAATATGTCGGTTTATAAATATGTAAGTTTTACTGTGACCTTATTACATGCAATAGCTGATTTCAGGGTTGGTGATATACGTAGTTAAAGTCTATAATAATGATGAGTACAGTATATCCTAACCTATTACCTCGATCAATGTGCTCTGCCCACCATGACTTATGGTGCCGAGACATGGTCAGGTCACTAACTGATGAGGCCGAGCACAAGATACAAGTAGCACAAAGGGCCATGGAACGCGCCATGCTCGGCATCAAACTACAAGACCACGTTAGAAATGTCGAGATTCGTCGCCGCACTAAGGTGCGCGACGTTAGTCGGACAGTCACAAAACTTAAATGGAGTTGGGCAGGGCACATTGCTAGACAGAACGATGGCAGGTGGACAATAACCTTAACAGAATCGTTTACTCCCACCTGTTCTGTTGAGTAGTTCTGTTGTGATTCAAACTATTTACTTCTCCATGCAATCAATTATCAAGTACTGGTACTTGAGGTACTTACCTAATTTATCAGCTATGATTCCTGATGACAACGTCACGATTACCTACAATTTTTATTTTAAGCTTTTCAAAGTGCCTTGAAGAGGAAAATAGTAAATTAAAGAGGGTTGTTGTTATTTTAATGAGTGAATTTAACCTAATAAGACGCGGTCGCGTGTTACTCAAAAATGGATTCGAATATTACCAGCTCTCTAAATATAAAAAATTTCAAACATTATGGAGACGTGCCATGTACAAGAAAACCAAATGCAGTGGAACTGTTACCACTTCCGATGTATGGGAAAATTTATTTGTTCTGTTTTAAGCAATTGTTGTTAAAGCGGCAACATAGCATTTTACATACATACCTACCTAATTACTGTACGTATACAGTTGAGATTTATGTCCGGTGTATAGTTTTTTAAATCACAGAACGAATGCGGAGAAATTATCAGTAGTTCTGTCAACAGAATTACTCAACAGAACAGGTGGGAATAGTAGAGATAAGTCAGGTGTAAATCATAGTCTTTTAAGTCACAGAACTAATGGGGAAAAAAATCCCAGTAGTTCTGTCAACAGAACTACTCAACAGAACAGGTGGGAGTAAACGAACAGAATGGTGGCCGCGTAACGGCAAACGAAACGTCCACCAGCTCGTTGGGTCGACAAACTCGGTCGACGGGCACAAAATCGAGGTGAATAGCGTACAAGAAGAGGCCTTTGCTCAGCAGTGGGCGATTACAGGCTGAAAATGATGATGACCTCAACTCCTGGCGTATCTTTTTAGTGATTATTTTAGACCACCGAAAAAGGGAAGAGGAAAAGAGAGGACCGGAGGAGAGATCCTTCAAGCTTTATGTGTTATTAGTGAACGGCCTTTTACCTAGTATGTTCCCCTTTTCTCTGCCCTCTATTTCTATAGGCATGTAAGTATCGACAGTCTCTGGAGCGGGCTTCCAAAACCAACTTCTAGGCTGTTCCCACTGCGAAGTCATGATGCCATTCCCTGGTCTTGGTGTAGACTGAGAACTGTTCAAAGCTGGAATTTTATAAAACCGTATAGTAAAAAGGGTACCCAGATGCATTGTGGCCACTGCCCCGGTTTTGGCCATTTTATGTCAAAATTATTGCATTAATATGTTATCACATAATTATAATCAATGAAACACAATGAATAT
Organism: Hypomecis atomaria; assembly: GCA_964007245.1. NCBI lineage: Eukaryota > Metazoa > Arthropoda > Insecta > Lepidoptera > Geometridae > Hypomecis > Hypomecis atomaria. The sequence goes on along the minus strand of OZ023307.1, from coordinate 6,643,525 downwards.
TGTTAGTATGAATGTCAAATTTAAAAATTTCTTAAAAGATATTATTTTAACATTAAGATTGTCTACACAATTATTAAAATTCAAAGCGGCCAAAAATGACGCTGAAATGGCTACAAACGGTGCATCCATCACACGATTACTAGATAAAAATATCTCCAAAAGAAAAGGCTAAAAAATTATGTCTTATCGGTAAACTGCCATCGCTCCTCGCTCGAATTATTTCTGTCTGTCCCCCAAGGGGCAGAACGGAAGAAAAAATTGTCTGTCCCCCAATTGTATCGCGGCATGATTTCACTCCTTGACAGTTCGGTTTATCCCCCGACTAAATAACGCATTATTTTTTGCTTTTCTTTATCCTTTTCATCTGTCGCTTTGTCATTTAGATTAGACAAAATACTTTGGATTTGGATTTATCACCATCTTTATAAAAATAACGAACCTTTTCGCTTATTTTAGCAGTGCCCGATGGGGTCCACAATAGTGCACGTCTTAAAAGTAATTATCTTACCTTTTTCAGTCTTCAATCTCGTATACGGCAGTTCCATAGGCTGCACAAAAGTGCCATTGGCATGTTCTCTCATCCACTGCTCCATACGTTGTATTCCAAGCTTATCTGATCCGTACGACTGCATTGCTTTCTGTTGAGCCGCAACGTTTTCGGGCAGAATTATCCCTTTAGCTATTTTAAACGCCTCTAGAGCGCTAAGGCTTGAAGATCTAGACGTTGGATCTTAAGAAGGAAGAATACGAAGAATACATTTTTTTTTGTGCGTTTACATTATTTCATTGTAATAAAATTCCATATCGGACTACGAGAACGCGTAGGCATGATAAGCGTTTTTGACTGTTGGTAAACCTCTGGTTCCTTAGATAAGTAGTAATGTCAAATAGCGATTATATTATTAGAGGGCGAAACAAGCTTAAACAGACACCAGTCTGTGATTATCTACTGCAGTAGTAACAACGGTACTGATAGCGCGCGAGTTGAATGCAGTCGGGGTCTGAGGTAAAGAGCGGGAGCATCTCCCCCCGCTATCCGCACTCCCCACCTCACGCGCCTGGGCGGGTTGGGCGTGCGGATAGCGGGGGGAGACATTCGCATTCCTAAGCTCTGCATTCAACTCGCGCGCGTACAGTAATTAATTTACCGTTCTTACTACTAGTAGTAAGATTAGTAGTAACACTGGTAATAAACCGCAAATTGTTGCGCAGTAGTTAATTTATTCATATGTTAGCGGAGCGGGTATTTTCGCAACTTGTAGCTGACTTCACAGACGCCGTTAAGTTTGTCTCGGCCTGTAATATTACGGCCGCTATACGTATGACAGTACTACTATCCTAAGGAACTACCAATATTCAAAAATTATATTTCGCAATAAATGGATCGACTTCAACCGTGTACAGAATTCGAATAGTTCGCACGGGTTGATGTAGTAATTTTCACTTTCTTGTTGATTTATCAAAAATGGATTAGCCGATTTTTTTCAAAATTTAAACGGGACTACCTGCGAAGTATGATCTTCCAAACAAAAAAATAAGAAATCAAACTACTCTGTAAAAAGTTACATAAAAAAATATACACGTTGACTTGAGAACGTCCTTCGTTTCGTCGGTTAAAATTGCTTACCATGCCTACGCGTCCTCATGGCTCAGTTAAAGATATAATTTTGGGTATAATATTAAGTAAGCACTATAGGGGGGTGGAGGGGTCTATCCTTTGCTTATTTTTGATGACATGGGGGTGGGGGGTCTATATGGTGATTACGTCAGCAATAGTTATTTATTTCCTGCTCATGAATCATTAAAAAAAGCTAAATGCATATAGGTAGAGGTGCCAATGATTACGTAAGAATTTGGGGGAGGTGAGAGCTTTGCTGACTTTTGCTGACAAGGGGGTTGGAGATAATTGTAATAAATCTGCTTACGTAACACTTGAACGGCCCCAAGATGTTATAAGATCTCTACCACTTTACGATTATCTACAGCTCTGTATAAAACCACGACATTTTGTATGCCTATACAATAACCGTCCTAGTAACGTTGTATTACGGCCGCTATTATGACAAACAGAATTATCCAAGGAAAACAGAGCTTACGTCTTTAGCAAGTCTGAGTTCTGAGCGTAAGTAACGTTACGGAAACATTTTTTGGATGCTCAATTAATATTAGTATGGAACAGATTACTTAAAAACAAGTGATTACTATAAACAGTTGATAAATGTTATTTTTAAACTTTCATGATTTGAACACATTATCATACTACTACACGGGACTTATCAAAAACCGCCAGATAGAGAAGTCTGCCATAGCCGAGCATTTGCTTGACGGAGGAACTGGTCATTGGATCGAGCTCCACGACCCGAAAGTTCTCTCTACTGATCGTCACTATTTCTCAAGAATAGTTCGTGAGGCCGTAGAAATTAAAAAACATCGTAATTTCAACCGAGAAGATGGTTTCAAACTATCAGTGTCGTGGAATCCTGTAGTCAACAAGTGCAAACTGCGTGGTGTAGGCATTAAGACCTTTACAGACACTGTCCGTGTGGTGTGTCGCGGTGACAATTTTAATTTGAGTGATACGGCGTCGCATTTAGTCTGCCCGTGACCACGACCAATGCAACTTGGTCGAAACGTCGGGAGGAGAAAAAAGCTAAGCGTCCACTTGTCGGTATCGTACGCAACGGACGCGTCGCATCAAACAGATACAAGTTTTCACAGTGCGTCCACTGTATCGGCAGCGTACGGATTACCGACGGTGAGTACCAGAATACGGATTGACGATGCCAGTTCATTCAGATTTTCGTAGTGAGCGTACGTGCGGACTCTGTGAGGATGGAGGAAAGCGATGAAGAACAAATAGTCGTTGTAGCTTGTTTGTTAGCAGAAGAGGAAGAATTGGAAAAAAAAGTTAAAAGGAAACATAGTATCTGGATACACGACATATTCAAGAAGAGATCGGAACATGGAGAATATCACACCCTGATTCCTGATTTGTCAAACAATGACACCAAGTTCTTACAAAATTTTCGTATGTCGCAAGCTAAATTCAATTATCTTGTTTATATCCTGAAACCACACGAGAAACTGCGCGCGGGGTGCGTCCACGGATCGGCATTCCGTATGACGTCATCGACACGCATCGCAAAAGTTGCCTCTCGGAGCAATGGTGTCGGCATTGCCGATGTGCGATGCGTACGATGCGGACAGGTGGACGCACTTATATGAGTCTCTATACAAAGAATGCTACGATCCGTTGCGTGCGATGCATCCGTTGCGTAAGATACCGACAAGTGGACGCTTACCAAAAGAGGTACTTAATTAGCTCATATCTCAAGTTTTATTGCGCGATAAGTCCCGTGTAGTAGTATGATAACAGTTGATAACTTGACAACTGTTGATTACTTAAAAATATGATTACTTACTCTCTAGTCGAGGTAACTGTAGTGGTTTCTGAATGGTTCTAGGACTCCATTTGGTGGTCGATCCATAATCCATGAAGTTGGCCACATCTTGCCAAAGATATGGAGCTTATGATAATATGAAAGATAAAAAAAACTTTATCAGAAGAAATAATAGAATTAGTACCAACAAAACACTTCTCAAATACATAGTACATAGTTTTAGACAATTAAAACACACACGTCAAATTTTCCCCGCTCTTTTTACGTGAGTTAAAACAGTTGATTTTATTTAAAATAGTTGATTACTAAACTAAACACAGTTGATAACTAAACATAGTCGATTACTTAAAGCAGACCGATATTAAATAACAATTCATTACTTCTTCTTTTCGAGTCAATGTTGTGTGCTAAAAATTATGTTATTTATTATTGTGCTATTGATTATTATTTATTTATCAATTACTTCAAAATTTTGATTACAATTGACTAGGTAGGTTGTTAACTTTCGAGAGCGTTTACAACAAACACCGTACATTTTACAAAAACGACCGACCTTGGAAAAAAATGGCTGTCAAAGTGACATTTGCGTTCCGTTTCAAGCTATTTTTTTTGAGACCATAGATAATATTTTTATGGGCATTTTTGACAGTTTGTGGTTGATTCTTTACCAAAACCTGGCAATAAACTCCTAAAATCGATGTGGGAAATGCTCATACCATAGCCTGGTTAAGGGTTAATCTTTTTTAAGATACAACTAAAACTTATATTTAATGTACCGTTGCTAGGCACGTCTTAATGCTACCGAAGTTGATATTAAACTCGTTTAAACCTACACTTTAAGTTCTAATGAAAGCTCGGGCTTATCTTTGCTGACATTGCGTCTGGGCCGTGGAATGCGGTCGCGTGAAATCGCGTGGGCCGACAAAAAGCCCAATTACAGAGGCGCCAGCGTAAATTTAATAGCAACGTAAAAAGCATTCTCTCTATCTCTTGCCTAAAGTTCTTTTTAATCGGGCATATTAAGCCCGATTACAGAGGCAGCACCATCGTAATTATATTAGCTAAATAGCATAGTTCTGTTTCTTTTTCACTTTAGGCATTCGATAGAGAGAACGCTTTTTACGATGCTAATAAATTTACGCTGGCGCCTCTAGAATCGGGCTTACTGTATCAACATAGAGCTTAGTTCGGGGAACGTAACGAGGTAGGTACTTTAAAACGGTTGATTACTTCAAAGTAGTTCAAACAGTTGATTACTTACTGTTCAGACTAATAATGTGTCCGGATCTAAGTGGTTTCTGAGTGGTTCGTGTCATACTCATAGGAGTCCACTTGGTCTTCAAGTCATAATCCATGAAATTTGCTGCATCACGCCGGATATATTGAGCTAAAGGCAAAGCTTAAAACTCCCATTCACTAACAATGACGTTTGACAAAACTCCCACTATCAATGACATTTTTAGGGTTCCGTTTTTCACTTTGGGTACGGAACCCTAAATATGTCATTGAGACAAAATATCCGCTGACTGGAGGTTTCTTTGCAGCTCGATTGTGGCTAAAGTAATGACGTTAGAAGAATGATTTTTGTTTCGATAAACAGAACAAATAGAGATCTAAAAGTCAGTACCAATTTATAGTTCATCAGAAGTAAAGGTGAATATCCCGCTGGATGGAGGTCGGTTAGAAAAGCTTATATTTCCGTTTTGTACACGGAACAAATTCTGTTTTTAGCGGTATTCAGTAGAACATATCCAGATATAATTATCTGCATCACTCTTATATCTCCCAGACATGGGATCCCGCTGGGTGAAGGCACATGTTTTGCATTATTTGTAGCTACCTCACAGCCACCAATAAATAAAGTTGATTCGGCCTATACCAGCCTTTTAATAGACAGCTGCATAGGCCCACCCACGAATGTTGATTGAGCCATATTCACCACGCTGGCCCAGTGCGGATTGATGGATTCACATACGCCAACCAATTTGAATTTGAATTGTAAGCCTCTTTACGGCCTGCGATTTATATTAGTAAGTAATTGTTGTAAAATAAAATAAAATAAAAATTTGTAATTATTAGATACCCTACTTGTTAATATGTATATTTTGTCAATTAATTTAATATAATACTATTTTGTGATGAAAATTTTAGCTAACACTTTTTTTGTATCTAGTGTCATTATTAGTAAAAATGTGAAAAAATGTTAAACCGGATGAGCATGTTAATGAATCAATATTATGCAATATTTTTTGTAATATTAGGTTCTACTAATATCAATATAAGATAAGTCTTAACTAATTTTTTCTACGTAGGTACTCGTATATACTACCTACACCTGTTTTCAGGTATTACAAAGTAGGTAATTGCAAGATAACCATTTTATTTGTTTACAAATTCAAACAGACCTCAGCACCAAATGCTAAGGAAGCCAGCTGATTGACTCCGGGCTATTATTGTCTTGTTGTACACCACTATAGTAACGTAAATAATATAAAATTCCGCGCTTAGAAAATGTTTGCATATTTGTCTCTCGCCTCCCGGGCTATAAAGATTTACAAAATTTGCAAATAAATATTTTACCGTTAGTATGCTTGAAATTTAAAATAACATGTTGAAAAGCAAATATCGCAATAAAATATTTGATATCCCGCCACAATGTATACATAATTATTATTTTGATATTTTATGGAGAACATAAACATTTTGTTTTTGTGATAATTTTATTTATAGTTATAATAATGTTACTGCTTGCAACATGTTTTGTAATTTGGAAAATTATTGGTGTGTTTTTGAAATTACTTCATTTTTTATATAATTTTATGAAAATTTAAAAATAATTTATGAAAATATCTGAAACTTGTATTTATTTAAAGGTCGTGTCGTGTCTGATAAATAATCAGTTTCACGTATTGTTTGTATATCTGTCTGTGGCATCATATTTCCCTAATGAATAGACCCATTTATTTTTATATTTTTAATAACAATTTTACGCAATTAAATGACAAAATCGATTTGCATCGTGTACAAAATTCTAATAGTAAGCTCGAATTGATGTATTTCGTATTGATGAAATTTAAATGGGACAACTTCGGGAGTACCCCTTCGAACTAATAAAGATTTTTTTGATTCGATTCACGATTGGCGAAAATATCGATAAACATACAAAAAAATACATAGACGAACATAGAACCTCCTCATTTTTGAAAGTATGTTAAAAACTCAATCAATCAATAGGATATCTATATTTTAGCAAATAGGCACTAAAGTGTTTGGATGTCAGAAATAAAATATTTAGTTAATCGGTCTAAAATATTTTCTTTATTTACCGATATTTGGTAGGATAGGTGCGAGTGCCGTCTAGCAAAGCTCTATGAGAACAGTGGTAAGGAAATCATAATAAGTAGGCTAAGCATTAAAGCTGTAGAACAATGGGGTATTTTACTATAATGTAAACATCGTAAAGGAAAGAGAAACACTCACAAACATTACATGTTAGAGTGAGATAGATTCGTTTTTGTATCATATTCCAAAAAACACCTTGTTAAAAGTACAAGGTAGTAAAATATTTTTGTATGCATTATAGAGGTATATTGGTTTTTAAAAATAATAATTTTACATTCCCAAATGAAACAAAAATATAAACACTGATAGTCAATTTTGCTAAAATGCTTTTAGCAAAGTAAAATCGTAATCGTATCGAAATCAGTCCATTCGTTTGGGAGATGCTAGAGTCAGAAATACACATACACATAAAGAAATACATATTTCAAACTAGAGGCTGCAATCGTTCAAGATCCTAAAAGAAGTGTACACGTCGCCCTCGAAACGGCGCTTACTTTCAACAAGAAGGACCGCTCTGCTAACGTAAAATTCATCGACGAAGTCCAAAACTTCCTATCTAAGGTACGAAACACAGTTGCAGATAAAGACCAAGATGCGCCAAGCAGAAGATACTTTGATAGTACAATAGAAACAAATATCGCTACTAGCAATCGCGATTCGAACTTAAAATTCACAGATTTTATCAAAGAACTCATTGGGATCCTACAAAATTATAAAGATGACGATTTAGAAGACGTTTTCGCAGTCATCGATGACGAAATAAGGAAATACCATTATAAAGGTTGCAAATTCTATGAAATAGTTTCAGTTAAGAACCTACGCAGGCTGATAGCGGATACGTTAAATCTACTTAAGAAGAATACAGCGAAAGATATAAGAGTCAAGTTAGATGACACATTGACACTCATCGAGAATGCCAAATTCAATAAGAAAAAGTCGGGATTACTAGAATATATAGATTCTCTGTACACTAAGAATGATGCAAAGCATTTTCAGGAAGTCTTAAAATATTTTCAAACATATCAAAATAAATTTAAAAGAACTGATATTGACCTAATAGCGTTGGTAAGAGATAGTTTGAGAAGCGTTATCTTCGATCATTACTCGAAATTAAATAAAAATATCAGGCGCGATTTAAAAGGTAAAATAGAAACATACTTTTGGAATGACGATCAACATTTACGGTGGACAGTTAAATATAACGATGCCTCAGAATCAGTTCCAAATTTAAGAGAAATTAACAGTAAACCTGTTTTATCCGATAAGGAATTTAGTATTGATAAGTATATAGAACAGATTTTGGCGAAAAATAACAATAATCAACCTAAAGAAAATGCAATGAAAACAATCAAATTAAAGATGAAATTGGAAAACGCACTAGATATCATTAAATTAGCCAAAAATAGTAACAAAGAAAAAGAAATTGCCACGGTTCAAGTTGACACGAAAGATTTTTCAGATATCGTTATGCAAAAAGAACCTAAAAGGCAGCATGAGTTAGTATTAGAAAATAGCGAAGATACCGAAAGCGATAACGTTGTAACATCAAATGAAAATGTCAAATCAGATAGCAATGTAGGGCTCACTAATAAAGGATATAAAGGCGAAGACGAAGAAGAGAATGAAAGTGAAATAAACTTGAGTATGGACATCAAACCGTTCAAGCAAGTAAAATATGTCACGTCCATGTTGTTGGAAGAAATTGGTACTAATGTAAAAAGACTTCAAAAAGTTAAAGGTTTCACAAATACTAATATTGCAAGACAGAACACTGAAAAAATCCAGTACAAAGATGCCACTAACTCAGATATTGACAGATCAGATCATAACAATAAAAATATATATGTGATAACACAAAAACCAAGAAATATAAATATCCAAACAGAAACTACATTAGACAGCAGAAACAGAATGCACACTTTATGGGAAGAAAGTCTTTACACAAAGAAACAGCGTGGAAACATTGGTGCTAAAGTTGCAAACAGAATGAGAACATTATGGGTGGAAAGTTACACAAAAAAGCATCACGAAAATTCGGAGTCCGAACTTATAAACAAAGGCTATAACAATGTAGCGAGAGTAGCTGAAATGGCGGGTAATTTAAATTCAAATGCAAATAAAAAACATCGAGATTTAATAACAAATGAAAAGAAATACAGACCTAAAGCCAGGGACAGCGAAGAAGAAAATATAAATTCAAAAAGCAGCATCGAAGTATCTGATTACAAAGAAGAAATTAAACAAAATGATTTTCGTCTGAACGCACAAATAATAAATGTATATCCAGACACAAGACAAGAACTAAAATATAAAATAGAGTCGCCGAAAGAAACCGAGTAAGCAAATTTTTTTACTGAATAAATAAATACATTTATTGTCAGCACTATAAGTTATAGGTAATTTTATTATTTTTCTCTTTTCAGAAACGATAAAAATTCACTTAGAACGGACATTACGACAAATGATGAGGAACCTGATACACCAGAAGATAACTCATTTTCCGAAAAACTTAAAATAAATAAGAAGTCACAAACTACTATCAACCAACTTTCAAAATCAGTTATGTCTTTGGAAGAAAAAATTGCAACTCGTTCTACCAAACGACACAAAGGAGTAGAACAAAATCTTACAGTAGACGAATCTTTTTCACAAGAAAAAGAAGACGTCACCACCGCTAAAATGCATAAAAAAGCAAACACCCTTTTTAAGATTCAATCATCTAGCTCTTCAGAGAAAGAAGAATCTAGTGAAACATCCACAACGAAAGAGAAAGATGATTTTAATAAAAAAGAAACTGTAATCAACCCCAAAACTAAAAATATAAAACAGAAGCAAAACGTCTTAAAAAAGCAAACTACTCCTGTCTATAAATTTGTGCAAGAACCTAGTGTAGAAAGCGAAACGTCATCAGATGAAGAATTAAAAATTACTACTGAACCTATCAAAAAACATAAATCAAACCCCAAAAAATATACAACCGGAACATTCACAGATGATTTCAATGAATCTGAAAAAGAATACAAGGATGAAATCTATGAAAAACAAGAGAAGTCTATAAAACATCACAGCCATAGACCAAAAGTAACATTCTTTGAAAATTCTTTGAAAGAACGGTTCAAATCTATAGAAATTAAAGCTTCACACCAAATGCCTTCACGTAATGAATTAACTAAACCACGGTCATCTTTTAAGGACAAGAAAAAGTTTAAAAAGCGGGTAGCAGATATTTTTATATCCATAGAAAATAAACAGTATCATCCAGTGCATGTAGTTCAGACAGCAACAAAATCAAAAGCTACAATAACATCTATTCCTGAAAAGACTGTGAAAACAAGTGATCTATCCACAAGTGAGGAGATAGATGACGTAGAAAAAACATATGACAATAAGGGCGCGTCAATGCTTCCAAAATCTGAAGAAGTTTCAGAAGATAAATTTAATACAATCAAAAGTACTGATGTCCCCTTTTATACATCAACACCTACACAACTAAAGACTGAAACATCCAAAACAACCGAAACGACAACTAGAATATATAAGCCAATGGACATACCGATAAAAGCTGATGCAACAGGCATTTTAAATCACAAATTGTTTTTACGACGGTCCTCAAACGAATCTCAAATCAACGCATCAAACGAAAGTACAACTACTGGTTACAACAGCAATAACATAGAGCCTTGGAGAAGACTGAATCATCCAGACGAAAAGGAGAATAACGAAACTTATTTAAAGCTTATCGACCTTACAGACAATAATGTAGCGATTGAAATAAATCTCAATACTATGACAGAATCATTGACCTCATCAACATCTGATATAACTCAATCAAATAAATACCCCCTTCCAGACTTTCGAAAGCGCGCTAGTAATAAATTTAATATAAAATCAATCAACGCAACTGATTTCACAACAAATCCAGTAACTATAGCTACTCCTAAAGTAACAACGACAAACGACACCACAAACATAACTACATCATCCGACATAAACATTCAAAAACTACGCAAAAAGAAAAAGCGTAAAAGAAGAACATCGACAACCTTCAACACTAGTACAACTACAGTTCTTACCGCAACATCACTAGCGTCAGTTATTAGTACAAATGATAACATAACTTTTACAGCAAAAACAACCGAATATCGCAGAATCAACAACAATACAAATGTTCCTAGCAAACCAGACCTAAAAGACGAAACTATAGACCCTAAACTAGACGAAAACAAAATAGAGAACTATAACTACGATACCATTATGGAAGAATTAGACAACACCACCAATTCTACACTAGGAAAAGAGCTGAAAGAATTTTTAGCTAAGCACGAAATCAAAATAGACAATAATGATACAAACGTTCCTAGCAAACCAGACCTAAAAGACGAAACTACGACAACTACAGACCCGAAACTAGACGAAAACAAAATAGGGAACTATAACTACGATGCCATTATGGAAGAATTCGCCAACACCACCAATTCTACACTAGGAAAGGAGCTGCAAGAATTTTTAGCTAAGCACGAAATCAAAATAGACAATAATGATACTACTTTTGATATGGAAGCAGTGACTGGGGTTTTAAGACCTGATTTGGGGGAAAATGCTAGGCCCAATGCTGATGCCGAATTCAGAGATGAGAAAGCTAAAATGCGTATAGATAAAGATATGATGAAATTGTACGGAGAGACAGTAAGTCATATTACTGTGTCTACGACGCCTTGGAATACATTGTTTACGGATCCGATAGATCATTTGAATGATATTATGGGAATGAATGGTTTGTGAATAAATTGGTCATTTGAGGTTTAGTGTTTATTGCTGTTTGCAATCCAAGCAGTAACTATTCCTATTATTTTTAAAAAAAAGTAGCTTAGACGATAATTATTAACTAGCTACGCCCCGCGGCGTTACCCGCGTTAACCCGAAATAAAAACTAGCCTTTGTGTTAATCCAAGGTCTAAGCTACCTCCATACCAAATTTCATCTAAATCGGTTCAGCCGTTTGTTCGTGAAAGAGTAACAAACATCCATACATACTTACAAACTTTCGCATTTATAATATTAGTTAGATATTGGCGGATTTGGCGATGCTAGTGATGCACGGCCGAAGAGCATTATTATAGCATCTTTTACTATGGGGCCAACCCGGAATTCGAAAAATTATCTGTTTCATACATTTCAGACAGCTTAGAAGTTTGTCCACCTTAATTTTGCCGAAAGGCCAATTATCAGGGCCGGATTAACCTAGTCAGGGCCCCTAGGCAATGCAGTTTTTAAGGCTCTTTTCCGTTACCCTTTTCTTACTTTTTAGAGTTCCCTACCGGCAGGAATCCTGCATTTTTGAAGTGAATACTTCTTTAGCGGCGTTGAACACTTTTAGGGATGGGCAAAAAATGGTAATCTCGCGTCAGAACATGATCGAAAATTTTTACGTGACCTGATTGAAAATGTACAAGCTTTCACTTCTGCCGGCGCTTCCGGAGTGCAACCCGTTGTTTTTTTAAGCAAAATAGGGCTATATTTGGCTACCAACTCGCCTGATGGAAAACGAAGTGGTAGCCAACGATGGAGTATGTGGACCTAGAAGATTCACTCTTGTCTATCCAGAAATTGTACGTAAAGTTGTAAAAACTTGCCGGGTTTTTTTTCTTGGAGCGTACACTGGGCCCCTAGTGACGCTGGACCCCTAGGCAGTTGACTAATTGGCCTTAGGGACAATCTGGTCCTGGCCAATATGACATCAACTGTCACTTGTGTTAAAAAAGTGATGTCGTTGATTTCATAGCCGTTTCTACACGATTTCGTCGCTATCTTGCTGTGACCTCGGCTTACGGTTTATACTACTATATTGAAACGCGGCAGAAGTCAATACGGTTCAGAAATGACCGACGCCGCAGCCAATAGCATGCCGCAGCCAGCCGCCAGCCAACACGCCCCCTCGCGCGGTGCCTCGCGTAGCTCTGCCCTGCCGCCTGCCTGAGAGGGGACGTGTATAAATGCCAGCCAGCCAATCTCATATTTGCTTGAAAATTAAAAAAAAAGACATTTATTAGGTATTACAACAAGTGGAGGAAGGTACTTTCAAAAAATTAATGAAAGCATGTCGCAAAAGTACCTTTAAAATATTTGGACCTTACACTAGGTCTCGTAAGAGCCTGTATAGCAGGGTACAATTTTTTATTGGTCCTTTGACCGCTAAAGTAACCTAAAGTAAGTCTAATTCATTTGAACACAGATACGAGTATCTAAGAAATTACTAATAATTTTAACAAGTTACCAATTTATAAATTGTTCAATGCTAAATAAGTAGCACTAGTAATAATATACTTACTTATCTAGTCAGTAAAGTTAATTAATTTACAATATTATTGTGAAATTGTTTTTATAATGTACTAAGACAATAAATAATATACTTGTATAATAATATTTAGTTTGTTGTGTGTAGGTAATTCCTTTGTTCATCCTCCTTCAAATCTTGATTTACTGTTATCCATAAAAGAATAAACTACCACTCTGAGTGTTTCGTCTTTTTAACCCCCGACGCAAAAGAGGGGTGTTATAAGTTTGACGTGTCTGTTTGTATGTCTGTGTGTCTGTCTGTCTGTGGCATCATAGCGCCCGAACCACTGAACCGATTTCAGTTTAGTTTTTTTTGGATGAAAGGAGACTTAATCGAGAGTGTTCTTAGCTATGTTTTAGAAAAATCGATTGAGCCGTTTAAACTCTTAAACGGCTCATGGTGGGTTAAAGTGGGGATGGAAGAACCAAAATTCTACAAATGTGCCCAAAATGGTTGTCAATGTGTCGGGGGTTTTTTAAATTTTTAATTTATTATATCTCGTTATGTCATTTCTACATTTTTCAATATTCTTTAGGCAACGACCCTATATACAGTATAGTAATGGTAGGTATCGATGCAGTATTGCAACTCGGCCGTCCTTAAAATAAATAACTGTCGCGGCGCGTGGGCACGCAGTACGTCACACGCGCTAGGGCCTGATAGGTTAATCGCACGCTTACTGACTACAAACGACACGTTCGTTTGTCATCGCGGCGCGCCCCTGCGACTGTTGTGTATACTAAGCGCAGAACGCCGAAAAGCCGAAATATAAGTATGCGCGGGAGCCAGAGACTCGCGCCGGGGCACACCCGCCCGCCAATGTCTACCGCGCGCTCCCTACGCATTGTGCACACATGCGCAATAATTAGCGAATCACGGCGAAGTGTCATCTGCGGCTAACTTCTCATCCGTCGACTTGTGTGGCGCTTAGTATACCTCCGAGGCGGGTAGGTATGAATCGCGTTCCGACCGTTTGTATGAAGACGGAATATTAGATATCATTACCGTGCTAGAGACAGACAAACACGCACACATTTATCAAACAGCTTATTCGGCCGAGGATTAAAAACAAAAACACCGCTTTATACGTAATACACTTTATTTCAGAAACCAACTACAAATACTTTAAAAATTTTGTAGAAAATTGGAAAAATGCTCAAACACTACTCTGGGTATAAAATGCTTTTACATGTTTTTAGTAATATAAAAAATATATTAAATAATAATCACATAATTTGTCAAAACTTAAGCTTAACTTAAATAAATGTTCGATATACACTGCTGTATTGTGAAGTTCAGGAACTTTCATACACATAATTAAGAACAATTTTACTATGAGCCTAAGCGCAAATCATCAAGAAGCTGTTTCGTAATTTATACAGGGTTATTTCTAATCAATTAGCATCCTTTTAGGGGCTTATTCTGTACATCAAAACTAACAACATTTGTTCCGCGACTTTTGCCAAAACTCAAAAAAAATAATTTGTTCTTCCATAAAAAAATATCGTTAACTCGTGACAAAATGTATGGAACAGCCGATTTTTTTTTTGAGTTTTGACAAAAGTTGCAGAACAAAAGTTATTAGTTTTGATGTACAGAATAAGCTAGGGGCTCATTCTGTACATCAAAACATTTCTTTATTTACCTAAAGGATGCTAATTGATAAACAACCCTGTACATTTTTATGAAACTATTGTTTTTTTCGTGATTTTACCGTCGCTCGGTCAATGAAGTTTTAATGGGAAATAGTAGATTTTTAACAAATTTTGGTTGGTCCCATAGTAAAGTTATACATAATGATGAGTATAATATACTTCTGAAAGTGCCTCAACTGTACAAAGCCTGTATAAAAGTGGTAAGGTGGTCCGATTCAACAATATTAATCTAAAAAAAAGAAAATAATCATACACACTCTGATTATAGCATGAAAATCTAGAGTTAGTGTTTGTTATCTAATTTTCTGAATCGGCTTGACAGATTTTTATGAAATTTTTGTGTAAATATAGTATGTCTAGTATAAATAGGTGATAAGGTTTTACCCCTAGATAATAAGGGTGCCCGCCTTCGAGCAAATATCTACAGAGTCACAATCGTGCAAAAAAAGTGTCCGAGGCAAAACTAGGCTACGTAGTGGGCAGGCTTTTTAGTTAGTCGTAAAAAGCGGTTGCAAGCCGACTACAACGCCGCGCGATTCCAAAGTGCTCCGTTACAAGCACTAATTAGGTGACATAACGTCGAGATTCGAAAAAACGGGTCATTGTGAATTATTTAGTGTAAATACCTAAGTCAGTATGTATGAAGGCGTACGGACATTTTTTACTACTTTCACTTAGGGACTGTGGCTCTGTAGATATTTGTTCGAAGGTGCCCAGATTTAGTATGGCAAGACAACGTTTGTCGGACCAGCTTGTTTCAATATAAATTCAACTTTTTATGTAAATCTAATTATGTAAGTAATAATCTAATTATTCCACTTCAAAAACTTTTCAGATGTATACAATTAAATGTACAGAAACAGTTCAAAAGAGGGTCAAAACAATAACGTCGATTCCACGTAATTGCACTAAACTAAAATTTTTTATACAGAAAAAGTATGTGTCGTGTATAGAAATATATTCTCTAGACAAGAGACATACTGTCATATCTTCATAAGGTGCGTACAGATTAACATGTTATATAACTTGTATGTTTATAACATGTTAAGGAATTTACTACGATAACTACGATACTTTGAGTTTTGACAAAAGTCGCAGAACAAAAGTTGTTATAGGCAAACCATTTAACTCGCGGAACGCCCGCGGGGTAAGAAGGGAGCGGGGGGAGATGTTATCGGGTGGGTAAGAGGAGGTGAGACGTGCGCTCTCTGCTCCGCGTACCCCTGTCACCCACCCGGTAACATCTCCCCCCGCTCCCTTCTTACCCCGCGGGCGTTCCGCGAGTTAAATGGTTTGCCTATAGTTTTAATGTACAGAATAAGCCCCTAAAAGGATGCTGATTGATTAGAAATAACCCTGTATAATAATTATGTACGCGCCTTAAGATATCACCGTACTCGTCACTACGACCAACTTGTACTATGAAACCAACCCAAATTGCAAAAATCGGCCAAGTGCGCGTCGGACTTGCACACGAAGGGTTCCGTACGTAATGGGAGCCCCATTCCTCTTGCCGTTATTAATGGCGAGCAAAAACTCCTTATAATCACGTTTGTTGTATGGAAGCCCCCCTTAAACATTTATTTATTCTGTTTTTAGTATTTGTTGTTATAGTGGCAACAGAAATACATCAGCTGTGAAAATTTCAGCTGCCTAGCTATCATGGTTCATGAGATACATCCCGGTCACAGACAGACGTACAGATGGACATCGAAGTCTTAGCAATAGGGTCCCGTTTTTACCCTTTGGGTACGGAACCCTAAAAAATTCGCAGTTCAAGTTCATCAATTCTCAACAAAATGTATAAAGCTGTTGTTTTAATCAGGTTGGTACCATGGTTAAAGTTGGTCGTAATATATGAAAGAATATGTCCGTCCAGAGTATAAAAAAGAAGTATAAAAATATATAAAGTATACTTACTTACTTGTTTCCTTTACTAATTTAGAAACCTCAAGTTAGGTAACTACCCTCACAAACATTTAAAGGATCAGATTGAAGAGTTTCTTTGTTATTATATTAGAATCAGGGTTGCTGCATTAGTTTAAAGTAAGATTTCCATCCTAACAGTAATATTTTGGTAGAAAATAGATAAAGTAACCGCCTCTTTTAACCCTGATCTAACAACACTCTCTTCTCTGTAGAACTCGGTTCTCTGTAGAACTAGTTTTCGTTTAGTATGTTGACGTCGGAATCGATACCACTACCTTTAATTATATAAATAAATCATTACAACTAAATATAATGTAATGCGTGTATACAAAATCGTAAAATTACTATCAAACGTGTGATTTTAGCCGATACTTGAATACTACGACTATAATAAATCTATAATGTTGTGGAATAATTTGATATAAGTACATACATGATTTTAACGGTTTAAGGGCCTGATCGACGTACAAATGACTTCGGCGGTATAAAGGTCTTTTCGTTTCATTTGACGCTTTTCTCTTTTGCAGCTTACCGTTTCTTTTAAAATAGCCGTGTTCAGTACTAAAGTGGTGCGTGAAAAAAATACATCATTCTTTCTTTAGTTAAAATTATCAATTTCACGCAATGCAAACTGCAAAAGTAGAAAGCGTCAAATGAAACGCTAATTAAAACGGACAACCTTGGTCACGGTTCGTCGAAAATGTTTAGGTTTTATTTGGATATAGAGAGAATAATATTTTACGTTGGTATTAAATTTACGATTGCGCCTTTTTAATTGAGCCTATTGTTTTAATATATTAATTCAAATTAATCCACAACAATAAATTTAAGATAATTATTATTAAATGCTACATAATAATACTTCATAATATTTGAGATCATCGCATATCGTATCGACTCACAATTCATACAGGTTTTTTTACAAGATTTTAATTATCTTGTCTTATAATTATGTTGTTTTGTTTCAAGTTGTCTGGAATATATCGCTCTTATTGATAAGGAAGCTTGTTGTGTCTGTCTTTCTTTTTTCCATTACTTTTGCTCCTTGTTTGTCTATAAAATGTTGTATTGAACGATAAGTATATAGGTAAATAAATGTTTTGCAATGTTTATAAATGTATTAGATTAAGGGATGTCTTTGTGGTGCAAAAAAATATTGAATTGAATTGATACTTTAAGTCGATACAGTGTGCAATAACCTTTATACTTGTCTAGCTACTTCATAAATCTACACTAAATATATTTTCATTGATACTTTCATTGCAAATAATAATCATAGTAGAAAAGTTTCATCAAAATACGTTGAGTAAAAAATATCCATTATTACCTTGAGAGTTAAGCATATTTTTCTGTTTTTTTTTTGTGATGATTATTAATTTTCTCAATTGAAATAACATCACTTGTAGGCGGATGTAATGTTAGCTACAACCTGCGCAATATCCAATCGACGAGCAGCTTTACGTGAGCTTCAGTCAGGATTGGATATTGTGCAGTTCGTAGCTAAGTTCACATCCGCCGACTTGTATGATTCGGCCTTCGAGCAAATATCCATAATAATCACAATCGTGAAAAAGTGTACGAGCCAAACCCTGCCCAAGCTAAGTAGCGGGCAGGCTTTTTAATTAGTTGTAAGGCGATTGCAAGCCGACTACAACGCCGCGCGATGCCAAAGTGCTCGGTTACAAGCACTAATTAGGTGACATAACGTCGAGACTCGAGATAACGGGTCATTGTGAATTATTTAATGTAAATATCTGAGTCGGTATGTATGACGGCGCTCGGACATTTTTTTTCTACTTTCACTTAGGGACTGTGGCTCTGTAGATATTTTATCGAAGGATTCGTCCTATACATTTTTTGCATAGGTTTGAAACAAAATTAACAGCGTCTGTGAACAAGCTACGCAAAATCCCACTCCTCACCCTCGCTGACATGAATTCGGTACTGCGCAACGACGTGCCTCATGTACACAGCCGCCATTAAGTTTGAATCGTTTTAGTAGGGAAAATTATCAGATTTTTTTGTGTAATTTAAGTATCAATGAAAACATTAAAATCACTAAAATAATTAAATACAAACTTTTAATTTCGTTACAGTATAATTTATAAGCATTATCAAACGAATAGCTACTTGGAAAGTTTTAATGTTACTCTTTGTTTAGTTTGTATTTTTGTCCAAAAGATGGCGGGAATAGCAAAAAAAGCTGCCACGATGTACGGCTGGGTTATCCAGAACTGGTGTACTAAGCCGAAAAGAGGTGATTCAGACTATAAATTTGAATAACTTGTACTATGGGGATAAGCTGGAATTCAAGAAAAAAAATCAGTTGTTTCGTACATTTTCATTGGTGGTATAAATAAGTTTTACACCCTCTTTCTCTTTGACGGTTAAAAGGTTAATATTTTCACCGTCAAGGTCACTTTTAGTCAACCAGCATTTCCAACGATTTTATAGTCCTCAAAAAACTGGGCTTCATAATATACAATTAGAACAAAAACGAATTACATAATTTGAAATTAAAACTTCAACCTTTTGACTGTCACGTCTCAACGTGATGGGCAAAACGTTAAGTAATAATAACGTTGATGTGTGCCGTCGACGTCGTAACACTAGGGGGTTAAAAATCGGGTTAATTTATACCACCGACTCCAGTCACTTATTGAATCCTATCACTTTTAGAGTACTATAGTTAGTAACTTTTTTTAAATACCTAATTTTCAAAGAGTAATTTTTGTGATAAACATTTTAAAAATTAGTCGCGAATGCAGGACTCGAACCTGCGTCTTCGGATCTCTAGCCCGACGCTCTCCCAACTGAGCTAATTCGCAGTCGTGACATTGCGCCGAATTCGTGAAGTGTTTATCATTTTAACCAACTTATAGCGTTAGCGGTCGAGTCCTGCATTCGCTAAGCATTTTTTATATGTTTATCACAAAAATAACTGTTTGAGATAAACTTAGTGTGGTAAGCACTATAAAATTAAAATCGTTACCTAATTTTCTTTCCCGTTTTCAAAACTGTAGGGTTTTGATGATTTTAGATGAATTTTTGATACCCCTGTGCTTAGAAGAAAGCTTCAGAAAGTTGTCTGGAATAGTATTTTGACAAAGAGTAACATATAAAACTTGCCATATTAGAAAGAGATACTAAAATTTGGCTGCCTCGTTCATACAAAGTGGCTTCAATCTTTCATACACATCAGAATATAAATACTCTTCCTTATGTTGTCTGGAAGAAGTTGCAAATAGCGATATAGCTGCTAGGGTACAGTCGCGGAAGTAAATCTCTATAACATATTTGTCACAAATAAAAAAAAAACATACAATCATATTCTTGATTATACCTTGTAAAAAATAGCTTGATACGCGAGACAATACGCGTAATAACTCACGCACATAAAGTACCATAATTTTTACAGTAAAAATGTTCGGACACAATGTTATACTTCATGCTAGTGAATCTCGACCATGAAGTACAATATTGTGTACCGAACATTTTGACTATAAAAATTATGGTACTTGATGTGCGTGAGTCATTACGCGTATGTCAATGTCTCGCGTATCAAGCTATTTTTTACAAGGTATAATTTAAAAATTCATGAAGATATAGCCCGTTAAAGTTCTGTGTGACGTCACAAGTGCCATACAAATGTATCTAGACTTCTGTGAGAGAGGTGACGTCACGACCCCCACTCCCAAACTTTGACAAGGCTTATCTTTGTCATTTGTTGTTTGATTGACAAAAGAAATAATACGTGTCTAATATTTTTTGATAATCTAACTCGCGGACTAATTATAATAATGATTATTTTAGCCCAGTGATCATGTATATTATGTCTCTGAAAGTTAATATACTTAGCAAAATAATCTTGGATAGTGTTAAAATATTATGGGAAATTTAACTCCGCGACTGTACCAATTTCGATTAAACAATAATAGTAAGGGATATAAGTACTTAAAAACTACAAATTATAAGTATTGTCAGGCAATACTGACCTCTATTCCACTGAAAACTCACTAAAACTAAATTTAGTGCTACTTTTATCTGTTACTATAACATAAGAATCAGAATATGGTTTATGGAAGAGATATGAGGACAAGTTAGAAAAGTTCTCGAATGGAGACTTCGTACCTGCAAGCGCAGCGTAGAACATTCAACCACAAGGTGGACAGATGACCTCATCAAAACAGCAAGATAGCGCTGGATGCAAGCCGCTTCTAACCGGCCTTATTTGAGATCTATAGAGGGGGCCTATGTCATCGTCGTTTCAGCCATAAGACGTCCACTGCTGGACATAGGCCTCCCCATAGATTTCCAAAAAGACCGGTTGGAAGCGGCTTATATCCAGAGCGATCCTTCGATCTTAATAAGATCGTCAGTCTATATTGTGGGTGGACGTCCTACGCTGCGCTAGCCGGTACGTGGTCTCCAATCCACTCGAGAACTTTTCGACCCCATCGGTCATCAGTCCTCCGTACTGTGTCCTGCCCACTGCCATTTCGGCTTGCCAATCCGCTTGGCTATGTCGGTTACTTTTGTTCTTATTTATCTCCGAAGTTTCTGATTCGATCTCGCACAGAGACTCCTAGCATAGCCTTTTCTATAACTCGTTGGGCTATAGAAATATGACCAACTAGCTGCCCGTCCCGGCATTGTCCGGGTAGGATTGGCTAAAGAAGACAAATAGTAAGGATCCCTAATTTTTTTTTAAATATAATATAGCCTTTGTTCACCGGGGATAGCTTAGCTTTCCAACAGTGAAAGAATTTTTCAAATCGGTTCAGTAGTTTCGGAGCCTATTCAATGCAAACAAACAATCAATTTTTTCCTCTTTACAATATCGGTATATAGATTTGTAGCACAAAATTATTTTTAGTGAGTTAAAATTGGAATTGAAGTCAATGTCTTATGATTCTAATGTAAAACTAAATCGAATATATTATAATGAATTAAAGTAAAATGCCGGAACTGACAGCACGTAGCAGCGGCATACTACAGTGTCGGCACGTATATGAGCGCTGCGGCAAGCTACGCGTTGCTACCTACAACCCGGTCACAATATCTGTGCACCTGACTTCGTGACGTCATATCGAATTATCGGGACGTATATACATTACCGGACGTCTAGTATACCGTCCGGACGTAAATTATTATCGGGACGTGTATCGGCAACGAAGATGCTAACCGTACTGTCGCACCGGGGAGTGCGCGGAGAGGTGACAGGGGAAGCGGGAGAGGCGCCGCATTCCAGCGAGGTGCACAGATATTCTGACCGGGTTATACGTAAAGTTTCATAGTTACATAGAAACTAATAGTGACGCGATGACACTGTAGTCAGCTGCTACAAGCAGTCAGTCGGTTACGGAATAGTAACCCTGTATATACATGGTCATAGGTATAAAACGCAAAACCTTTTAAGAGCGAGTCTAGTACATCTATACAAACAACTTTTGTTCTAGGACTTTCGGAAAATCACGACGAAAACATCAGCTTTTTCATACAAAAAGTGGCGTCCACGCGCGTTTGGAGAAGCGATTTTTTTTGCGAATTTTCAGAAGTCCTAGAACAAAAGTTGTTTGTCTAGAATAGTCTAGATGTACTAGACCCGCCATTAAAAGGTTTTGCGTTGACCCTGTATATGTTATAAATCTGACATTTTGGTTCTTTACATCTAATATAAATGACGTGACAATGTGCCTACAGAGCTACTATAGGCTGAATAATAGACGTGAAGTTAGCTACAACCTGCGCAATATCCAATCAACGCGCGGCTTTATGTGAGCTTCAGTCAGGATTGGATATTGAGCAGCTTGTAGCTAACATCCGACTTGTATGATACGAGATTCGGCCTATAGTATAGTCTTGTGGGTTATTGGTAATTATGTACGCACAAGTTTTTAACCTTTTAACCGGCAAGGTCATCTATTGATCAGCACTTCGCTACAACGATGTCTATTTTACAAGCTTTTATATAACTTGCAATGGATGTACCTATAAATGTAAGTTTTGCAATTGAAATTTTGCACGCATATGTATATCGCGTGACAATGCAATAATATGGCACCATGAAGCTAATCTGGAGCCGGAAGGTGGCCATAGGAACTCCTGTACTAAACAAGATAGACCCGTCGTGTTTGGGCTCGTTTTACTTGTCTTGGCTAGCACTCTGCTGCTACATGATTAATATCCAGGATGATGAGGAACAATTTTTGAGTCAAATTTAGCTTCAAGTCATGTGACGTAAATACACGTTAAATGATATGTACATTTATCTTTACTTTTACTATGTTTTGAATATTGTCACGCCATCTAGTTCAGATCAAAGAAACTAAAGAATTTAAATGTCATGTAGACCGGATCAAACCAGCGTTTGTGAAGTTAGCTACAAGCTGCGCAAATCCCCACTACTTACCCCCACTGACATAATTATGATACTGCGCAACCATTCGCTTCGTATTCACAGACAACATTGAGTTTAATTCGGTCTATACCAAAAGCCTTGTCCTTATTAACAAGACTGTGCACCAACATTTTTTGTTCAGCCAAAATGAGATATAATTACATAGCTTTAAGGTAGCTATTTCCTTAACAAGTTGTAGTTAGGCGAAACCGGTCGGAGCATGAGGGTCCGTTGGTAGCTGTGTCCTTGTCTGACGTCTTAAAGACGTCTAACGTTGAAAGAGACACCGCTACCTTGGAACTTGCTGACTTAGACCGTTTTTACTGTCTTTCGTGCGCAGTCTAGTTATAAGTACAAGGACTTTTGGTCTATACAAGAAATAGAGTGAACGAATTGAATGAACGATTTCGTACAATAATAAATTTGACGGTGGATAAATAATCACAATAAAATTCCGACACAATGTGAGCGTTTTCGAATAATATGCAGACGATTCGTTGAATGGGTTTTACCTGAAACCAAGAATGTTTGTTTATAAATCTGTTTTTTTTTTTTGACGTGATAATACGTCGTAATGACGTCTTATAAATCGAATCTGTTCACAAAAAGTTTCACATTTTTTTTTTCACGAATAAGTCCGCGCTTGCCCACTAACTCGCCTGATGGTAAGCGACGATGTGGTCGAAGATGAAGCACGCAGACCCAGAAGATACCTATTCACTCTGATCTTGAAAAGCTTTATATCTCTTAGGAAACAGGAAAGTAGGATCACTGTTCCATTCCCTGACGGTACGAATCAGAAATGTTGAGTCAAACCGCTTCGGCGTGCAAGCGAGAGCGTGGAACAAGCGATAGAGAGGCACGATCGGGCTAAGCGTTCGGCTTGTTTCAGTTGTTGATTCAACAACGTTTTATTTTGACGTTATCTCGTAAAATTATCGTCCGCAAACCGACTTTACAGACAACTATTTTTTTTTTAAATATAGAACAGACAGAGCAAACAATATTAATACACAAATAATTTCAGGTTTAATTGACAATATATTTGAATGTATGTTTAACATATTGAAGGGGGGGATTGAATGCCACAACTCTGCATCTCTCTCTCAACAAATTGTTTCTCCAATGAAAGGACGTAAGCAAAAAAATATCTTACTAAGCGCGAGCCTAGCGAGTGCAAAATAATTTCATTTATTCATGCTTCCATACAGTACAAAATGTTAATGACAAAGTTTAGGTACAAAGTTCAATATGGACCCTGTCGGGTACTGGATATTCGAGTGAGAGTGGTCACTTATTTATGTCAATAATATAGATACCTACTTACAAAACATTGAATTTAACATGACTATAATAGTAGATTATGTACCAAGAGAACCAAGTGGTGTCTTATGTCACGGGCGACAATCGGACCCTGAGCGTAGCGAGGGACTCTATAGTTAACTCCCGAGCGTAGCGAGGGTGTTTTAAGTTAAGATAATAATGACTCGCTTTAACTTGAGATTCTATGACATATAATGGGTCATTTTCGAGCAGGTGGTATGTAAATTATATTAAATACTAGCTGCCCATTCCGGCTTCGCACCGGCACGGACAGATTTTAAAAGTATAATAAACAAATGCGATTATAAATTGAGATATAAACTATCCTATCTCTCAAGTTGTATCAAACTGCACATAGTGTGCAAAATTTGGTTAAAATCGGTTTAGTAGTTTAGGGAGTCCATCGCGGACAAACAACGTGACGCGTAATTTATATACAGGGTTATTTCTAATCAATTAGCATCCTTTTAGGGGCTTATTCTGTACATCAAAACTAACAACTTTTGTTCTGCGACTTTTGTAAAATCTCAATATAAAAAATTGTTGTACCAAAGAAAAAAATCGTTCACCCGCGACAAAATGTATGGAACAGCTGATTTTTTTTTTAGTTCCGACAAAAGTCGCAGAACAAAAGTTTGTAGTTTTGATGTACAGACTAAGCTCCTAAAAGGATGCTAATTGATTAGAAATAACCCTGTATAAATGGTTTAATGAAATAATAATATATGGATACGATCGTCATTATCCCTCGCAAAATATGTTTAGTAAACAATGAGGAATGTTTTACCAAATTCTATGGGGTCGACTAGCAGTCACGTGATATTTCTTTATACAGATTTATTCAGTAGGATGTACTAAGCCGAATATGAGTAATTTGGACCATAATTATGAACAACATAAATATTTCCCACTTTTTGTCGATTTTTATCGAGTAATTTTGTATGGCACTGTTGATTTTTTTCTATAATTCCGGGTTGACCCCAGAATAGAATTTGCTCACGGTGATGATCGAAATTATACCCTTTCCGCTTAGTAGGTACACATGATTTTAATAACCCTGTAAAAATAATCTACTCTTCAACTCGTATGTAACGATCAATTTTAACTGTTAGTGGTCACTACGTCTCAATAAGAAAATGTATTTTAATAAACATATTTTAAATGTTACAGGCAACGTAAATGTTCAAGGCCAAAATCGTCCTCCACTACCTAACTATCCAGTTTCAGAACATAATATGAACCCACTGATAATGAATCAAGGTAACGCTGAACAAAACAAGCAGCAAATAATCGACAGCAAAGGCACCGGACTGTTGATGGAAAAACGACCAGGACTGATGAGAATCATCCCGGGAAATATGGATCCGCAGTATCAAACGGGTCCATATCTATATCAGCCAATGCAGAACAACCCATATGGACAGCAGAATAATCTATATCAACAGGAAAATGGCCCATATCCACAGCAAAATGGCCCATATCCACAGCAAAACGGTCCATTTCAACAGGAAAATATCCCATATCCACAGCAAAATGGACCATATCAACAACAAAACAACCAATACGAACATCTAGTTAATCTGTATCAACAACAAAATGAACCATATCAACGGCTAAATAATCTTTATAAACTCACGCAAAACGGTTACCACCCAGAAGAGCAAAAGAGAAATCTTGTAGTGCAAAATCCCAACAACAAACTAGAATCACAAGTAAACGCTGCAAATCTAAAAGTACAAAATCTAAATGCAAATCTAGTTGAAAAAAATATAGACACGATGAAGAAACAACTTAAAGAAAATAGCTTCAACAATGATCTAAGAAATGAAGAAGGAAATGACAAAAGACAAGAGTTGACTGTAGATGAAATAAAAGAAAAGTTTTCTGAATTGATCAGAAATAGCAAGTATAATCATCTCTCAGAAAACAATAAAAGGTTACCTCAAAATTCAAAATTCCTTAGAGCTGGAAGTCAGATTCAGAATCCTAATAAACCTCCGGATGGAAATAGTCCTCCTCCAAATGTATTTATACAAGACCAGAATCCTCCAAATTTAAATACAGAAGATCTCAACCCAGTTCAAGATTTAATCCCTGAGGATCAAGATCTAGGTTCGCCAAATAAAGCCCCAGAAAATCAGAATGTCGTTTCTCCAAACTTCGAACCACAAGATCCAAACCCAACTCGTCCAGACCAAAACTCACATAATCAAGATGCAGTTCCTTCGAATGAAAATATGACATTACCGCAGAATCAAAATTCACTGCTTCCGGGAGAAGATTTACAAAGTGACATTGGTGAGGTTGAGAATCCAACCACCACAAACATGGATAATGGCGAGGATAATCCAACTGCACCAAATATTGATAACAGCGAGAATCCAATTACTTCTAACATAAATGAACATGAGAGTCCAACCATAAATCAAGAAGAGAATTTAACAACTCCAGAAGTTAATCCAACTAATTCAAACACAGAACAGAATGATAACCCAACCACTCCAAATACAAATCATGAAGAAAATCCAACCAATCTAAATCAAGAAGAGTACCCGACTACTCCAACTACTGGTCAGAATGAAAATCCAACTACTTTAAGCACAAGTCAAAATGACGATCATATTTCTTCAAATATAGATCCACAAGACGAAACTTCAACATCAAATCCAAATCTACCTGACGAAAATTTCACAAATGCTAATACTGAAAGTGAATCTGTTGCTAAAATTATAACTAATCCTGAAAATCAAGAATCAGACAATCTAAATCAAGATGGCCCCAGTGAAATTGCGTCAATAAATTATAATACAACTCCTCAAAAGCATGTTACATTTTTTAAAACGACAGCTGCTTTAGACCTTGACTATGACGCTATACCGGGATGGTATGAACAGGATCAAGCACTTAATCTATCTTTGCATACTAATCACACATATGAATACGTGCATAATGTTATTGCGACGATACTACCTGACTGTATGTACATAATTATATTTAATTTATTTTTCATTTATTACATTTCATTTATTACATTTCATTTTTACAATAGTGTGTTTTTAGATGAATAACTTTTTAACTACAACAAAAACAATACTACTTTATATGCTAAAACTATATACACTACTACTACATAAAAAGCAATTGGATCATCCACAGACCCTTGAAGGTCTGAAGATAATCCGATAATGGCTGCATTGCCACGCTTAATGGCAATGCTTATGCGTTGAGCCAAATAAACTTTTACTTAGGAATTAACCTTGGAATAGTGTGCAAGTGTCGTTTCTGTTTGTAAAATCTGACCTCAGCTTACACGTAACTTACACGTAAAACCGGCCGCGTTATCGCTCTCATTACTCTAAAAGGCAAGGGCATAGCCGGAATGGAGGGGATGATTATGGGGTTCCTCTAGTCCCCTCTCTCCCTTCCGGCCTTCGAGACCACAACGCGGTTAGATTTTCGTCTAAAAGGGTTTTGGCCAGTACATCTGTACCCGTGCCCAATATCTAAAGATAATCGCTTTTCCAGCGACGCCGTGGGTTTCCAATGCGGTCGAAGAAGCCGAAGAAGCAATGGCCAAGAATGAAATGGGATACTTTACAGCTTTTATCTATCAACTACTCGCGATCGCCAGTCGGAAGCCTGTGGAGAAATCCCGCGCACTCGCGACAGCCTTGCGTATTGTTGTCAACGAGTAAGTTTTGTCTCGTCTTTGTCTGCATTTTTGTCTGTTCACAAAGTTTGAATTGTCGTCAAAGTTTTTGAATTTTTTTTAAAATAAATATTAAATAAATATTAGGGGACATCTTACATACGGTATCTAACCCCAAACTAAGCATAGCTTGTGATATGGCTGCCAAAGACTGATATACTATTTTAAATACATAATTATATGGATATTACCTAAATAACACCCAGACACAGAGCAAACGAAGTAGAAGAAGTGTAATGAACGTAGGTGTCTACGTTCCTTACACAAATGTTTGCCCTGGGTGGGGATCGAACCCACGCCTCTTTGACCCAGAAGTCAGGGTCACTAACCACTGATCCACCGATGCAGTCATTGTTCAATAATTGTTATCAATAGTAGGTACATCTCAATTTCAAATAAGTACTTAAAATTGACAATATTGTGCAGTCCTACCACTTGACACAATATTGTCAATTTTAAGTATTTTTGTACATGACATTATTTGTTTCATCTAGCTGTTGGACGCGGCTTTGCTTGCGTGATATTTTGGTTTCGTGCCATGGAAACCTTTCATTTTTTCGGAATAAATACCTAAAAAAGAGCAAAAAAGTTGATTTCTCCCTCTGCTGCTGCGTGAAAGGTTAACAACCGACCCTATAAATACACTCCCGACAACATTATACATGTAGGATCCATAAAAAGGCTCCGCATCAGTTATGATTCTGCTTCAATGTGGTAATGATTTATACCACGGACCCAACAATGCTTCAGTGTAGCGTGGCGTGGGTTTAGCGGGCGAGGAGACAAAAGCGACGTCATGAACAATCAGTTTATTGCACAGAAGATTACGTATGATTACAATTATAGAGAGAACTTTAAGCGAAGGACATGGCGTTCCGCAGCGTAACGCACGCTGCCACCATTTTATCAAGAATCACCAGACTTGAACCGTTCTAATCTTACTTTTTCACAACTTCTTCCGAACAAGCTCTATTTACAACTCTCACACCCACAACTGACATCTGACATGTCACCTCGCATTTTCCCGCCCATCGGCCGATCATGCGATGTCAGTGTCACTTAAAACCTCCTTAGAATCAATCAGCAGCGTTTGTCACAAGCGTTACCCCAGGAATGTTGCCACTTCCATTCCTAGTCCTTCGAAATTATACTAAGTGGCACTACTTAAAATTAAACTTAAAGCTATTGTCCCGTTATACATATAGATTACATCAGTAAGAATTTATTTTTGTTTGTTTCATAGTTTGGTTTTGCACAATAAAGTGACACACATGGGGCGCATTGCGCCGAAGGCATTAATAGACGTGTTAGGAGCTCTGATGACCTACGAGAATATTCAAGGTAAACACTATATAACAAATATTATTAGACGTTTTATGAAGAATAATAAAAAAAAACAAAAAACACAATAATTCGTGGTTCCAGCTCAAGCACAAGCTCTGGCAGTGATGTTAAAGAATAAATTCGACATTTTGGAAGCAGATATAATTAACATTTTTGCTCGGATCGATGGTAGCTACACCGATGAGAACGGAAAGAATCTCTTGAAAGTTCTAAAAGAAATAGATGAATTTGATGCTCCTGGAGCAAATGACGCATTAAAAATAGCAAATCATGTAGTAGAAGGAGTACTACGTCCGTATTGGAACGCTCCTCAAGAGAACAGACAGTCACTTTTTCAAGAGATCAATACGGCAATTGAAAAACGGTTTTTTTACCTTTTTATAAATGATACCAGAAGAGAAAACGTTAAATTGTACCGGAAATTTAACAAAGACAATAAAGAAGAAAATGACTCAAATATAAACCTTGCATTTCATACACTTATTAACCCTAATAAAATGTCTATTGAGACCGACCAATCCGATGATGTAGAAATGAAAAATATTAAAAGTAATGAAAATCAGGTTCATGAAAACACGTCTGAGGATAAAAATTCAAGAAAAGGTAAAAATTATAGATTGAATAGAAAATATATCAACAAAATTGAAACAGAACATAAATACCGTGAAAAAGAATTTAATAATAAAAAGAAACCAAGCTATGGAACAAATGAAAAAAATATCAATACACCTTCCAAATTGTTAGCTTTGGTGAATGAGAAAGCTGACAAAGTGAAAGAAAAATTAAAAAATAGTGAAGTTTTCAAATGGGATGCATCAAATATCAAAATCTGTGAGTTTAGCCATATGGCTTATGTATTATAATTGACTGTTTTGTATTTTAATTGATTGATTTGTTTTTGACAAAAAAAACTATCAAGACAAAAAAATGTCATAAACGAAATATCTTGTTTGTTTTTGAAGTGTAACGTTTGACTTCAAACAATCATTGTACGACAACTGGCCAACGCTACAAGCTTTTTAGCTGGAAAGTGTGTTGTGTTAGCATGATGGATTCTCTCGTTTTCTCACATGCATACCTTTTCACTCGGATATTCTTTATAAGAACTCCTCTGAATAGTGAATATGTGAGTGAAAATAGTGCATTGGGACAATTGTGTAAACGTTACGTTAATATTTATTTATATATATACTTAAATGAGAATCTAAAAATATCCCTAACAATAAACAAACAAAAAACCTAGTAATAACTAAGCGTAAATGTAACTTAAATAACATTTCCTTTTAATTTTCAGACAACAAAAATACATCTTTCAGTTTAACGCCAATTAGCAAAAACCAAGATGTAAAACAAAGAAACTTCATGAACCATAACATAATTGACAAACATCGTCTTATGGTATCAGATAGTACCATTAATCACCATAATAGAGCAAAAATCAAAGGAAAACAAAACCATAACATCACTTCAAGACTCAAAAGTAACAAATTGAACGACGTGAAGTATAGTTTAAATACTAAAAGCAACAAATATGATAGACTTAAACAGCATGAATACAATTACGAGAATTTCCTCAGGAATAATAAATACCGCAAAAATTTCAACACTGAAACGAATAATAAAGCAAAAGGCAAATCTTATACAAATGCCAGCAATAACCAAAAGCTTACTCCAAAATTAAAAATATTACATAAGGAACATAGTGATACTGAAAAAGATGATGATAGTTACGATAAAGAAATACTCAATGATAAAGTAAGAATAAAAGGTACAAAGAAACCAGAACATCCAGCTACAAATGCTAGAAAAAAGAATAACGAAAATATAGAGTTAGATAAAGAAAACGTGTTTAATAAGAATATAATTAAAATTGCAAGTGTTGATAAGAATATAGTAAAAGAATCAAATGATATTGATAAAGAATTCAAAGTTAAGTTATTTGATGCAATTAGACACTCTGGTTATATGTTACGCAATTATAGAAAAACAGATGATACAGAGAAAGTTAGAGAGAAAATTTATGAGTTATCTAGTTACAGTGATGAAGAAGGTCTACTTAAGAGGAATATTTACAAAGTATTTAGTCCCAACAATGATTAAAAAATTAAAAATAAGATTCGTATACATTTTTCGTTTAAATTTCCTGTATTAAATATATAAGATAGTCGTATCAGTTCAAACGCCAATTTTTCATCTCGCTCTAGCAATCTCACATCAAACGTGGTACAGTCCGTTCACAGTTATTTTACCTCTGATATTTTTAGATGTCTTTTCGCTGTCTCTGTGTTGTCATTACATACCATAATAGGTTAGACAGAGACAACAACATATGTAAGAGGTAAAATAACTGTGTACGGACTGTACATACCGACATACTTTTTATAAGGTTTTATTTTTATTTTTTGGTAACAGGTTACTCGAAAGTTATACAAATGTATACGCGCGAGGTGTTCAGTATGGAGAACTACTAGTTATATTCTATAGAGCTATAACTGGAAGTAATTTTATGTTCGACATAAATTTTATTTCTTTCTAAGAATAATGACACAATAAATTTTACCTACGTTATTTTATGTACATTCAAATAATATAATAATATGCGACAGAGGAAACATTATTTTAGTTTTAGAATTGCTATTTTCATTGTGTTTGCAAAAACGGAAGCTGTAAGTAAGTCTATTTATATAATGTATATCATATACATTGTAAATGAATATTGCACTAGTATAGAACTGAAAACCGCCTCTATCGACCTCTAAAATTGGAAATTTAAGTTAAAAATCATATTATTAAGGAAAATTATGGACCATAAATTATTCATTATCTTCTTCCAAATCTGCCGCTCTATAACGCGATTACGTACCTAAGTTCTAAAAAAAAATATTTTTGTAGTTTGAGGGTAGAGATCGTGGGTAGGGTAGAGGTTTGTGACCATATATATACGAGTATGTGTACATCTGAAATTATCTATTTCAGATACTCAATACTACAATGTCTACAACGAATTAGAAGAAGACGAAATACTTAATTTAACAAGACAGAAACGAAACAATCCTCAATATAATGAACCTGTTTACAGCACGCCACAGAACTCTTATTATCAGCAAAATGATAATGGCTACACACCTCAAAACAATCAATACATTTCAGGATATGACTATAGTAGAATAACGAACAACAACGGAGTGTTTAAAAACTATGGACAGAACAAATATAACCCTAATCAGGACGGTAAAAATATGGGACCAAATTATTTTTATAGGAACGCTGGTGGTATTGAAAATTTTCCAGATCATACTTACGGAATTCCACCACAAAATAATCCTAATTATAAATCTGGTTCATTTAATCCAAATTATAATTCTGGTCCATTTGATTTGAGACCTTTAAATACATATAACACTGATCTAAGTCTGAATCCAAATAACTTAGGTCTAAATAGTCCAGCTAATATTTATGGTTCAAATAATTTAAATACAATTAATTCTACTCTGCGTAATTCTCAAAATTCTGAAGTATTTCATCGTAAACCTTTGACTTCTAAACTTTTAAATATGACACAAGAGCAGCATGACGCTTTGATAACGTTTCAGAAAAATTCTGCACATAAAGTTAAGAAATTTAATTTTGGGACTAACTTGAACCAGTTTAAAACAGATAACCATGCACTTACAACTCAGAAGACTAACATAGGACCAGACAAATCAAAAATACTGGGAGACACTATAGCAAATTTAAAAGGGACATCTCCAGATTTACTTATGATGATTGAAAAAGAAATAAGTGCTGTTGAAAAAAATAAACAACAAAATGGAGAAAAACAAAAATCACAAATAAACAATACAAATAATAATATGTCATATCTTAAAGATGTTAAAAGTCACCCTGTGACATACAAAACTTTTAAAGCTCCAGCAAAACTAGCTTTAAATATGACATACGTAAAAGGAGGTCTTTTAAATCACACCGCGAAATACAAAACTAAACTTATAAGACGACCGATGAGAAATAAAACGCATTCAAAAGATGTTAAGGAAAATATACAAAACAATAAAGAAGTTATAAGAAAACCAGTAAGTGCAGACCGGGTAAGAAAAAATCTTGCAGTTACCGGGTCAAATCAGATTCAAAATAGTGTTAAATCTGATGTGAAGGCTAACAACTTTGTTTTAAATAATAAAATATATGCCACTAGTAAGTTTTCTTACAACGCAGCAGCTAAAAAGTTTGATCCAAATTCAGACCCAAAACAACCAACCCAACAGCACAAAAAACAACACTACAAAAATATTGCACTGAGAAAACCACAAAATCAGTTCCAGAATCCAAATACTCACTTTCAAAATTTAGTAACACAAAATCAATATCTCCAGCAAAGTCAAAACAACCAACGAGCTCCAATACCTGCACCTTACCAGCATTCATACTCGTACCTGCAGCAAAATCAAAATGAGTACCAAGAGTACGAGAATTCAGATTTTCAAAAAGTGCTGTTTAATCAGAAAGCTCTGAACCATCGAGATTTGCAAGTTCAACATTTAAAACAGTCGAAGTCTCAGTTTTTGTCTCAGTCATCACATGGTGCTTTTCGAAATTCACCTTTACCATTAAAATTACAAGAAACAAAGTCCAACTTTCAATTTAAGACACCAGGTCCAAGATCAAAGTCTCAGGTTCCAGTATTACAGAAGAATCCATATTCTTCAAAGACGCAAGCGCAATATATGGAAACAAGTTTGTATTTATTCATATCTTGTGTATTTCTGTTTAAGTGTCATCGTATCTCTATGTGAACTGTTTAATTTTGATGCTTTTTTGTAAGTATATACTACAAGTATTGAATCATCCAATTAGTTTATTTATTATAATCTGCTTATTTTTCTTCTTCTTCGTCTACAATCGGACGTCTACAACTGAACTTAGGCCACCCCTATGAATTCAATAAGCGGCTTGCATCTAGCGCAAACTTGTGTAATGTGTCTTCCTTGTTGTTGGACGTTCTACGCCGCGCTTCCCAGTACGTGGTCTCCACTCGAAAACTTTTCGACCTTATGTCATGACACAGGAGGAGAAATACCTATATCCAGCTGAGAAATATAGGAATCTGTGTATGGTGATAACGATGACGATAGTAATATTTTTGACGTGATAGCGTCTTGTAAATCGATGAACGCCGACTGTACGCACGAAAAAGTGTCACATTCCGTGCAAACGAGAGCGCGGAACAAGCGATAGAGAGGCACGGTTGGCCTAAGCGTTCGGCTTGTTTCAGTTGTTGATTAAACGTTAGGATTCAACAATGTTTTCTTTTGACAATTTCACGTTATATTGTCGTCTGCAAGCCGACTTTTTAGACACCCCATTTAGCACCACGGCGCTCGTAGCGTAGTTTTACTAGATTGTTCTTAGCGATCACCAAAGTTAAGCAACGTTCAAAATGGTAGCCTTCGGAGGTGTGACCGTGGCTGCCATTTACAACTGAATTTTCTACGTAAATTGCTATGATTGAAGTCGGTTGTTTGTTTTTAGTTCAGCTTTTATTTAACTTGCAATAGATGTACCCATGTACGAGTATGTATGTAAGTTCGGGTGGAATCTTGCAAGTTAAATTTGACCAACTTCCCGGTTTCCGATTGAGCTGAAATTTTGCAGGCATATGTATATCGCGTGACAATGCATTAACATGGTGCAATGGAGCTGATCTGATGATGGAGTCGGAAGGTAACCATAGGAACTCCTGTACTAACGTGATAGACCCGTCGTGTTTTACTTGCCTTGACTAGCGCTCTGCTGCTACATGATATCAAGGACCTCAAAAGCTTGTATTTTTAAAAAGTTATCTTTTAATAATAATTAATTTCGAATAATAACAATACTTTTCAGGACCACAGAGCAAACTGCCTTGGAGCATGAGAGCCACCAGACAGGAGATAGTAGACCTGGACTTGGGCTTCTTTACTGGCTTCATCTACGAGCTTTTTGTGATCCTCAGTCGCAAACCTCCAGAAGATACACGAGCCCTCCTTGATGCTCTTATAATCGTTTCGGCTGAGTATGTATTCTACAAGCTTTTATTTAGTTTCACCTGTCCCGTTGTCTGTCTGTCTGTGATCAAATCAAATATTGCAAGTTTCCTTGCGCTAGTCACCCTCCTTGCGCTAGTCACCCCCTTGCGTTAGTCACCCACTTGCGCTAGTCAGTCACCCTATAATCTTAGGGCTCAGCCGCCTTCTGCGCTCGCCCAAGTCCGGTTAGATGTAGAGGCCTCAGAGGCCAACAGTATAGCGCCGAGTTCACCAACGCTTGTTTAAGTTAAACGCGTGATTACTGTATTGAAACAACGGTTAGTGCTTAGTGAACAGCAACATTTCGTTTACAACAACGGTTAATAAATTAAACATCTGTTGGTGAACTCAGGTATATAGGACCTGAGTTTAACCGCTGTTGAAATACAGTAATCAGACGTTTAACTTAAACAAGCGTTGGTGAACTCGGGTATTAGTCATTAAAAAAAAATCTTGCAAGTTGCAAATCTTGCAAATCGTGCAAGATCCACTTCTCGGTTACCGATTGAGCTGAAATTTTCCATACATGTGTAAATTGCGTGACAATGCTTAATTATGATGACATGGTGCTGATCTGATGTTGGAGCTGGAAGGAGGTCAAAGGAACTTACCAATGAAACGACACAACCTCATCGAGTTTGGGTTCATTTGAATGGTCTTGGCGAGTAGTTTGTCTTTCAATGGTAACCAGGGTCTGATGATGGAGCTGGAAGGTGGTCATAGGAACTCTGTAATGAAACGACGGAACCCTATCGAGTTTCGACTCATTTGATTCGTCTCGGCGAGTACTTGTTCAGTAAAAGCTTGTTTTAAAAAAAAGCTTTTTTTTAATTTATATTTGTTCCATTTGAACGTTTAGTGAACACGACGTATGCTCAAAATGCTGGTGTTTATTTGACTCAACGTTTGCCACTCAAGCAATCTTGCCAGCAATGGGCACGCTGCCAACTGGCAGCGGGTGCGAACATTTGGATTATCCACAGGGATTATCTCTAGACTTTTTGTGACCTGTGGATAATCTAATTGCCTTTGACTAGCTAATTGCTTTGTTGCCAAGTTATCAAATCAAAAAATATTTATTTAAGACAATAACGATCCATGGTTAGTAAAACAAATTATTAACTTACTATACTATGTAAGTACTTAATCTAAATAGTTCACACAAAAAGAATTGTAAGATTTTATTTATCGCTGCCAATATCGTGCGGGACGGACTAAGGCCGTCGGCTCGACCGTCATAATCCGCACAAAATGCCGCAGCATGGGAGCATCAAGATGCTCGGATATGGTTTTTAGGATGGTGTTGCGGCTCACTCGCACCCTGCTCATCAATGACGCGACGCAATGACGCAAGTTATAGTAATTTTCAGACATCAAATAAATTATTATAAAAATATAGCTTTTTAAAAATACAAGCTTTTGAGATCCTGGATTTCATGTAGCAGCAGATACAGCCTGGAGACAGACAGACGGACCCTTATTACTAAGATTTTTAGGGTCCCGTTTTTAGCCTTTGGAAACGGAACCCTAAAAATCAACAATCATGTAAAATTACTACATCGACGATGCATTGACAAGGTATTCGAATTCTGTACACGGTTAAAGTCGGTTATGCCATTTTTGGCCGTAAAATCTTCGAGCAAATATCTATAGAGTCAGGTTGCCTGGAAGAGATCGCTCTAAGCGATAAGGCCGCCGATTGTCCCACTATTATAATTATATTGTACTCTTTTATTGTAATATGTTCGATTGTGTGAACAACAAAGCGTTTCTATTCTATTCTATAAAGTCACAATCGTGCAATGAAAGTGTCCGAGCCAAAACTCTGCCCAAGCTATGTAGTGGGCAAGCTTTTTAGTTGGCGATAGTAAGCCGACTACAACGCCGCGCGATACCAAAGTGCTCGATTACAAGCACTAATTAGGTAACATACCGTCGAGATTCGAGAAAACGGGTCATTGCGAATTATTTAATGGATATATCTAAGTCGGTATGTATGACGGCGCTCGGACATTTATTTACTACTTTTACTTAGGGACTGTGGCTCTGTAGATATTTGCTCGAAGGCGTAAAACAATTATTTCCCATTTGTTGTAGGTACGTGAAACGCGGCCAGCTGAGTGAAATGGGTCATCCGTTACCAGAGACATTTCAAGACGGACTGCTAACGCTCACCCACGTCCCTTTACAAAAAGCACAATGTAAGTGAATGCTAACATTTCATTTTTAGGGTTCCGTACCCAAAGGGAAAAACGGGACCCTATTACTAAGACTCCGCTGTCCGTCCGTCTGTCTATTTGTCTGTCTGTCACCAGGCTGTATCTCATGATCCGTTATAGCTAGACAGTCGAAATTTTCACAGATGATGTATTTCTGTAGCCGCTATAACACCAATAAAATAAAATAAATATTTAACTATACAACAAATCTGATTTTTTCCGTTTTTGACTCGATATTTATAGTTAACAGGTAGATGTTTGAAATATTTACAGAATACTTAGTAGTGTTTTTTCTTAAAAATAAATATTTAAGGGGCTACCATACAACAAACATGTTTTTTGCCCGATATTAATAACGGCAACGCTTGAAAGATTCACGGAATATTTAATTTTAAATTCACTTCAAAAATAAATAATCAAATTAAAATAAAAAATATTAAAGGAGGCTCCCATACGGTACGGAACCCTTCGGAACCACTTGGCCGATTATATTTATGGACGTAGCGCTTTGCGCGCGCGTTCGCTCAAAGAAAATATTAACTCCTGAGATTAAACATTTTCATTAAGCGAACGAAGTGTCACTGCTTGATAAAATTGAAACTTGAATATTGTTATAGGCTGAATCAAACTTTTTGACGGCTGTGATGTTAGCTACAAGCTGCGGGCAACACAATCCTCGCGCAGCTGTTTGCTATAGTTTGGACGTTGCTTCTCACGTACAGGTCGCATATTTTTGAACGAACCGTCACGAGAGTTATTTTTGTGATAAGCATTTCAAAAATAGATGAACGCAGGATTTGAACCTGCCCCTTCGGATCACTAGCCCGACGCTCTCCCAACTGAGCTAGCCCGCCTTCTACACAAGCGCCAAATTTTTTAACTAGTGTGGAAAGCATTGTAAATAAAAAAATCATATCAACCTTCACGAGACTTAATTAGTACAAAGGTTTTATATGCGAGTATGTTTTAGGATTTTGTTGTTAGCGGACAATTAGTTGATCGCTTGAACGATTATTTTATGTATTTATTTATCAGTTAACTTAATTGAATTTCGTTTTCAGTTCAGTTCAGTTCATTGATTCTCACATTGGTACAATAATGCACACTTATGAATGTCAAAAGAAAACAATAAATATAAATAACAACAAAGAAACAAAATAATAAATTAACAGTGATTTTATAGATGCCAGAATTCCTGAAATATTTACTAAGTAAGTATGTATAATTATTTCCAAATTTCGTTTCAGCATTAGCAAGATCAGCAGTACTTTTGATGAAAAATAGAAAAATCGTTCTAGACAAGGATTTCAATGATTTATTAACAGACGTAGATACTGGATTCAGTGAAAACGAAGGAACAACACTCTTACGCACTCTAAAAGGTGTACATGACTACAGTCGTGGCAATAATGCTACAAAAGTGGTCACAAATATTCTTGAAGGCATTTTAAACGCTCACCGTAATAGAAAAGCAATAGACAAAAACAGATTCTATGCTAAGGTAAATAATTATTTTGCTAAACAGTACCGCTTACATATGAGGCGAGCTAAAGAACAAAAAAACAATAAAACGAACTTAGCAAATAATTTTAATATCAGTATGATTAATCAAAAAGTGTTAGACGCGCTAAAGTATATAGAAGATGTTATTGACAAAGTTAAAAGGGATGAATTAGCTTTTATTATTGAATACGGTGCCGATGAAAGAAAAATCGAATATGTAAGACAAGAACTAGCAAGGCTAGAAATAAATCATAGTAGTAAAGATAATTTTGACGCAAAACTGAGAATGATACCAAAGCATAAAGTATTTGAAAAAATTAAAGACACAAACGTAAAACAAATAAATGATGATAATGTCAAAAAGAAAAATCTATTCAGTAAAATTAAAAATAAAGGCTTAATGGAAGAATCTAGTAATAGTAAAGAAGAAAAAGAATTTAAATTTATATTAGTCGATCCAATTAAAGATAGCGACTTTATTTTAAAAAAATATAGAGGAACTGAAGACCTAGTGAAGGATAAATGGAACTTTGATGACGATTCGAGTCATACTGACGAGGAAAGTTTATTGAAAAGAAATATTTACAAAGTTTTTGGCTATGACGTTGGTTTAATAAGAAATTAAAATAAGTTTTGTACCGACTGAATATTTTTGGTTTATATTGTTTTCTTAGATTCTATTCCATTTAATAAATATAAGTATCAATTTGTATAACAATGGCTGCAACACGCAATTAACACCATTTAATTTTTACATCATTGTGGAGAGTCAACCAAGAATATGAAAAGTTAATGACGGCTACTGACATTGCTATTTTTATCGAAATTCTAAGAAATGAGAAACAAAATATACGAATTACACGTCATCAAAATGTAATCAACTTTACAGCATTTTTATGGGTCCACATAATATATTGAACATTTGCGATAACTTTATTAAATAAAATATTATGTACTCAAATGGCCACTCTTTTTGCTTAGAAATTTTTGTTTATTTTATTCTACTTGTAAAATCGGAAGCTAGTAAGTTTGTTCATAAATCTTAGAGACCACTAAGCTTCAATATTCCAATCTAAATGATGTTTTAATTTATTTTAGTTTTAGGTAATAGAAATTTCAAAAATGAATTTCAACCAACCAACATAATATCAAGAAGACAAAACCTGAATCTTTACTACAATGATTACAACGGACAATCTACCGGTTTTCAGAGAAACAAATATTACAACAATATTCCCTTATCAAAGATTCGTGAAAAGTCTCCAAATTTTCAAAGTTATGACCACTACGATCATAATGGAAACTCTAATAGAGGTATTAATGAAGACGCAAAACCTTTCAATAATTTTGAATTAGTCAATCAGTACGCTGCACATAATGTCCCTAAATATCCTTTGTCGAATTACCCAGAAACTGAAGGGCATGTTCCTCTTCCACCAAATAATAGAAATCTTAATCTACACACTGGCATTGATAATCCTTTAATACCAGAAAACATAGCTGAAAATATTAACGAACAAAATTATGCTGCGCTGACGCAAACACCATCAAGACAAGTGAATTTAGCAGACAGTTTCTATATGCAACGTAATCCTGAAATTGCATATGAACTTAAACAAGATAATTACCTTGTCCTTGGACCAAACATGCCTGAACTGGATAGACCAATTGGTCCAAAATTAGAATCAACCACTGAGAATATGATAATAACCAAGCTTAAAACTGAAACCACTACAAATCAAATAAATTCATCTCCGGATGCATTTGATTTATTCGAACGTAAAATGGTTGAGCTTGAAAAACAAAGACAACGAAATGCTTTAGAGGAATTTCTTACACCATTTGCTAATCAAAAAGTAACGTACATTGTTCTCGAAGATAAACCGGGAGAGCCATTCGACGGCAAAATCAAAGGAATTCCTATAACTGAGGAACAAATAAGGAGTAATTTCGAAAA
The DNA here is from genome assembly GCA_964007245.1 of Hypomecis atomaria. Taxonomy (NCBI): domain Eukaryota; kingdom Metazoa; phylum Arthropoda; class Insecta; order Lepidoptera; family Geometridae; genus Hypomecis; species Hypomecis atomaria. The sequence continues at coordinate 6,602,341 of OZ023307.1, read as the reverse complement.
AAACTTGGAACGTGGGGACGGTCTCAAATTTATCACTAACAATGCTTACTTAAAGAATGCCAATATTAATAATCTAACCTTCCCACGTAATACAACAAATCGTATTGTTAATAGCAGCTTAAATCCAGATAAACAAATAGTTCAAAATAAGCTTCAAAATATTGCTGTAAGAGAAAAACAAGACCAGCTTCAGAACCAAACAGAGAAACTTAATTCGGATTATTTCACAAGCCAGAATATTAATCCTTGTTATCTAAAGCCCCGAGATTTAAACACGCTCCGAAAAAATCATAATACTAAAAATCATGTCACAATGCCACAAAGTTCATTAAATCAATATCCGTATCCACAACGTCAAAATTATTACTTGAACAATCGTAACATTCTACGAAATCAACTCCAAGCACCTGATCAAGATTTTTACTATCAAAATTCATACTTCAATCCTCAAAACGTACAGAATCAAAACTTCCATCCCATGTATTTTGGACAAAATAATTTTCAATTTCAAGAATCCTATTTTCTAATGAATCAAATACTTGAGTCGTTGCCATCTCAGAACACATTTTCTCAAAATCCGGATGCAAACATTCAGAACACTCAGATAACTGATATTCAGTATCAAAATCCTTCCAATCTTGTTATACAAAATCAGTATCATGGCTCTGAAGATACAAATCCACAAAATAACATACACAACGTTCCAGTTCAGCAACCAAATCTTTACAACTTTAGGAAGCAGAGTCAGAATAATGACTTCACGAATACAAATCTACATAATACAATTCCAGTTCTTCAAAACGTAAATAAATTTGTCCGATATCCAATTCAAAACAAAGAAGTTCTGGAACCGAATCCAGGTTCTCAAAATGATAATGCTATTAGTAATGCTTTTTCAAAGAAATACCAACAGAATGTTAGACGATTTAACAAGCACGGTGACAGAAATAGATACAATGAACATAATTTCGAAAGACTGAGTAAAAGAAACGGAAATCTTGAACGTTCCAGAGAAGTATTTGATAAAACAATAGATTTTGATGATGTTACTAAAAGAGTAAGAGGAAAAGAGAGGATTGGTGACAAATATGACTATCCAAAGTCTCAACACAGAATAGAAATAGATGTAAGGTGGAGTAGGAAAGATATAAGCAATACTGATTAAAAAGGACATACAAATCACAAAGTAGAGAACTATCGCCTCGGAAATAACACAAGGCAATAAAAATCAAATTAGGTTTATGTAAATTTAGAGTTTTTTTTCTGCCTTCGCAGTGTATTTGGACAGTTGATAGGTAGACACTAGAATTCACATCTAATTTTAACTGAAAATATAACATTTGTGTTTTTTTAATTCTGAATAGGCTTGCTTGTTTGCAAAAACTTATATAACATTTCATAAACTTAACTAAATATTACGACTAAACTATGCTATATGTGCAAACCTAAACAAATTAATTTAAAAAAAAACCACTTGAACTAAAAAAATGAGTATGTATAGATGACGATGAAAGCTCTAATCTAAAAGCCCACTACCAGCGGGCACAGTTCCCAAAATGCTGGCCCCATTGCCACTGAATCTTCATAAGCAAATAAATATCTTGAGTTGCTCATGGCCGATTTGATTCATTATCCAAGTATATTATTCCAAGTACACTCAAAAAAAAAAAAAAAAAAAAAGTTTCTGTCAACGTAAGTTGGCAGAATTTTTTCTCGGCCCCTTTTTTTTCAGATTATACTATTCTAGCGGGCCAAAACCTACTCCAATCTATCCCCTTTTTCTTATTTTCTTTCAAGGTAATATTTGTAGAGCTAGAGATAGTCGAATATTTGTTTTCTATTGTATATTAATATTCAGTAGGTTTTTGACAGTCGCGGCTCATTGTTGTTTTCTTGTTTCCATGTCAACGCCATCCGGGGAGTCTGCGCAGACCGCCCACGTCACGGTCTGACGTCCTGACGTCTCCACTTAGAGAACTTAAGTTTATTTTTATTTTATTTTAGTTTTGATTTTGTTAATCATGGCATTTTGCGCCCCGGCTGGGCCTAATGCAGTTTCCCAATTCATTAATGTGTCGCAGGGGGACATGATTCAGTGCCTAGAGTGCTCCCAAGTGCGGTTTTTTAAAGGCCAGAAAGGCCTCAAAATTCACCGTACGCGGTGCCACAAAAATAGCCAAATTACACTTTCGGCCCCTACTGCAGGCTCCGATGGAGCCAGCAGCAGTCCCGTGAGCGCTGCTGCTCCTTCCAAACCGCTTTGGGAGGTTCTTAGCTCACTCAAAAGTTCTCTTCCTGTTCTAAAACGCATCCCGCGTGGTGCTCGTTTTTCGGTTGCCCAATGTTTATCTGCTGCTATTCGAAAAGTTATTTCTAAAAATTCGATAGACGCCTGGGAACACCTGCTGATTTTTCCTTACGTTGTGCTTTACGTACATTCGGACCCAACAAACAAAAAGTCCCTTACCACTAGGGTTAAGGAAAATTGCGTGAAGTACAGCGCATTGGAAGAGAACCCTTTAGATTTTGAAAGTATTATTCCGCCAACAAGGCAGAATAAACCAAATTCTAAAAAAACTGACGATTCTGTTACTATTAAAATAGTAGAAAGTAAAATTAGTGATGGCGATATCAAAGGCGCCGCACGTGTCTTGTTCTCCAGCGACACTATTGCCCCCCACACCCCCGATACGGTCCAGTCACTCCGTGACAAGCATCCGCCGGCAGCATGTCTCCACCTGCCTGAGCCACCACACCCTGATGACGTTGTCATTGAAGTGTCAGCACAGGAGATTGCAGCGGCCGTTTCTTCTTTTCGGAGCGGCTCAGCCGGAGGCCTAGATGGTCTTTCACCTCAACATCTAAAAGATCTTCTATCTTTTAGCTCTGGTGAGGTGGCTGAGTCTCTCTTGAAGGAATTAACGGCTTTGGCTAATCTCATGTTATCTGGGCGGGTCAATGGTGACATCATCGAAGTTTTGTATGGCGCTAACCTATGCGCACTTGTCAAAAAAGATGGTGGCATCAGACCTATTGCGGTTGGCACCACATATCGTCGTCTCGCAGCCAAAGCCGGCTGTAGAAAAAAGGTTGCTCTTTTGAGTAACCTTTTTCAACCAATACAGCTTGGCTTTGGTTCGCGGGGTGGATGTGAGGCTGCTGTTCATTCCCTTCGTACTTTTCTCGGTCAAAATTGTGGAGAGGTGTTGCTCAAGGTAGATGTCAAAAATGCTTTCAATTCGGTTAATCGAGACGCCTTGTTGGTACAGGTCAAGGAAAAAATTCCCGATCTTTTCAATTTTCTTTGGCAATGCTACGGCAAACCCACTAAATTAATTTACAAAAATGATGTTCTGCTATCTTCCGTTGGCTGTCAACAAGGTGACCCTCTCGGACCAGCCATTTTCAGCCTGGCCATTCATCCAATTGTTCAACGTCTCCATTCAAAACTCAACGTTTGGTATCTGGATGACGGGACTTTGGGTGGCGATGCGAACACAGTCCTACGTGATTTGGAAATTCTTAATGACGAGTTTCGTCAAATTGGTTTGGAGCTAAATTTTTCGAAATGCGAACTTTTCGTTTGTGACTCATGTCCAGATAAAGATTTGGTAATTAACAAATTTAATGATTTGGCACCTAATATCAAATCGGTAGACAAGTGTTCTCTTCGCCTTCTGGCCAAAATTTTTTGAGTGCCTCTGATAGGCTACTCAAAATTAACGCCCACATGGCGTTTACCATTATAAGATGTTGTCTGTTTATTCCAAAATTCATGTACGCTTTACGTTGTAGTCCATTGTGGAAGCACAATGAGCTCCTTTTGAGCTTAGACGATGTTGTAAAGCAGACCCTAGTATCGGTTTTGAATATTGAGGTGAGTGAAAGGGCGTGGTTACAAGCCTCCTTGCCTGTTAGGCTTGGAGGGCTAGGGGTCCGCCAAATTTCAAGTGTTGCTTTACCAGCTTTCTTGTCCTCCATTCATAGTACACATAAATTAGTTGAAAAAATCCTCGCACCTTCTTTAGGCCATTCCGGCGTAGATGTAGCTAATTTGAATGAGGCAACGAATGCTTGGAGGGTCGCTAGCCCAAATTCCGAGCTTCCAAAGACTTTGTCGTCGCAGAGACTGTGGGATCGGCCGATCTGCGAACTAGCACGGAAATCTCTTCTAGATACGTGTTCTAGCGTCGCGGATCGCGCTCGTATCCTTGCGGTCTCTGTATGGGAGTCCGGTCTTTGGTTGCAAGCTTTGCCCTCTTTCAATACTGGTAACCTTTTAGACCCAACTGCATTTCGTCTAGCTGTCAGCTTACGCTTGGGTGCAAGGTGTTGTGAGGCCCATCGCTGTCAGTGTGGTACTGCAGTTGACCAGCTCGGTCACCACGGTCTCTCTTGCTCAAGAAGCGCTGGTCGGATTGGTCGCCACGCCAGCCTTAACGATGTCATTCGCAGGGCTTTTGCCACCGCCAATATCGCAGCCGTACTCGAACCGAGTGGGCTCGCGCGTGGTGATGGCAAAAGGCCTGACGGCATGACGCTGGTCCCATGGAAGTGTGGACGGCCCTTAGTATGGGACGCAACTTGTGTCGATACTTTGGCACCGTCACATCTTTCTGAGACTCAGAGTAGGGCTGGAGCTGCGGCCAATTCGGCGGAGCAGCACAAGCGGCGCAAATATGCTAACCTCGGTAGTGGTTACATATTTGAGCCATTTGGAGTTGAGACATTGGGTCCGTGGGGGCCGGGAGCTCATATCATTTTCAAAAGTCTTTCTGGGCGTCTGGTGGACGCGACGCGTGACCAAAATGCTGGTGTTTATTTGGCTCAACGCATAAGCATTGCCATTCAGCGTGGCAATGCAGCCAGCATGCTGGGCACGCTGCCAACTGGCAGTGGGCTTGAGCATTTGGATTATCTTTAGACCTTCAAAGGTCTGAGGGTGATCCAATGCTTTTTGTGTAATAGTAGTGTAGTTTTGTTGTAGTTAATAAAGGCACTTTTGCCCGTAAAAAAAAAAGTACACTCTATAAATCCAAGATTTGCATCTTGGATTTATACAGAGTCATAGGTATTGAACGCAAAACCTTTTAAGGGCGGGTCTAGTACATCTAGACAAACAAATTTTGTTCTAGGACTTTTGAAAAAGCACGAAGAGAAAAAATCAGCTTTTTCATACAAAAAGTTCGTCAACGCGCGGCAAAATGTATGGAGAACCGATTTTTTTTGCGAATTTTCAAAAGTACAAAATGTTGTTTGTCTAGATGTACTAGACCCGCCCTTAAAAGATTTTGCGTTCAATACCTATAACTATGACCCAAAATTATCAACAAAATCGGCTGATAAACCACGAGACAGCATATTTTATAATTTGGTATTTTTATTTGGTATTTTATAATAACATACACACCACGTACCTCATAGTGCTTGTTTTTGAATTTACATTGTTTAGCAGATTTTGCATAACTATATCCAGTAGGTATCATTACAGGAAAAAGATATACTAAGCTAAAATGAGATCATTAATTATGTCAACTACTTTACCAGCAAAAGACAGGTGGTTTTAGTCTTGGCGAGTAAGTACTTGTTCAGTAAAAGCTTGTTTTTTTTAAAAAAAAAAAGTTTTTTTATAAAATACTTGTTTTCAACCTACCTATATCGAAAAAACTTGGTACACAATATAACTATCTACTCGTAGGTTTTGTACCTATATATTTGAATGGATTTTTTCGTGGTCGGCGATTTTATTTTTGGGGGGTATTTACCTTAAAAGGAGGGGAAAATTGTTACAGCGCTAACTAACACTCGATTTCGATAATATTTGGCAAGATTGTTTAGTATCTGAATTCAGTCAAGACTTACGAGTATGAACCAAATCGGTCAAGAACGAGTCGAGATATAGGTTATGAAAATTCAGTTAAGGAGATGTGTCACGCACGAGACAGAGGTGGCGGAAGGCGTGGGCTACGTGGGCCATCGCCCACGGCCTCGCGCCTTAGGGGCCTCGCACCTCGAAGGCAGGGGGCCTGTGTTCACCAAAATAGGACCTCGCAAAACTTAACTCAGTCAGTGATGACTTATGGCACTGAAACGTGGTCTCTCACTATGGGCTTTATTAATAAGCTCCAAGTAGCCCAACGAGCTATAGAGAG